>VXBL01003291.1:361214-532586 GCA_013400195.1 Aramus guarauna
GGCAGCTTCTCACAGAAGCCACCCCTGTAGCCCTCTCACTACCAAAACCTTGCCACACAAGCCCAACACACCAAGACAAACTGTCACGTTTCCTCTGATCTGCAGCACAGAATCAAACATCTTCAGTAATCTTTACTCTGATGTTTCAAAGATACTTGACTTTCCTGGAGACTCCAACTAGCAATGACAATTCCTGGGTTAAAAGGACCTTCTTGTAGTTCTGCTTCAACACTCATCTCTCTCTGCTCTCATCCTGCAGTCCAGTTCTTGTCTTTTTCAACCAATATATTCCACAGTGCTGCACAGGTACTGCCTGGCATCTAACAAGAAGACCTGTGCAGAACTACTTCCCAATTTGTTCATAGAGATGGCAAGAGTTTTGCCTTTCATTTGGGGGGATCTCAGGTCTAACCATGAGCAGTTCTCCACCCGCAGTTCACCAAGCTGCAGTGATTTTTTCCTCCTCACTGCCAGCCTGCCTGTTATTATTAAGTCTCCCCTGGAGGATGGACTTCAGCAGAGGACATCAATTGAGGTAGATACAACAGTACTTACACTGAATTTATGAATCTGGGAGTCTATTTCTCATTACAGCTCACAGTAAATCATCCTCCTCTTGCTTTTGCTTGGAAATTGCTTCAGCTGCTGCCTTTATTTCCATTCTTTTATAAATATATATATTTATATAAAAAATCGTTCAGAAGAAGCTGTACAAGTTAAAATAAAATGAGCTGTGCTTTAAAAAAAAAAAAAAAAAAGAAACAGAAAAGATTTGCAAGAAGCTCTAGGATCTTTGGATGTGGAATATGAGACACAGCTCCCCCCCGCCACTGTCCCCCTCATGTGTCCCCCCCATTTCCGAGTAATCTCAAACTTATTTATTTCTCGTTATGAAGCTAGGAAGTTGATTTGGACAGGCTGGTGGCTGTGATGGTCTATTAAAAAAAGATAGCTTCGTATTTGAGAAAGAATGACCTCTCTGACCTAGCATCACCTAATCACACTTCAGTGTCAGCAGAGCTGATGTGAGAGTGGCTCGTTGAGAGGGAAACCGGGGGGGAACAGGAGCACCGGCAACGCTCGTGATTCCCACCTAGGCTAGCACTGGCCTGCTATGGCCGTAAATATAAAGGAAGCCACTTGCTCTGCAGAACAGCTTATCAGACTGATTTTTAACACTTTCGGACAACCTGGAAGCAGAAACCTAAGAAAATCAAAATAACGGTAGCTTTAATTTCCTTTTACAAAAGGGAAATTTAAGTGGAAATGTGTTCAGGCAAGTACCTCTTGCTCCTCTTTTGTGTATTCCTTGCCACTGCCAGGCAGAAAATCTGTAACTCCCCAGGCTTACTGCTCATCTGTACTGAAAGGAATGGAAGATTATCAAAGATTCGCAACTAACACGGAGCCAGAGTTGTTTCCCTCCTTATTGTGTATTTTTCTGAAGCGAGACCAGTTGTACAGTCCATGTACCCATCTCCTTTTTGTTTGCAGCAAACACACATGCAAAAGGGCATCGGAGCACTCACTATTCTATGTACGTGCAGGTCCTACAGAAAGGGCATTACACTTGCATGGGGACTGTTATCCAGAGACCTAGTTACCAAAGCGCACAGATATTAACCTTATTTTGTGTGCACAATTGAACTCATAAATGATTTCCCAAGCATCACTTTGCACAGAGATCTTGCCCTCTACTTTAAAAACTGTTTTGTTCCATGTGACAAGGGAAGTACCCGCTTACCTCAAATGTCCTTCCTTTCCAACATCCAACGTACAATTCAGCACCTGAATTTGGAACAAGGCTTTTAATAGCTCTCCATTTTCAGCCTTGCTTGCACTTTGGATGGGAAAAGCATGCTGTCTATAAAAGCAATCGTTCTAGTCACACCAGCACGAGCCTTTGTAGAAATAGTGCTAAGAGGGAAGGAAATTGGAAAAGTAAGGTTTGAGAGTATAATCCTATTTAAAAATTACTTTAGAATTTCTATGGGTCAAGTAAAAAAAAAAAAAGGAGAAAGAAAAAGGAAAAACTTCTTCACAAGCTCTTTCTACTTTATGTGAAAAAATCTTACTATTGTCCATCTCAGTTCTGTCTACATCTTTTAAGCACTCCTGCTTTAAAGAGATAATAATTTGTTCATATCCTAAAGACAGTTCCCTGGCTCCTTCCTCACTATTATTTCCAACTATCTGTCCTCTATTTCTTCTCTAGGCAATGGAGAGTGACCTCTTGGCCCCAAGGAGTGTCACCTTTACAAAAGGACTACAGCTTCAGCAGAGACTTTTCCAACAGTAACGGTGTTGTTCCAAACCTCAGCACCGGTCAGTAAACATGTCTCACCTGCCCTCGCTCTGTGAAGGCTGCGTGTGGTCAAGGTCTGACAAACTCAGGTTGCTGCCAGGTAACAAACCATCGTCCTTCACATCCCATGAGGCTGGAGAAGCTGTTATGCAGTTTTCAAACCGTAGCTGAGACATGATGCAAATGCTAAAGAGGACGAGGACTCAAGGTAAATGGTAATACACAGAGATGAACCCAAGTGAACCCAAGACAGAGAAGGAAGAAATCCCCACCATGAACATCGCTGAAACAGCCCTTCCCATCACTCTGTACAAAGACTGAGGCTGTTGACATTTGAATCCAGAAGGATATTGGAGGAGTATGACACCAAATAAGGTTTTCTTACATGAGAACTTGCAGTGTATTATTAATAAGGCTTTCCTGTATGAATATTAAGTGCTAGCATTATTGTAACTGGACTAATATTAGTTGTATCTTGAAACATAGGATAGACATAATATATTGCTAAAGTCAACACTGGTTCCCTCCAACCACCTCTCAAATAACAACAGAAGACACAAAGAGATGAAAAATATTGTTTGAGTTTAATTATTTACCCCCTGGCAGTAAATATCTACTGTGTTGTATAACTTCCACAGTAGACCAAGTAAGGGGAAATGTTACCATAAAACAATGACAGTAAGAAAATTATATTGGACACAAAACAAATAAATTTTTTGGCCTATCCTACAGACTATGAGCTTTCAAATGATGGCTGGTTAGCCGCAGGATATCGACATATCCTTGACAGTTGAGGTCTTTTATTAGATGCGATAAAATTAGAGGTTACAGGTGAAGAATGATACAATGAGCTATTCACTGATCATACAGAAAGTTGATGGAAAGATTTTTCATGTATCGATTGTAGAATGGGATACTTAACATTTTGAGTGCTGTTTGATGACATTCATGAGATGATAATGACTTTGTGTCAGTAATGACCTAGAATGGATTTGGAATGGTGACCTAGAGGTAAAAAACTTTATAAGGCATTACTGTTACCTAAGACATTGCCATCAAGCTTCACAGACACTTAAGGTCCTTCCTTTAGACATTTATCCACATTATTAGGAGTCCTGCACTTTGCACAGTGTTTGCAAAAGAGGATAGAATTAGTCTCACTATATTAAAACTGCCTTTGATTGAAACAGGAACAGGTCATAGAATCCCAGACTGGTTTGGGTTGGAAGGGACCTCCCAGCCCATCCAGTCCCACCCCTGCCATGGGCAGGGACATCCTCCACTAGCCCAGGTTGCCCAAAGCCCCATCCAACCTGGCCTTGAACACTGCCAGGGAGCCAGGGGCAGCCACAGCTTCCCTGGGCACCCTGTGCCAGGGCCTCAGCACCCTCACAGGGAAGAATTTCTTCCCAATACCTCATCTCAATCTCCTCTCCTGCAGCTTAAGGCCATTCCCCTTGTCCTGTCACTCCATGCCCCTGTAACCAGTCCCTCTCCAGTTTTCCTGTAGGCCCCTCTAGTTACTGGAAGGGGCTCTAAGGTCTCCCAGCACCTTCTCTTCTCCAGGCTCAACAACCCCAACTCTCTAAGCCAATGATGAGCACATCTATTATTCCTTTCTCCTTACTCCCTGTGTTTTTCATTTTCTGTAACTTTGCTCCATGCCCTGCAGAGCAGAGCTGATGAAATGACCCCCTCAAGATGACATATTTTATGATCTGCTCTACTTGCATCTTTTGTTGCTGACAGTATGGGAAGTAAATTAAGAATGCGGTCTAATTAAATCTCTGTATTATTACATTAATAAGGTGGGGAAATCTCTGGCAAGAGCAAACAAAAAACAACCTCCAGTGATCTGCTGGCTAGAACGGAAGAAATATAAGATGAGATGAGTCCTCTTGCTCCAGAAGAAACTTTTTTTACCCAGTCTTCTCCCTGGGACTCAGCAACATTTCTTTGCACCACAAAACTAAAGCTGGCAATTTGGAAGTAAATGACAGTATGTTGTGACACCCTAAGCCACCCTAAGAAAGTGAAAGCCACAATCACTTGGGTTTACTCCTCTTTGGGATATCCTTAATCCTAATTCCAGTTCTGGTTTACTCAGGGACTGCCTGGACAGTTACAGACTGGTCTGCTTTTCTCTGTTTAAAACCACTAATGCAATTGGAAGTAATACCCAAAGCACATTTTGGGAAACCTGACTCTTCTTCCTGGCTTTTGAAAATGCTCACAGAATTACTGTCAGAGGCTGTATTTGTTTTTGTATAAGTATGTAGATGAGACTGCTGACTTTATTTAGATGCTACACATCAGTTGGCCATCTGGCCTCTCCCAGAATAACATAACAACAATTTTTTAAATCATTAGAAATATTAAAATCATAAAGGCAATACCATTTATTTATTTATTATTATCAAGGAAAAGTCTGAGTCATTCTTATTCTCCTTCTTGATTTTTATAATGTATTAAAAACTTAAACCAGGTTTTATTAAAGGTATTATTGGATGTACAATTTTAAGTAGATGCAAGAATTTGGACACATGAAAGAAAAGGTAATAAACACCTTATCTAATAAAAAATAATTAAAAATAAATCTTCACTGAAAAGTGCTGCCATATCATCTTCTTGACCAGTTCTATTTTTTAGGATTAAAAATTTCACATAATTATCACATAATACTTTATGTAACCTTCCTTGTTAAACATTAGCTGAAATGGTAGCTGTGAGCGAATGTCTGTTGGTAATAGTACTCCTGCAAGATCACTGAATTGCACACAATATAGCTACCACCGCACATACTCCTTCAGGGCAGGTGTGAATTGAGCCATGCTATTGTGATAAACATGTTGACAGTAAAATCACTTGTGAAAGAAGAAAACTATTCATATTTTTTGAAGTGTACTAAAACAGAGAGATTTTTCTCATTTCCCAAATGGTAACTTCTTACACAACTGCTATGGCAGCAGTGTTATTTCTCATTTAATAGATCGTGAAGTTCTCTTCCTTGTTCACAGTAAATATTTAAGTGTTGTCTTAAAATAAACATTTGCCCACTATATTTTTTTAATAAACTGTGATTTTTCCAAAGTCAGGAAGATTTCATTTGCTGAAGAAAATCAATATATAAGCTCATTTGAAGATATACAAAAGGTGCATGTTTATATCTTTTCTTGATTAAAAGGGAAGTGGCTTTTCCCATAAGTGTTTTATCAGAAGATACTCAGTAATAAGCACAAAATTCTTCCAGCCATGGCTTGATAAGTAATGCATTATTTCAGTGAGGATGATAGAGTTATACTCATCTGAAAATTCCACAAAGGGAGGAGAAAATCAGTAGTCTCGGTACTCTTCAGTGATTACGTTGTGGCGTTCTGTGCTCATTCATCTGGAGAAGTTAAGCTCATCAGGCCATGACTCTCCATCATTCACTTACTCTCCCTTTGAGCCATGGATGTGACACGTTTTCCCTTCCTTCCTTAACACAGCTGAATTTCATATCATGTTTCTTTTGCACATCACCGCAAGCGAGAGGTCTCATCTCAGGCTCAGTTCAGAACCTGTTCAGGTAGGTGCCCACAAGAATGTAATTTTCCTGGCAATACAGCCAAAGCAGAAAGGGGTCTGGAGACAAGGATGCGTCAGTCTCGCATCTCCATGATTGCGTTTCCAAGGCTGAACCACACCAGGCGCTCGGTGACATTTCTCACTACAAACGCCCCTATCTCTAGCCATGTGCTTTATGAACCTCACTGACTAGAAACTCGGAATTTTTATTGATATCTGAAAATCTGATTAAGAATTGTTTCTAAAAAAGCTGTTTCCTGAACATGAAAAACATGTCTAACAACCCCTGCAGAACACCCCAGTTTTGTGCCCCATTGCTAGGTTGCAAAAACTATCATCTCATCTCAGTTGTTTCCAGTCAAGGCACAAAATCAACAAAATTAGGATAACAGACATATTTTGTTGTTGTGTATGGAGTATGAAACAAAAATAATGAGGTGTCTGGATCTGGGCACTAATGGGCAAGTGTCCCGTTGAAGAGATGCTTAGGACATATAGCTGAGATGTTAGATCTCCCGGTAATATTTCTATTCATTGTATTTTAACTACTAAATCTATTCTTGATTTTTCTTTAGTGATTATAGTTACCTAAAAAAACAACCAAAAACCTCCAATTTATCTTCTGAAGTATGCAATTTTCTAATAACATGTTATTTAAACATTTCTCCACATAATGGTCTTTTAAGTTCAATCAGAGAAGAAAGTAAGAATTTGAATCTATGTGTATCTTAACATGTCTTGTTTAAGTACAGTCAGTCAAGAACAGGGGTGGCCAACATAACACAGTGAAAAAAAGTCAAAAGTCAATGCCAGATTACTGGCAGGCACCATCCAATTGGTACACAACCCACAATCCAGGTAAATTCCTAACCATTAAAACACCTCGCACATGCCCATGCACATCAATTGTTTCTAAAACTGCCAGTTTGTGTTAAATTGTGAAGCAGCACCCACCCGCTCCGAAACCTCGCTTTCCGAAGGAGTGTCATTTTCTAAAATTAAGCCATTTTTAAAATTATGCATGACTGTGAAAAGTGTTCCATATAATTAAAGGCAGTTTGGTGGCAAGAAATCTTTTTTGCACTAAATCCACAGTGTCAGGAAATTAACTGCACGTACTCCCATGAAAAACTACTTCCGTGTAAGGACAGTGCACAGATCAGACGTCGGAGAGTTGCTGTAGGAAATTCCTAGAAAACAGGGTTTATGTGAGAAGCACAACCAGCTTGCTAAACATTTCATGGATATAACTGCCAGGCATGCAGTAATAAATGGAACTAGATGATCTTTAAGGTCCCTTCCAACCCAAACCATGCTATGTCGGCAAGAAAACTTTCAAAAACCAGTTTTGTGTGCTGTCTCTTCAACTCTTCCAACACACTGAAGACTAGGTTGTCTTTGCACTGACTCGCTTTGCCTCTTAAGAGACCCTCGTACAATCATTTCAGTCTCAACCTGATGATATTTTGATAGGAAAAAATAAAAATATTTCACCTCACATTTGTGAATTTACCCTCAAATTTAATATTTCTCAAGTGAGAGAACTTTGCTGTGAAATAGTGACTTCTAGATGTTTAATTTTTGGTACATGGTCAAAAAGTTTTCTGAAAGGCATTTTGTTTTCGGTTTTAGTTTTTAATACTTAAAATTCTAACAGAAGTCTACTAGAGGAGGTATATTTTCTTAGAAGAAAAGATATTTTAGAGGAGTCAATGAAAGTTACTGATTTTCTTCTAAAAATGCTTCCAAGAAAGTCCCATATGTTTTCCGAAATGTCCAGTTTTTCAGGAGGAAAAATTTAGAGAAGTCCCATTTGATTAATAGTTAATAGATGATCTTTACCAATACTCCATCCTTCCACTTAGACTAGCAATTTTAACTGAGAACCACGAGTGAAACGAAAACAGTGGATAAATAAACTAATCCCAGAAATACAGACATTAACTCTGGGGAAAGCTGACTTCTGATGAACTTGGACTCCATTACCAACCCCTCCAGCTCTGTAAGGCCTTTTAGTGGCAGCAGCTTATTTTGGTTAAAACCCAGGCCATGGCGGGACAGCACACTGCCAGGTACACGGTCACTGCAGTAATTATTTAATTAGTTATTTTGTTACTAAGTGAATTCAGAGTTTTAACTTTTTTGACATTGCTCCAGATTGTTCAGGGACCTCCAGACTGAAGACAAGTACTAATTACTAAACATATTAATAATAATGAACTATCCTTTGTATCAGGTTCATTTTTTCTGGAAATGTCAGCATATAGCTACTCTCACTTTTTCTCTCACTTTAAATCTGTACTGGTTGAAGCAGATATTTCTGCATTCAACAATGCTAAGCAGCTGTTAAATTAATATTAGTTTTATTGAATTAATGTTAGTTTAACCTGAATTGCTCTGTAAAGAAGGAACAGCTATGAGGAGCTTTACTCAAACGAGCTGAACAGCTAATGACAAAATTGCAGGAAGAAGAAATTCTTGTTTGGCAATTAAAGGAAAAAAAAAAAAAAAGGATTAATGCAACTATTCCAGCACACAACAATAAGTAAGTGTAAATTAAAATACTACATCACATCTCAACATGGCCCAACTTTCAACGCGTCTTCAATGGAAATGGAAAGTCCTGCAAGTCTTACCTGTTATTCCCCCATCTGTCCCAAAGACAGACACGCTTGTAAGGGAAGTATTTTGTTAGAGTCATACTGTAGAACGATAACAAGAAAAACAGTCCACTTCACTTTGATTTCTTATGCACTGGAAGAAACATGTGCAGCTGAAGAGGCTTACTCCCTAATCCACTTGGCACTCGATGATCCACACCACGGCTGACACTGATACCCTCCTAGATCCTAGGTGAGATCAGCCAGCTTAATACAAATTCCCAGCTGGGCTCGGGTTGGCTGCCCATAGTCCTGAAGCTATCAACCTTCCTCCGGCAAGAAATTGAATTGCCACTCGCGGCAGTCAGAGCTCTTCCAACCTCTGTCCCGCCTGTCATTGCTGTCCTTACCCGCCTTCAGATGATGACAGACAGCTTGAGCCATGCCATACGCAATGGAGGGGTTCTGTGGGACAGAGGCTGTGTCAAAAGCTTTTGACATTGTCTGCAGGGACTAACCTAACCTAAATGCGGGTGGGGAAGTATATACTTTTACTATTTATCACCTTATTATTATTAATTTGCAACAATTAACTTCTTGCCTACCTCCAGACTACTAATTCTAGAGAAGGACTAGAAGAGGATTGTCAGTACACTGCATTATACCAGATGAGCATCTCTCCCAGACATCAAACTTAAAGAGATTACCTGGAAAAACAATCTCTCTTGTACTGCTGTAAGATGGACCGAGCCTGCTGAGATGTGAACTTTGAAACCACGCGATGCTGCAGAAGGCAAATGGAGCATGAAACCCTGTGTGAGAGGTGCTGGTAGGAAAGTTCCTGCAGGATAACCATGATCCTTATCAATCTTTCAACCTTTTTAATACTGAGCCTGTAATCCCTTTGCAAGCATCTATCCTGTGTAGACAACCAACCTTTGTCTGCCAGACGCTGCAGAGACATGGAAAAGGCAAGTCGTGCTTCGGGTGGGAAAAGGGGTAGGCGCGGGGCGGGGAAGCGGCAGCTTTCCTTCACGTACGCCCACTGAACAGCAGGATCCCTTAGCTTCCCCCAGGCTGCTAAAGTACTGGACTAACCTCTTTATTTTCAGTTTTTCCTCCCTACCGCAGACTTGCTGTTGAATAAAAAATTGTACTCGCACTATCGAGAACAATTTCATCAGCTAATTTGATTTTACTGCTTTCTAAGGTGCCCTAGCTACTGTTTTCTCTCCGAGGTTGGTACAGGGAAAGCTAAGACTGTTCTCATTACCGCCTTTCACTCTGCTGAAGTTAAGATTCTGCCCACAACAGTCTGTTTAAATGATAATACTTTTGAATATTGCCCATGTCCAATAGGAAATGAATTTATTCTAGAAATCACCATTACCCACCATCACGCAATTCCCGATCGCTCCTGAGCCCAGCAGCTGTCCCCCCCAGGATGCCGTGTACGTGCTGCAACGCTCGCGACGGGCAGTTCAGAGCAGCTCCTTGGAATGAAGGTTTGCCACAGGGTAGTGGAGAGAGCACTCATCAGACAAGCCAGGTTAAAAGTTCACCAGAGATGGAGGCAGTCAACCTGTACCATTTTAATATCATGGTTTATTAAAGGTTGCCTGTTTAAATCGCTTTTCACGGTAAGGGAAATGGGAATTGAGTTTGGGACAAATTTGCTTGAAAGCAAAGGTCACTCTGAAGGAGCTGAAGAGGATGTGATCAGCACGGAGGTGAATACGGCCCCTCCAGCAATGTCCTCACTGTTGCCACACCGAGGTGTTGTCCTCTGCTTTACACAACCAGGAAAAAGCCAGTTCTGTTTCCGAATCCAAACAGACAAACCATTCACAGAAAACAGATTGATGGACGCAGCTTTCTTCTGAGAATCATTTACAAACTTCCATGAACGGAGCCTCGGTTAACCAAATGCATTCCTTTTTTGAAAATGCTGAGTTGTTTATGGAAATGACCTCCAGCTTGTGCCTGAGAGCGTCTCAGCAATTTGGTTTTATTGTTCATTATTGTTAGCATCTGACTGTTCATCTAAATCCCAGGGCAGTCTGCCTACTCCCTCACGGTGCAGCTGAACACTTCAAAAGAGGAAACCAGAGATGGAGTAACCTGCAACAAGCCGCAGAACTTCACTGAAAATTGTTGGAGAAAAATCTCATCTGAGACAGTATTCTAGGACAATTAGAAGAAATGGGCTGGATCTGCTATTGAGTCACTGTAACTGAAAAAAAAAAATCTTCTAATATTTACAAAAAACTAAGAGATGAATCCTCAGCTGTTTTAAATAGGAACAGCTATTTGCCTTCAATGTCGTGCTCTGACAGCTGGCTGTCTTTCCTAGAGGAAATAATATACTGGTCCCAGTATTAGCAAATGGCACTGGTGGCCTTTCAACTGGAGCCCAACAAACTGGTTTTAACACGATCGCTCAGCTGGCGCGCGGGGAGGGTTGTTCTGCTGCTGCTTCTCTGTTCATTTTGCTTTGTTTGCTCTTCCGAGGCAAAATCATGTGTTTCAGCTTTCAGGTGCACCGAAGTGTTTCTTCCAAACAACAGCTTATCAAACTGTGGGATTCGTCAGGATAAAATGTAATATAATTTAAAACTAGAAGACACCGTCATTGTTAAAGATGCTCTGTTTTATCACACACACACACCCCCTCAAAAAAGCCCTGCGCCAAACAAATCCAAAGCCCTACCTAGTCGTAGCAATGATAGAGAAGAGAGGAAGAGAAGGGTGAACCTATTGCTGCCATAGACATCCAATAAAATCAACAAACATTTGGGTGCCCAGATATTAATTATTTGCCTGAGCAATCCAACGTATTTTCTCATTCAGACAGTGGCAGGGGAGGACTCGGGTGCCATTTATGGGTGCAGAGCTCTCCTCTGCTCTCCCTCCACCTGGACTTTCTCCTCCAGACCTGCAGATCTGCAGCGGAGACCCACGTGCCCCCAGTTAACGCTTGTGTCCGCAGCCACGCGAGGCTGGCAGTGCCATTGCTTCTCTCCTTTTCACCCACAGCCCTCCAGCTAAATTAATTTTTGCATGTGGAAAAATACAACAGAAGGCTTAGCAACAGTGAAAGGAAGACAAAATGC
Organism: Aramus guarauna; assembly: GCA_013400195.1. NCBI lineage: Eukaryota > Metazoa > Chordata > Aves > Gruiformes > Aramidae > Aramus > Aramus guarauna. The sequence continues at coordinate 372,800 of VXBL01003291.1, forward strand.
TGTATTTTGTATTTCAGAGATCCAAACTATATTCTAAGTCCTGAAGATATGACCTACTTTTCTGCAAACCTTCATAAGCAGCATGTTGCTACGGTGGTTTAATTTTATTTATCATTGGCTACTCCGAACCACAGGTCTATGAGGCATTTGAAGAGCAGCATCCAGCACGACCACTGTAATTGCAGCTTCCAGTTACTGGGGAAGAATCACAGTTCTACACTTAGAAAAATTATCTCATCTCCCTTCATTACAGATTGATCTTCGCCCTCTATTATTGATGCAGCTGACAAGGCAATCACATTAAGATGGCTCTGAAAAAGCTGACACAATGGAGCTTTCAGACATAAATGTATAAGTGTCCTGACTTGTCAGTTTTCCTATTACAAATCTTCTTTGGCAGGGGATAAGGGGAAACGGCCAGTCATAATTTAACCATGAAAATTTAATTACTGGCTAAAATATGCTGAATTTAGAAATGAGGTTTGGACATAAAACTGCGTGTGAAAGAGAGACTGAAACTGGAAGATGCTTGACATCTAAAAGGTATTGGTTTTGCTTGTTAATAAAACAGGTAATTATTGGAGTACAAAAACTTCTTTGCTGTAAGGGTGAGAAATACAGAAAGAGCATCTGAGATACGTCAGCAAGGTTCCACCTCTCCCGTATCCATATAAATTACTGACATTTGGTTTACAGTTAATCAAAATAAGTAATTATGCGCAAAACATTTCACACCTTTTTTTATTGTCACTGGTGCAAAGGTCATGCAAGTCCTGCTGAAATCAAGGGAGAGATTTACTCCGCTGCAAAGAGCACCTGCCTTTATTTCACACTGTGCCCTGGGCATGGGCGGCTGCCCAAGAAGCCACCCTTGCAATCTGGGTGCCTGAAGACAACCCTTCCCTTGGGAATTCAGGACATTAATCTCAACCGGGCTTTTTCAAGACCTTCATACTAAATTCAAACTACTAGGAAAACGGCAAATGAAGCAGCAAAGTCAGACCTTTCAGACTAGCAGGCAGCTCCGTGTAACTATGTTAGATGTAAATGAGTCCTTACAAGGAGAGGATATAGAAGCATTTTGTGTTATAGATTCTGAGTAATTTGAAGCCAGGATTAAAGCGATATTACAGGCTGCAGATCGTTAATGCAAATGCCCAAGTTAGCAATTCTGGACACAGCGCTGGGCGCAGACATTAGTATTCACAGCAAGGACTTCACAAACAGAGCGGCACGCTAATAAAAAAAAAAAAAAAAATCACTCTGCAGACTGCAGCTGCTCAATATAGGTCATCTTTCAATTTTAATTTGAATCATCATCTTTCCAAGTCAAATTGACTAATACTAGGGTACCTTATCCAAGAGCCATGTGGTCCAATCAAAGATCAATTTAAAATGTGTTTGAAGAGATTGATTCTTCTAATTCATGGACATAAGAAGCTTTAAGCTCTGCTAGCATCGCCAAGACATGACCAAAGCATCATTCCAGCCACAAAGACACACAGACAACACTCAATGGATGCAGATTAATTTTTATTAACTCACCTGGAAACTTAAGCCAGAAATAAATCACCCAGAGCTTGTCCTTCCTTGAGTATTCCACTGTCTCAGCCAGGCTTAAACTTTCCTGACCCATTGGGGCCTCCTCAACTTTCTTTGGGTAAGGTCCTCCAGACCCGTAGGTGCCTCCTCATAAATGCATCTGCAGTTCTGGTTTGTCACCTTGGTTTGTGGGTGCTCATGCCCATCACAAAGCCATCGGAAAAGACCTTGGCTGTTCGTGCCCTGCTCAGCCCCATGGCCTCAGCTTGGAGCCACCAAGCCACCGCTTCCTACCCAGCACCGAAACAGACCCTCTGTGGTCAGGAGCACAAACTCAGAGACGTAAGGTACCACAATGTTTTCCGACCAGTTGCATACAAATTTATTAACCTCCTGGTTACCAAACCAGCTAACTTTCTCAACCTTGACAGCCTGACAGCATCCCATAACGTTCTTCGCTGCAATACATAGGACTGAATTATGATTGATTCCTCAGCAAAGATTATGGATCTACAGACTGCAAAGTTGAGCAGCACAGGTTTGGGCAGTCATGTTTCTCATTTACGGTCTCCAAAAAGAACAGAAAACTGTCTTTTAAAATATATGTCTCGAGATGGTTTGCCACACTTCAGAAATGCTCTCAGCAAATAGTGAGAGCCTGGAAGGAGAAGGATGCAGCAGCAGAACAAGCAAACACGCCACTGACAATGCCAATTGCTTAGGTAAGATTAGAGCAGACTGAAGTGCTAGAAAATGCCTCTGCCCCATGAACCTCTTGTGAAGACAGATGTTTTAAGAAGTAAATACGTTGAGAGGCACATGAACACTTATCTTCCACCTTCATAACCCACCGATGTCTGCATCTACAGTGTCTGCGTAAGAGTTGCCGTCCTTCTTTTTCTCTCTCATATCTCTTGTTTAGCTCCTCCAAAGGAAAAAAAAAACCCACGAACAAGAGTTCAAACAGTAGATATAAGAATTTCCAGTGTGCTTTGATTGGAAATTGCAGCGTGGCAAAAACAGGACATAGATTGCATGTGAGTTCCTGAGCCATCCACTATGTTTAGATACCCCTCAGGTAATGATTTTTACTCCCACTTGCTGGGTTTTATGCTGAAATATAACCTCTTTCGAAAATGGAACTCTTCCTGACTTTCTTTAGGGTGGGGGTTTTTCAGAGTTTGTATTTTTTAATTATTTCCTACACAGAAGAACTCAGCATAATTGTCCTGTTAGATTTATACAGTCAGATTTGCAAGCTGGACAGACGTTTTTCTTTTTATTGTTGGTTTTGCCACACCGTTAGTTTTAATTGGTGATGCTAGTAGCACGACATGCAACACAGCACTTGCTGCTCCCCCTTTGCTCCCTCTGATGGCAACACCAGAGTTCCTCCGTGTCAAGTTGGTCTTTCTATTTACGGCTAACATCTTTCAAAACAATGAAAACTCTTAGAAATGTACTTCTAAAATCTCAAAATGTCATTTCAGGCTTTTTTTTTTTTTTTCCCCAGCTTCATAATGCAAAAACTGCTTCCAGAGAAAAATCTGTTAAAAATGGAAAACAAAACATTAAACTACTAGATAGTCTAAGAAAATAGTGTGAGGTTACTCTGCCAGTCCTCCCATGTGGCACTGGTCATCTATTTTTTGATTTTTTCATAAAACTCGATGGTTTGAGGATGTAGTTAAATGCACTTAGCTCAAAAGAGCTGTAAAAGTCGATGTATAGTTACAAAACTGTTTGAGAGGGGCCCCGTGGGTGCGGAGCAGATCCTTGCACTAGCAGCATGCTGGAGCTGAAAGACATTGAGCATCTTCTGCACAGAGCATTGTGCACCGGGGCGGTGGCATGCAGAGACACCACGTGCTGCCACGGGAAAGCTGGCTGCTGACCTTGAGCTAAAGTGACATGGATTGAAAAATATCACCACTGAATGACAGCATTTCTTAGGGTTTTTAAGTTCTTACTCTTGGTCTATTGCGAATTCAACAAACTCCTGTTTTCTAACATTTTCATTCTTTCCTCATGGGATCAGAATAGTAATTGTCTACTTTTTTTAATATATGTATTTTTTAATGAGTTAGATACATTGCTTTGGCTGAAAAGCTTATTTAAAAATCCAAAATAGTTGATGTTTGATAATGAAATCAATAATACGTCTTCCTGGCAATGTATTAATCTGAGATTTCTCTTTTTTTACTTTGTTTATTTTTCCACTTCGATACCTTCTGCAAATTACTTATTATTATAATTAAGATACGGCAGTGATTGCAAAAATGCCACAGAACAAAGTGTTTCCATGCATTTGGGCGGCACAAATCAGATTACAGAAAACACGATGTTTCCACACAGCAGTGAAGTGGCCTAGCCGGCAGTGCCACAAGAGGCGGTGTTATTCCAAAACCACAAATCTTTAAAGCAGCCCGAGCATTTGAAAGAGAAATTAAAGACTAAAGCAATACTTTGTTATACTGGCAAAATGGCAGAGCAATGCTATTGTCTAGAAAAGTGACTCTCGCAGTTACGAAATGAAGAAAGAAGCTGAGGCATTTATCACAGGAAGACAATTTTTTTTAACTCGTTGGCAACATATCATAAACCATTTACCCAAACATAATTTCACGTGGGTTTGGGTTTTTTTAATCTAAATAATTCAGCCAGGATTACCGCTGTCACAACAAACACAATATTGAGATCTAGTAAAAAAAAATGGTACTACAAGGCGAAACCCTGGAGCAGTTGTTAAAATAAGGTCCCTTTCCGCGACAGAAAATGCCACCCCTGACCCACGCGCATGGTGCAGGGTCTGGGTCCTGCACGAGGGTCGTCTGCAGGATGACGGCAGCTGATGCTCTCCAGGGCCCGGCAGCAAGAGTTCTGTATCCTGCTCTCGTGCCTCATACAAAACATATGGATACACAGATGCAAACCACCAATAACATCACCAAACTCTTAAATCAGCCTCTGCAGGAAGAACGTGTTTGCAGGGCAATGCATTTTAATTTAGGGAATCTTTGTCTTTCGTGTTTGACTACATTTCAGTATATTCAGAGGTCTGAATAAGTTGCATATAATTCGTATTTCAATTTTCATAGAAAATTGAGATTTCTTTACATCTGCAATATATTTTTTGTTTGGTCCTTGTTACTCCTCGAGGAGCATAGGGCTGCAACAACACTATGCCACCGAACCCGGTGGGATAGTGTTGTTGCAATTTCTGTAACAGATTTTGTTTTTTACATGATTGGGTTGTTAGCCCAAAACTCTGCAATATATAGCGTGATTGAATAAAATAGCCTAACTGCCTAAATTCCCCTATGAGATTGCACATCTCGTTTCCATAAGACTGGGGAAGATAAATACAGTCACTGAAGATGTGGCAGTACATAGAGAAACATGGATTTTCTCAATATGGGGGGCACACTTGTGTTGATAACCAACATGAGGATGTAATAGTCCCTCCAAAGCACACTCCTCATGAATTTCTCCATCTTATTTTACCCTCTGACTTACATTTTGGCCAGGACTCCAACCTCCTACCCTCAGTTTTCTGAACTACAAGTGGATTTCCAAAAAAAAAAGCATCTCTTTTGCAAGTGAACCTTACCTTCATTTTGTGGCATTCCTTCACTAATAATGGTGGGGTCCCTCTAGTGAGTATTTCCCTGCAGTGAGTATTTTCATCTTCAATTTATGGTAAAACCAGGCATAAGAGGGGTCCAAGTGGGAGCAGACTCTTGAGTAAGCAGAAAGAGCTCTCTGTAACCTGGAGAGGGGAAAAAAACCAAACAGACAAGCATTGTGCAGTGATGGAAACAGGTTTGTGCAGTGACTACGCTGTTTTCAGTAGGTTTTGTTTTATGAAGCCTTTATTTATGCAATATATATCAAAATGTTTAAAACAAACTTACAGCAAACTGAGCCAAAATTAGCTTTCTAATGGCTGATATTCTACACCCTGAGAAAGTAAAATATTACTCAACAAAACAAACAAGACAACCGTTTTATGAAAGAGTTTCCTCTAATGCAAGAATCACGGATTAAATTTCCTGGCTTGCAATACACAGTAGGTCAGAAAAGATGTTTATAACGGCACTTTCTTGCTTAAAAAAAATCTATGAAAACAACTGTCAGGTTCAGGCTATATTCTGCTCTGTTACTTTCCAGTTTGACCTCTTAATCCCATCCATCTCTGAAACAAAGTTAATATCTTCCTAAATTCACTTAAGTTCTCCTTCAAAGGTTCAGAAATCAGTGAGAATTTTTCCATCGGGTGCAGGCTGGACCTAAGGCCTGTTTTTTCTAAAAATATGTATGGATGTAGAGAACATATATATTCCAAATATAATTAGTCTTTATGTAAAGTACTTCAGTTTGAGTTCCGCACACACTCCCAGTAAATGACATGAATTACTTTGCTATTCAACCTTTTTTGTCTTGTAGTACAGACAGTAAGCATAACCAATAGTCAAAAACCAATTAGTTTCCAAATGCAGAAAATTAGCTAATGCACGTAGCATCTAATACCATGACCACAAACCCAACATCAGAGGGACCGGGTGCAGAATTCAGTGTGGTGGGACAAGGTCCTCCACCCATCTGGATCTGTCCTTTTATTTTAGCTGTTCATGTCTACAAAACTAAATTTCATTGCTGGTTTTTTTTGTTGTTGTTTTTTTGGGTTTTTTTTTTTTTGAGAAAAACTAGACTTTGTTGTCTCCATCTCATGATGAAAGATATTCCTTTTCCAGCACCAGCTTTCTGAGCTGGCTTGGTTTAACTGAGCCCCACCCCTGGACCTGGAAGACACCCTTGTGCAAGCGAATGCTGAATGCAAAGACAAACCCCACCAAAAAGATGAAGATGCTGGAAGTGAATAGACCCAAAGAGTTTGCTCTAGGTTAGAAACAGTCAGAAAACATCGCTGCGTATCGCAAGTCCTAAATTTTAAATCCAAAGATAAATATTGCCCTACTTAAATTTTAAAATATTTATCTCAATTATTATATTCAGAAAAAAAAATGAAAGCATTAATAAGCACTATGAGAAGTTGTGTATCTGAAATCTAATCATTAATGAGTTGTAAGCAGATAACATTAATTGTATATACTCTTTGTGAATTTCTAATTACCTTGTAGCATTTTCCCTAATGATAGTAGGCATGTTGGGATATGTCATACTTTCTAATAATCTGCATTATTTATTTATGCTGTATTTATACTCCTAAATATGTTGAGACATTTTAAGCAATTCAGGACATTTTCAAAGTCTAATCAACTGACATAAGCCCTGGTTCAGGAAAGCACTTAGGCATTTATTTTGCTGTGTTTTCAAAAAGGACCATAATGCATTTAAAAAGACCAAAACCCCCAAATTATTTATCCAGCTATGCAACATCTACTCAGAATTCTGTGGTTTAGACTCTGTTAAAAGAAGTAAAAATAGTCACCTTGGCAGAGGTGCAATAAATAAAAATACAAATGCTGTTCAGTCACACTGATTACATCCTAGGCAGTTGCAGTATTGTACTTATAAAATTAGAACCACATAAAATGTTTATTTAGCATAAACTCCATACTGTAGACTCTGAAGGAGATGGACTTCAATAAAGTAACTAACAGCCTTCCTTAAATTAATGATAGCATATGATGACTTAGAAATCTTTGTTGGTCAACACTAAAGGTGTTTGAGACAATTGCCATCAGGTAATTACATTTTGAGAGGGTTTTGGGTTTGGGACATCTAATGTCTCATGAAGTCCATAGCTTCCCTGTCCTCTTCGTTTGAAAAAAACAAAGGATAGACTAAAAGTACTACCTGCTTGATAAGGAAGCTGAGCAGAAAGGTGTGGTATGTTATGAATAGGACAAATACTCCAGTAACGATGAGTATAACCAGAAATGTGACTGCCAGAGCCTGAGACAGGCACACACCTTGGCAAAGAGCTTTCTACGAGGCCAGAGGCAAAGCACACGTTCACTGCGTGTCCTGTGCATTTATCCTTCTGATTTCCGATATATCGTGTCTGAGATAGGGCAAGGGTGCCATTTTTTGAGAAGTAGTAATTTTAAAATTTCATATTTAAATACAAGATATAGAAGGAGGCCTTTCTATGGGCTTAACCACAATTGACTGAAGTAAAATAAACAATATTGCTTTATGAGTACCAAGACGTTATTTGCTGCACATCATTAGTAACTTGACCTTGAAGTCAGTCAATTAATACTCAACTGAATGTCGTCTTACAGCACATAAACTGAAACCCACTATAGATACGATGTTTGACAGCAACGTATTCGAAATGTAGCCTCTCTTACCTCTCCCATGTGGTCCACCCACAACTCCTGAGACGCAAATTGGTCTTCTCTGTGCCCAGGTGTCTGCACAGAGTATGTGCACAGCTTGACCCTCCACATTTCCCAATTTTCGTTGCTCCACAAAGCTTCACTGCATCAGATTTATCCTGTACAGGTGGGACTCCACATGCACTGTGGAGTGGGAGTCGTTACAGGGCAGCACTAACGCCCTCCCTTTGCCAGAGGCTAATGGAATTTCCTCTCTTTTTCCAGCCTGAGCAATCAGTATTCGCTGAGACAGCGACGATCCCTCTTGTTTCAAACAACTTGAGCGCTTGCAAGATCACAGTCAAAACCACTAGTGACAGTGAATGTTAGAGAAGAGATCACCTGCTGAACATAACACGTACCCTAGAGTGGCAAGCCCCTGGAATTACTCCTGATAAGCCTGGGCATGTAGGTCTGAATTAATTTATTTGCTCTCATGCAGTCACATCATAGCAGAGAGGTTCAGACAACCCTCAGTGGATAAGCAGAGCCTCTATCCCCAGAACGGTCCTTCTAAGCAAGGATCGAGGCAGCGAGACAACACAAACTGCTCCCACCCTTCCCTCCACCCCACAGCGATGCTCACGCAGACGCCGTCCAACTTGGAGCAAACAGCACAGGCCTTTTTGAGACAAAGAGTTGCTGGTTCACAGTATGGTATTTTAGGACCAGACTCTGGAATCTTTGTTAAATGAATTCACTGTTTCTCTCTACAAGGATTCATTAATTTTGGTAGGAAAAGGTATGTTTTCTAATATTATTATAAATCATACGTGTTACTCTACCAGTGGTGCTCAGCAACTGCACCAAGATAGAAGTAGAGATTGCTAATTATGTGCCACAATAAAGATTATAATGTATGCTATCATTAACAATTCCTTTATGTTTGATGAACTAATAAATAATTTCTTCCTCAGCCATTATAAAACCATTTTGCATAAAGACCCTTGATGTACTCCTGCTAGGGCCTCCACTTACAAGCCCCTCCAGGTAAGTATTTATTATGTATTTTTAATCATCTCTGGAACACGATGTACCTTTCGCAACTCAAATATATGTTCGCTTTTTTTTCTATTGCCAATGACATTACGCACGAAGGGCTTCAGCTGGCAACTGATTTACTTGTGCTTTGTGGTCAAGCTTAGGGCAACTCTTCCCACCCGGAACAAGCGAGCCCACCTTGCTCATCCGCCTCTCCACCAGTCCCCCGGACACCTCCCAAGTTCAATCCTCTCTCTTCTGCCAGGCTGAGGAGATGTTCCAGAGACATGCGCTAACCAGACCGACGACATCAGGTGCAGAAGATGGTCCGTGCACCCGAAGGCTAAAAGCAGCGGCTGCCAGCTGATGGGCGATATGCATCCGCGCAGCACGGAGCCAACAGGCAGGGCCGGGCTCAGGCAGCTGCGGCAGCCCCTTCCCTGGACCTCCGGAGGTCCGTGCCAGCAGTGGCCACAGAGCAAAGCTGCCCGAGCCCGCTCCGGCTGTAGACGTGTGCCCCGGGGCAGATGCTGCCTCTGCATCACGTCTGTCCCGTGCCCCGATGCTGCACCGCTCCGTGCACAAAGCCGCAGCTCAGAGCCCCTCAGCTGCTCCCGAGAGCCGGTACTATCGTTTGCAGTGATTTCGCCCCGAGTTCAAAGAAAGACAAAGAGGTTTCCTGTCTCTGCCACTGAACTTCCCATTCCACTTGCTTTTCGTTTTAAATTGAAACTAATATAACAAATCCCCTGTAAGAGAACAACAGTATCTGCTTCCATTAAAATGCTTTTCCTCCCTGCAAGAATGAAGATAGCGCAGCTAAAGCACCGAGTCCTGCATGAAATCAATTCTATCCACTGTGTACAAGTGAAACGTGAAATATAAATATGACTATTCTTGCATTATTATAAACATTGGATTTTCTTTTTTTTTTTTTTTATGAGGAGTGTTAGCTTATCTGTATTATTTCCACAAAGCTTTTTGGCGTTGTACGTATAACAGCAGCCATAACAACTTGTTCCTTCAAAGAAACTGTGATGCAGCACAAGTAGAGCAACTTAAATAGCAATATCACACATGAATTGCATCTGCAGCCCTAAGAGCCACTTTTCATATTTGATATGCAAGCCATTTAAGTCTGAGTGTATTTCAGAACTGAGGATTGGGTAAGCTAAGGAGAAAATCGGTGATGATAGCAACAATGACTATATTTATTTGCACTGTGGTCGTGGGCAAGAGCTCCGGTCATGCACCAGGAAACAGGAATGCGAAGCACTGCATAACCTGTGGATATGTAAATAGGTTTTATCCCTAGAGCTTACACAATACATGAAACATCTTAACAGCAGCTCCTTTGCTATTCACCACCATCATGCACGAGTATCCTAGTTTAGCAGGCACTCCATTATGGTTCTTAATGTTGCAGCTAGGTCATGTCAATCTAGATCTACGCTCCAGACCAGAAATCAGTCAAGAAATGGTAATTAAGAGAGCTCTGGCTCTGAACGCACTGACTTTAGAGAAGCTTGTCCAATATAATGGCATAAGTGCCCACCGCTTGTGGTTCTAGGAATTCCACCTGCTACTTGCAATGCTTTCGCAGGAGGCTTTTGGTTTTAATTACATGACTTTCATTAACTCAAATGTAATCTGAGCAACGCTTTCATCATTGCCGCTATACAGCCAAACATATGGCAGTTTAGCCTGAGAGGAGGAAGGAAGATCCTTGAGGTCAATTCATCCTTTTAGCTATAATAAACTCATCGTGGGCTTTATCCACATCCTACTGAAGTCACTGACAGTCGGTCCGTTGACCTCACTGCATTTTGGATGAGCTTTCAAACAACAGCCGCTGCAAATCTTTCACTGGCAAACAGTCCCACCAAAGTTTTACTGCCTTTTGCCCCGAAGCATCAATTCTCTTTGCGAAACTGAACCCCAGAATTAAATGCCCGTAAGTAACAGCAATTCCCAAAGGCAAACCAATATGATCAGGGAGATCTGAGAAGGCTGCTGTAACGAGAGAGACCACTGCCACGAAGGTGACTCTCAGCATGCATGTCCCTATCTATGTCATCAACTTGAATTGCACTGGCACGCTATGCGGCCACTGAGTAGATAGGAAAGCTCATCATCACAGCCCAGCGCTTTTGTCACTTCCAAAAATGCAACCAGAAAATTTCAAAGAGGAGGAAAGTAAAATGACCAAAAAGAAAGAGGAAGAGGTGGAAAGATCTGCTGAGTTGAGATTGTCTTTTAGCAATGCAATATTCATACAATAAGCCTCACTGATAAAACCAATTTAAGAACTACTTTTTTTAACTACATTTCAATCCCCACACAGTATTGCTGTGTGCCTATATTTTGTTCCTTGCCTTTCAATAATTTAACGGTGCTCACTCTCGCCTTGAGGTCGTGAACCTACAGAGCTTGGAGATACTTTTTATTAGAGATTCCTCGCCAGGAGCCTTTCTTAAGTTTGCAAAGGTCACACATCCCACTAGCCAGCTTCCTTCATTATACAGAATGCACACTCAAACCTATAACTATGAATGAAATGCTAAGGTTGAAAAGTGTATGAAATGTCAGGAGCTAACTCATAGATATAGAAACCACACTATTAGAGAATAGCAATGTGGCCATTAGGGAAGGCAAGTGAAATGATGCTGGAGAACAGACCCACTGATGTTATTTTAGCATTGTCCCAAAGAAAAATATTTTTGTTATAGCAACAAGTAGTCAAGAAAAAAAAAAAAAAGAATCCTTACTGCATCACAGCAGAATTCACAAATCCTTAAGAAATAAAACCCCACACCCATTAAAATCTCAGCCCAGAACTCACAGAATATGCTGCCCTTAATTTTTTCTCTCTTCACAAGTTTTTTCCCTCCTTCATGGTGTTGTTATATGTTTATCCACTTTCTGTAGAACAGTACCTGTCGGCCTAACAGAAGTTGTTACAAGAAACAAAAATGTATAATTGGCATATGACACAGATACGAACATGGATAAGCCAGCGCGCATATATATTTATACACACACACGCATATATTTACACACAGAAATACAAAAAGAGGCTGATATTAGGAGGAAAACGCTCCTCACCTTTGCTCTCCAGCTTCCCCAGCCATGAGACAAGTCCTGACTCCTCTTCGAAGCTACGTTTCAGAACCACTGCATTTCTTATGACATTTTGCAGTCCTGTCAAGCTATTTGCCTTACATCCAACGGTGATTTACTGAAATAAACATGCAAGTTATACACTTGAATACCTGGTACTTTCATAGTCAAACCTCAAGATCCATTAGTGCCCTTCTCAGGGACTGGAGGCTTCTCTAAGTTTGTTTATTGTCCTCAGCCTTGCTGAATATTTCTCCTTCTCACATAGGAGAGCCAGTGACTGAAAGTAAAAAGATGTGTACTTGTGAAGATTAAAATCTCTTTCACAAATTGAGTGTATTAAGCATCTGTGCTACTTGGCAGACTTGTGCATCAATTCCAAAATAAAATGGTGTTAACAGCTCTACAAGATTTTTATCTCTCATAGCTTCCTGCACTCTGGGTGAATCACATGGGCAAAAAATGGAACTAGCCTTTTAGACAATGAGCTAAACAGCTCTTAAATCAGACAAGCATGACGGCCATGCCAGACAATTTACCTTTTTTTTTGCCATTTTAAGCAACAAACACTCTTTTGCTCTTCAGGGGGTGCCTCTGAATCTGGGCATTATGTATCCTATCATTGTCTCTGTTGCACTACAATAATACTTCGGATATTTATTTACACTGTTTTCACGTTTGTGCCATGCTGGCTCATTACCACACCATGAGGCTGAACTATGATCCCTGCAGTAGTGCTGACATGTATTACAGGGTGTAGTAACTCACACTGCAAATGAACTGCTACAGGAAACTTCTATCTGTGCTACGGTATATGGGGGCTTGGATCCTCACATTTTATGGGCAACCACCATTGTTCTTTTACAGCTACATCACCAGAAATTTGCTCATTTCTTGTAAGCACAAACATAGCTCAATGACCTTAGGGTGGTGCAGGTCTTGCTTATAATAAGGTTGTACATATTGGTATGCACTCAAAGGGAAAACTGAATTTACAACTCATTGAGAACTAAGTCTATTAGTATTACAACTAAACATAATCACGGGTAAGTGCTTAGCTTTAGGAAAATGTTTTTTGGGGTTTTGCCCATGCATGATTGAGCACTCAGAAAACTACCTTGCTCTCCTCGGCATTATTCTGTGGATCCTTTTCCCAGCACATTACAAAATAATTGAAATGAAAATGTTAATATTCAATTTTTTACAGCTTAAATTAGTCTCTTCATAGGTGCCTCTTTAAATAAGAGAACTACATTCAGAAAGTCAAAGATCATCAAGCCTTGTTAGTGGAGCACTGAAAGAAGAAATAAATAATTAGAAAAATCTTTTCAATAGGAAAAAATTTTGTTTATCACTTTCCTATTTTAATGAGTCATGAACAAATTTGTTCTTAAAAACAAATTAGATAAACCAATAATTTAGCTTATAGCTTGTTGATAGGCCAATAATGAACATATGCACTCGTTACTTTGGAGCAAATTTCTGCTGGGCACTCAGGGTCTCCCCAGCTGCTCTCAGGTGGCTTCAGGGGCAGGAGTCAGGGGAGCCATCGGGAGGAGCACAGGACCCCCCAGGGATGCCAACAGCACCTGGCTCCTTTGAGTCCCTGGCACCAAGTCTCCGACCCCTCACACGACGGAAGAGAAAAGTGGAATTTTCCTTCCTCTGATGACTTTCAAAGGATTTTTCATGAAACAATGAGTTTGACTTTCTTTTAATATCACATCATCCATTCTTTACAAGACCAGATTTTTAAATGCCTTTAATGATGCAAATAAATGCCGGTAAGAATTGCTGAGGCTCCACTGAAGTCAATGGGGCTCTGCCAATTACACTAGCGGAGCGGCAGCATCTTTAAGAGGAAAATGCCATGAAATCAGTAGAGCCTACCAGCTAAGAGTGCTATTGGGGAAATTACAGGAACATCTTGGCTGTGAATTATTAATAGACAATATGCAGTTGAATTATTCACCCAAACAAGTCATGTATACCTTAAGAAATATTTTCTGCAACAAGATTTAAATAAAATGTTTTGTGATGAAATGGAGTTTAATCAACAGGTACAATTACTTAATAGAAAGCAAGTTCTTTCCTATTATTAGATAGAACCTGCAGTAGAACAACTCTGTTGTGAACATCCGCTCTATGTTGAGGAACCGCCGAGCCAAATTAGTTACAGAAACACTAATAATTACTGAATTTACTTACATATAGTGATTATGGTAATTTCAAATTTTAATTTAAAATGTTCTTTTTCTACTGAAAAATAAAACTAGGATACAATATGTGACATGGGAATAGAGGTATTGGCGATTAAAGTGTTCTACAAATAAATTACTGAAAAAGTCCAGTTACTTAGAAAAGTGGTTCAGGTAAACAAAAGATATAAACTTATGAGATTTGAATCATCAGCACATACTGGAAAAGAGTAGCTGAATGGATGGAGAAACGTTAATAATTATTGATAATAAAACAAATACTTTCTACAAAAGAGTTGTTAACTGTAACATATTTCTCTATACGAATATATTGCTGCCACTCATTTAAGAGTTTCTTTTTGTGTTACAACATTTATGCCTTCTGTAAATGGAAACAGAAAGACAATGCTCCAGCATTTCAGTACTGTACTGTAACAAACTCCACTATACCAAATTCTAGTATTACCCACTGGACAGTCAAGTAGATTAATTTTATTTTTTTTCAAACCATGGAAACGGCTCCTGCTGTTTCATTCTTTTGCTTCATTTTTGTTAATCAAAGCCACTGCTTTGCAAGGTGAGGCTGTCAAGTGCATCTGCACTGAAGACAGAATTCTCCCTGCCCTTGACACAGCCCTGTTAGTGGGCTGTTACTATTGTTGTTACTAAGGAGGAGGATCCCACATCGCCACCATGTCAACTAGAATATAAGCAAGGAACACAGCTTCCGTTGTACAGAATTAGACATCTAAGGAAATACTTGTTCTACCTCTAAATTAATAGTAAGAAAATGAACAATATCAATGTAGGTACCTCTTAAAAAGGAAATCCTCATTAACCTCTAGAAGCTAGCTACTACTCAAAGGACAGGCTCCACCATCCCCTGCCCAAGAACCCGGTCCCATGGCTAATGTGCCTCCAAAAAGGGCTTGGATGCCAGTCTTGAAACCTACAGTTGCTTGAACTGTACATCACGTAGTTAATCTACTACGTCTGTCATTCTATCAGTCTTCCCAAATATTTGGTGACTCTCACTTATTTTACTGTTTGCCTAGTTTCTTGCAATATTGTACTTCCATTTTATTTTATTTTCTGACTCACTATTAGATCTCTTCAGCACTTTATAGCCCTAAGGTTCACTATATATAATATAGAAAATGGCCTTTCATTTCAGTAGGTATTCCCCATTCCATATACACATCTGCTTCCAGCTGTCTTAGGATTCTCACACCTTCCTTTCTTATTGCTTGTGTGCCTCTATGACGACTTGTGTGCATATCTCCATCATTCTTAATAAAATAATAATCCCCTGTTTTATAAACTTGCTTCAGCCAAAGCTTTATATACAGCACATTTTACTTAACCTTAGGTATTCACAATTCCACTGGGAAATGAAGTTTACTTAGACAGGATGATAGCAACGTGTTTTCCCATTTATTCTGATGCAGGTGAAAATCAGAGTCAAGAAAATATGTTTATCTGAGGCTGCACGACACGAGAATTAAAGGAAGAGGTGACAAGGTTCCTTTGCAGCATAGAACATTTCCAAATCAAACTGGTAAACAAGTTGAAGTTATGATGACATCTGACAATATGATAAGACTTAGAGAACTTCAAAATTAAGCTTTTATTCATTGTGCTGCTTTTACTCATGCTGCATAAATGGCAGGACATGATGTCTCAGTCTCTTCAATGTAGTCATGGAGAAGCATGGGCAGCTACATGTTTTCACCAGGATGTGACGAAATATGTAAGTACGCAATGGAGCAGAACAACAGGAGGATAGTCTGGATGACTGCCTTAAATCAGTGGAGACTCACGTACAGTAAAGAAATTGGACATAATGACATACTCCGTCCTCCGCTGCGCACCACCAGCTTCTCCTCGGAGAGGGCTACGTGGGACCGGTCACACACGCAGTGTCCTCGCATGCAGGGATCAGTGCGGTTCAGCAGGAGCTTAGCAGTGAAACGTGTTCACATGGGGTTGTCATCGTGCATTTCTATGCCTGTTTCCACAAAACACGCATTCCCCGTACCTACCGCTCCATACACCAAGAAGGTTGGCTTCCTAAGAAACTTCTTAGGTCCCTGTATGGGTAACGTGGTCAATTCATGTATAACAATAGCAAAGTAGCTGAATAACAGGTTTTTTTAGGGTCACTTTAAGCATATTTGATAACATGTCTATCTCAACTCAAATCTTTTTTAGTCTCTAATCACCGGGTTTACAACTTTTGAAAATTCAATCAAATGCACGTACAAAAAAAAGGACCCAAGAAATTAACTTTATGCCTGCAGGCAGAACGACATCTTCCAATTACTTTTACCATGTAATGTGGGAAATACATATAATTCAGGTTTCTTTCTTTTTACCCATGCCCCTACAAGAGTTACAGCTTTGTGGGATTAAACAAATGACAGGCTTTGTTTAGAGTTTACATTGCTATAAAAGATTTTCTAACGCTATGGAGAAAATGAAGATTAGTACTGCCATGCTCTACTTTTGTTCCAGACATATTTTGAGCGCACGGGGGAGGAGGAAGCGCTCTAAGGCACCAACAGGAAGGCTTAGCCCCATTTCACACCACTTAATCACAGATTACAAATAGCAGGGGACAAGAAATCAACTCTTTTCCCATTCCTGAACATTGCGGGGTTTGTTTCTAAGCATGTTTTTTCTTAGGAGGAAATAGCTAATTTAACATGCCTATTAAGACAAAGGGATGAGTTTTATCCTATTTTTAATTGGGTTATATCAAACCTTGATGGAAGGAATGTGATTTCGTGGGGGTTTACGACAGAGCAGTTAATTTAATTTACCGTTTACATTCTGCTTATTATTAAATTCACTAAGAATTAACACCTAAATCAATTAATACCTAAACATCTGTATATACAAAAGTAAAAAAGTCCATGTAGTTCAAGAGTAAACACCAGGGATGTGTACTGCCATTATTCATTGAATTCTGGTAGGATTTGCTCCTTTTCAAACGCAAGAGTTCAGAAACACAACACACGGACTACATAGTGCTGCACGCTCCAACGCAGAGCTCCACCGGGGGGGTGACTTGTGCCGAAAGAGGAGCCTGAACCTTCAGAGTCAGCCCCTCTGCAACCATCTACCACCACCTCCCAGAAAGGCGTAGAGCTGCTTACCACTTACCCTAAAACTACTTTTCATCTTCTGCTAACGCTGCACATCCAGAGGCGTAACAGTTGAGTAATATATCATGAAAAAGAAACCCGAAATATCTATAGGGATGGAATTAGGTTTGCACAAATGCAATGAAAATTAGCTCTTTGAATTCTGAAGCTTCTGCCACAGTAAAATGCAGAACTTTGAACAGAAGGTATTTGAACAATTTTGTATATATAGAGAGAGGTTCGAAAGCTTTGTTACAGGTCAAGGTAAGGCTGCTGACTCACAAAAGAGCCATTCACCAGAAAAAGAGTGTGAGAAATGGCTTGTGTGAGATGAATACGTTTCTCTCACCAGATAATTAACAAAAAGATAATGGCTCTTTAAAGAAGCAATGGTTTGGCATTGTTGTTATTTTTTTTCAGTGTCACATTGGACTATGTGGGAAAAGAAAAAAATACTTTTCTAGACAGATTACTGAATACTTCTATTGAATAAACGTTCAATTATTATTAACTAACCAATTGTACATATGAAAAAACTCCATTGAGACTAAGAATAAATACCTGGAATGTCCTCTTTTGCTATTAATTTTGGATACATGAAAAATCATCATATATGAGGCAAACTAATGAGTTGCAGTAGCTTTTCTGTACAGTCTACATGTTCTAAGCACTTTATGGATTTTACGGTGCCTTAATATAAAATTTCGAAATGCAAGCAATACATTTAGCATTTGGAAAAGATTTTGAATGTTAACATTTAACTTTAGGTGTGAAGTCTTAGGAACATGTGCAATAACTTTTGAATGCCAACAAATGAATTTTAGAGCAGAATAAATAAGGATTTGAAAAATTAATAACTTTGTGTTTAAGAAAAGATTAATATTAAATAATCACTGGTATTGGGGTTTTTCGAGATGTTGTCCTGTTTGGAATAGTATGTCTGATTTATTTTGGACCCATACTTGATTAATTTGCATTATCTATAAATAAAATACTATAGCCACCTCTGCTACCAGATACACTGTCACAGAGCTACCATGTGGCAGTGCCACTTCCAAAAATCTTCCCATCTCCTGGAAGCTTTATTGGCATGCCGCATGGAAAGGTGAAAAATAATATTAACTAATGATTCCAGAACAATCGTAATAGTCAAAGCACATTGCTTCTGCCTGACAAAACCATAATTTATTGCAAAACTACTCTCATAACCAAGGTAAGCCATGCTCCTTTGTTTCAGGTTATTTTTTCTTTTCACAAAGCCTACTTCTCTCCCGCTCCCTCTCGCAGCTTTGTCTTGCTCTTACTTGGGCAGAGCCGTGCTGCAGACTTGGTTTAACGCCAAGCAGTCCAATTTCATGGCACTCTTCCTGGCATCCAACTCGCGTCTGACTGTTTTCCCAGGCAGCGACATGTCAGGTTATTAGATTACGTGTGATTATATCGCTGGCAGACGCGGTTACTCCAGCGCTCCGGATATTTACCCCTGTGCTTCATATTGTTTGCTACAATCGCAGCCAAAAACTCACACGATAAAAATACATCAGTGTAAGTTATCCACCAGCCAGTCGAACTACCAGCTTGGTGCTCTAACAGCCTTCTTTACTCTG
The DNA here is from genome assembly GCA_013400195.1 of Aramus guarauna. Lineage (NCBI taxonomy): Eukaryota > Metazoa > Chordata > Aves > Gruiformes > Aramidae > Aramus > Aramus guarauna. The sequence continues at coordinate 391,741 of VXBL01003291.1, forward strand.
ATGTTTTTCCCACCTTCAGGAGTGCAGATGTGGTAAGGAAAAATAGAGTCCATGTCTCAAAGCGCCTGGAGCAGCAGTCAGTGATTTCTTCTGGCCTGGGCAATGCTGAGGTCCTGTCTTTTTATTCCTCTGCATAGGAAAAAAATAAGACGCCCTCCTGAGCAAATGATGGTGCATGCTATTAAATCTAGTTATCGTTATTTCTCATATACATTTTTTTTTTCTTCTTAATTTCCGCCTTCCTGCCCCAGATCTAACCAAACTCCCTTTATAGACAGAGGAAATTTTCTTATTGATTTCAAAGTGAGTTTTAAAAAGTATTAAAGTTGGGATTAGACTGAATCTTCTACTGTCCTAATATGAATTGGCTGCTTAGGTTGCAAACCTTTCGGCTAATAACCAAAATTGTACCTCTTTTCCCTTATATGCATTTCAAAAATAAAAATATTTGTAATCTTAACCTTAAGAAATCTGATAAAAAAATGTATTTTACTAACCATAATTAGCAAATACACAACAGCAGTTTGACATTATACTGCAAAGAAAAGAGCAGCCTCACATTTTGTAGATTGAATTATAATGCTCCTTCACACCGCTGCATTTTAAAATAAAGGCATGAAATAGTATTTCCTGCAGAAATAAAACTACAGATAAAGAGTAAGTATTTAAAGAAATAGAAGGAAGCAAACCTCACATTCATTTTCATTTGAATGGGGATAATTCCTACTTGTTTAAAGAAAATGATATAAGTGTCACTCCACTGAGAAATGATTTCTGATCTCTGGTATAATCTAACTATAAGTCTTAATCAAGGAGGATTATTACTGCAAATGGAATGGGCCGGGGTTTGTGATATATCCAACCTTCAATGTTTAATTCCATGTCTAAAAATATGATTAGCTTTGAAAGCATAAAACCTCATCATCCACCTCTTTTGGTGTCTCCATTTTTCACAATATGCACAAACTTGAGCAGAGACGACTTTGTAATCAAGACTGATCTTCTCTTGCAAATGCCATATTGATCAGCTCAGTGATGGGACGCTAAATGACACGTTTCCAAGTGCATGTAATACATTATATTTCAACAAACAGCGGTGGGAGAAAAGCTAAACATGGGGTCATTCCAAACTAGATCTTATGACAACTTACAATAATAAATGGGCTTAATGTGGTAATAATAGAATAAAATAACTTTAAGAACATGTTCCAGATGAGGGCTCCAGGCATTACAGTGTAAATTTTAATTCTCTGCTTGTTCTAGAAATATGGCACAAAAAATCTAATTGGCAGTTTATCAGGGTTTTATGCAAACTGGCTACATAATATTTTTCTATGCAAAGAATTGCTCTATCTATAACTTTGTTGTGACTCTTAAAATCTACACCACAGATCTACAAGCATGGACTTTTAAAACTTACTTATGAGCTCATAAAAAAAAAGATGTATCTGCCCTATATTAAATTTTAATAAATTTGCATGTGGTATTTAATCATTCAGATTATAGTATAAAAATGGGGTGCTCATAGTTTATTCTTTATGAACAATAACATTGATTTTCAGATTTTTGTTCTTAACTGCTCAGGAACCTTAGAAAATTTAACACTATTGAGATTTAATTTTTTTTAAGTTCCATAATTACACATTAAGTTCTAATTAACCAATAATATTAAAGGCCAACTGATGAATTATTACAAGAGAATGATGCAACTTTCACTAATTAAACAATGAGAAACAAGAGTATACAATGTACCTAAAATCTAAGGAAAGCATGGAAATAATATTGGGAATGAAAACCAGTTACATATAGTTCAAGGAAGTTAATTCTTGTGGTTATTTCCTTTGCTATAAAGAACAATATGCTCATGGATAGTTGTTATATTTCAACAATATTTTTTTTTTCCACGATTTACCTAAGTTGCTTCTCCTTTAGGATAGACTTTTCAGTATACATACAATAAAGATAACAAATGCCCTTATTTAATAGGGAACATAATATGTAGGACAAAATGTGATTTAGAAGTCCCTTGTTAGTATCTGAAGAATCTAGCATGAAAAAACACTCGGGCTTTTAGGGGTTTAAGCCACAAGCTTATGAGTGATATTGGTCCTCAATATCAGCTCAGTCCATACGACCAAGAGACCAATGTCCGCAATCTGGCTGTTGCACGCTCATGGGGAGAGAGACTGGGTGTGACGGATGGTAGGTAGAGAAGGAGAAGACACAGCAACATCATGAAAACACCAAATAATGGCCCTAGTCTTGAGCTGCTTCTCTCCTTACCTGTCAGAACTCGAACCATCCCAAAGCTCTGTGCCAAGGTGGTTTACAGTTTATTTATCCTCTCTTCGACACGGCACCTGTGTGGCTGGCATGGTCTGGAGGAGTCAGTGGCCATGCCCACGGCCTTGGCCCCACAGCCATTTCTAGATTTCAGCGCTGGGATACCAATGAGGGTGATCACATGAAATCTCTCGTGATGGTGGTACCCAGCAGGCAGTGATCGCCGTGGGTTGCAGCACCACTAAACTTCCTGAGCAGAGATGCTGTGGCTTAAGGACCTGTGTGTTTCAGGTAAGGATATTGTATTTTTTTCCCCTTTCCCTTCCTGAACTACATCCTTCCAAGCAGCTGGGATCTCACTGGGAAGAGGAGGGGGAAGCTGGGGTCTGTCCCTGAGCTGTCCCAGCACAGACACCAGGATAACTACCACCAGGCAATTTTGGTAGCTCTAGCTACAGAACAGATTTAGCACTGGGAAATGAAGGTAACATTAGTAACACATTGAGCATTCAACCTATTTCAAGCTGTTACTTAATGTTCAGCTTACTTTTTTCTCCCCGTGTCATCTGCAGCTACTTAAATACAATACACACAATTCAGAAAACACTGGGAGCTACCTGTTAGCAGACACAACTAAAATGCAAGTTACATGTGCTGCAGGAATTGAGATAATTCACAGCAATGAGAGACAACTCAACTTTCAGCACTTTCACGTTCAGGATCGGTTTGGGAAGGGAGGCTCTTCCAACTGATAGTTTACTGCTGATTTTGAAACACTGAACCATCAAACTCAAATTTATCTCCAACAACAAAATAACGAGCGGCGGTGTGGGACAGAGAGCTCCGAGATGTAACTCCAAAGCAGCAGTAGCTTTGTAGATGGGATGAAATGAAATTGAGTCCACGGCTGAGTGCATAACGTTGTGCTATGCTTCACAAAGCAAAATCACGGGCGCTTTTTGTTGGAGTAAAACAGAGAAGAAAGAGCCTTTTTTTCTTCCAAATAAATTATTTCCAGAAAATATTTCCTTGCTGACAAAGTGCATGTCCTTCTAAAGAGAGGGAAAAAAGAGTGTGCCGGTAACAAATGAGGATCTATACAGAATTTCTGATACAGAACAAATTCTCTTAACCTGGAGCAAGATGGATTTATAATAGACAATCAGCATATTCATAAAGAAGGAACTTGTGTACTTTTAAGATAACCTTAAATATCAACAAATCACACAGCAGAAACGCTGTATGTTAAAATAAAAAGCCTTAGTGGAAGTCTCTTTTGTGGAACTGATATTAATTGGGAGTATTTTTTCTTCCTTTTAATTATGCTGTGGACTTTGGAAATGCAGCAATTGAACATTTGCCTAATCCTTGTAACTCCACAGTAATTCCTGAGGAATCTTATACTACTCCTGCTTTAGAGGCCTTTAAACTAATGCCTTCATTACAGGACTATCCGGTTAACAGGACAGGCCCAGAGTACATCAAGACCAACAAAATCAACATCGTGTGGGAACAGACCCCTTAATATGAAAAACAAGAATCAATCCATCCACGTGACACGTTAGTCTTGTGCCCGCCGAAAATGAAAATATGTGACTAAATTAAAGATCAGGGCAGGAAAGTCAGAGAGTCCTGACAAATTCTCAGACATTAACTCTTGCTATAAATGCAGCTGTCACGCTTGACAGCCATTTAACCAGGCAGAAATTCCCAAATAAATTGGTACCCACACTGCGTGCCGCTCAACCTCTCCGACAGCTAATGGCTGACCTTCGAAACATGCTGCAAATTACCAGGAATATTCAACAGTCATTTTTATGATGCTGTTACTGACAGACCTTCTCCAATAAAGATTTATGTCCTACACACAAGAAACTGTATAAAGTTTACCTGTGAAAAGTTGAAGTGCCTCAAGGAATACAGCTCTTTGGCAATCAGTAACGTCCCACCTTCTGCTGATGTTGTTCTGCATGAGACTCTCATCAAAAGTACAATATGGTTGAATAATTATAAAAGAAGAATTTATTTTGTACTAACATACTCGTTTTAATTAGAGGTCATAACCCACTTTTTGCTGTATTCATGCCTTGCATTTTTTGTCACCGATATTAATTATTTCGTTATGAAGACAGCAGCACAAGCTTTGAAGGCAATGAGGTATAGATTCAAAGGTGGAGTGTGGGGCAGAATCCACAAATCATCAAAAACCTGAATAAACTAAACTGTAAAAATTGTGGCATCCATTATACACCACTTGCTAGACCTTAATGTGCATTTTTAAATTGCTTCATGATTGAAAAAATGCTGCCTAATTAATCAGAAACACATCAAGCTAAGAGTACTAGTGAAGTCAGGGAGAGTAATTGCCGCTGTTATTTGGAAAACAAAATATTGTTTTCTGGAGTTTTTTCAGTCATTAAGTGCTCAGCCAAAGACACATCCCTTTGCTCGCACAATGAAAATGGTGATGTACCCCAGAAAAAAGAAATGAAGAAAATATAATACAGAGACATAACAGACATGGGTGTTATCTTTGTTAATTGAAATTGGAATGAGTCCTTGGGCTGCAGAACTGGAGAGAACAGAAACTCTCTAAGAAGTGGCAGATGTATGAACCGACCATACTGGTCCTGAATTGTAGTTTTCATAGATACGTTTCCCTTCAGGTTCCATGAGGACCCAATAACGAGCTTTTTCACGCAGCACCGCTGTCTGCACAGTGAACTGTTTGGACCAGTACCCTACTTCGTAATTTAATGGGTAACATGGTTAATATTTCTATAGGGTGTTATCCCGTGTTCTCCTTAAATGAGAAACTGGAAGGAAGGACATTTTCCAGCCAGGATTCGGTATTTTTCCAGTATTTATACGTTCAAATGAGCAAACAAAAAAGGAAGGTCCCTTAGGATACATTCAGGACTATTCAACAGAGAATTACGTATGAGCACCACATACATACATCATTGTTTAACTATGCTTTCGCTACACCAGTCCTACACCTTAACATTAATTAGCTGAATTGCAGATGAGCCAGACATGAAATGTCACATCATTTGTGTACAGAAAGTTCATTGAAAAGTCATTTTCCTATCCTTATCTGTTACTCGTAAGAAACTTGCAGTGCTGGGAACCACCGAGCTGCCCTGCGCTGCAGCGTGGGCAGCGCCGTGTTTTACAGATCAGCCACCCAGTTGATTTAATGCACTCAAGTGCAAACAAACAAGCAGAATTCTGGTTTTGCAGATTTAAGTCTTTGAGTAATGCCTGTGGCTTGCTGAAAATCCTTTTTTATTGAAAATTGAATATGTCAGCTCAGTCATCACTTTAATTTGTTTTAAAAGATTTATTAGAGTTTGATGGTTTTTCTCTTGCTTGATTTTCATGTATTTTCCTGATAAAATTAAAATCATTGGAGCTTCCACTAGAGAAGAACTCCATCAATGTGTCAGTAGGAGCATGATTTTAATAAAACACTTTGGGAAAGTTTCTTGCCGAAACATTTTTCAGACTTTGGAAGAGGCATGAAGAATTCAGGGGTATAAAGAGATGGAAAGTACAACACTAACAGTACGGTGTGGCTGATCTTCAGGTTTTTTTATTTACTAGAGTACTCCTCCTGAATTTGCCTGCTTTGCCTTAATACCACAGAAACACAGCACTCTCCTCTGTTTCTCACGCACATACAGGCACTCACGCAAAATCTTTATATTAACAACTCCTCTTGAAAACATTCAAGATAGTATTTTAATATTTAGTATTTAATACTATAAGCCTGAAAAATTCAGACACCTAGAATAAACATGTAACTTATCATTCATGATGCTACTAAGAAGCAGAAGGTGAGTTCAAAACAACCTTCACCTGTGCCACACTCTGGAGACCAGGAAGCCCCTTCCAGCTACCCAGCTGCTGCCGCCACGACGCGATGCTGAACACAAACTGTGCCGGTCACAGTGCACAGGTGGGGGACGACATGGCCCTGGGTGCCACCAAACTGGGGGTACCAGCTCCAGTGGAGCTGATTGCGTACCAGAGAGTGACATCTGGATCCCCATACCACTCTTGCATTTTGCGTAGGTCGGCGTAAGACCCTCCGTTCCAGCTTGTTTATGAGTCATTGCAATGTGCCCTTTATCTTTCAAATGCACCCGCCGTCATCGTGGCACACCGCAGCCATAACGTAGATCTTCTCTACAATGCAGCTCTCATCACCCAGCACGGCAAAGAATTAGCAAAGTCCCCTGGAACAGCACAGGGAACATCAATAATGTCAATCAAGCCTAAAGAACAATAGAGAAACACTCCTTTCTGCTGACAGACCCTGAAGATTTGCATGTGGGACAATAATTAGACAAACAGGGTTCCGTTAATTACCCCACTGAATTTTGGGAATCTCAGACTGCAAATTATCTTCCCATAGGCTGGCAAGCTATATAACATGCATCCAACACACCTTTATCATGGCCCCCAATCCCCTCCATCATGTCTGTTTTCAATAGATGACTGGCCTCCACCAACCATGTGTTATCAGCAGTGGCCAGCTCCAGATGGCAGCTAAAGCCCCACGCTTCCAACAGCGAGGAAACCTCAGATGAGGGTGCTGATGTTGCAGCAGATAAGATCATTTGTCCACTTGATATTCTTCATTATCCTGAAACCCCAAAGGTATTTTTGCCATCCTTGCAGTTATCTGCCATCTCTGCAGAGGACTGAATGTCTTTCCTGAACTCTGGAGCAGCATCGTACCAAATGAAGCTGATCCAAGAGAAGCTCTTCCAAAAGTTAAGTAGTTGATACAATCTTCTTTTGCTTTCAGAGTTCCCTTCCAGTGCAACCACAAGCAGACTAGCTACTTGTGGGGCTGCTACCACTGTTTTATCACAGTTGCTGATATACAAGAAAAGGCACAGCATGGGAGGAGAAGGCTCACGCTATGGATCGCAAGGCAGTGACAAACTGCATCAGGAAAATGTGCCGAAGAGCCCAGGGCTCAGGAAAACCAGTTATAGATTTGCACGTATCCTACCAGAGCCATACATATGGCAGAAGTGGCGCAGGATAGACATAAATACAATGCAGGGTGCTTAAAGGGGAGAAGTCTCTCCAAAGCAGGAGCAATAAATCATAGCGTATACCTTGGCCTCATGATCACAATTGCACTGTGGCCGGTGAAGTGTGTTCCAGCACAAAACCAACTCACCTCCCCAGCCTTCCCACGGGTCAGACCTCATCTTGACAATAAATAGTCCTTCAATTTGGTTTTCATTGGGATCCAAAACTCATTATGTTTGGTCCTTATATTTATAGGTACAAAAAGTGGTTTGAAATATAATTTTCAGAAATCTAAATGGATATCAGCCAAATATATATACATATATATATAAATTAAAGGTATTGTAATAGTAATAAAAATCAAAGCTTAAAATCTTATTTCATGCAGCTTGAAATAAAATACACCCTATTTATATATGTTTCAAAGTGTTATACTTTCCTTTGGTACTCAACTGTAATAAGATATAGCTTCATGCACTCTCTAGGTTTTAAGGGAAATATAATATGTACCTGCATAGGAATTCCACTTTGATTTAGAAAATTGTCTGCCTCCCACAAATTATGCTATGCCAGCAGAAACGTTTAAAACCAAATTTAAAATATCCTACTAGCCAGTTAAAATTACTTAAAATGAACATTTGGGGTAAGCCGTACGATAGACATATGAAAACACTAAGAGTGAGCCACATCCAACACGGAAATGTAACACTATTACCAAATGCAAATGCTGTCAGGTCTGCGTTCCCAAACTTCCCCATGAAGAAGCAGCCAAAATTAATATTCAGCAAGACAGGAAAAGAAACCGAATGCTAAGAAATACAAAGTAATGCATACAGGAGAGAAAAGTCTGAACTACCCAGATCCCTTATGAGTTTCAACATCAATTGCAGCAACTCAGGAAAATGATGGGCATCATTTTCAGCAGCTACGAGCAGATCTCTCTTCAACATGTAGTGGCAGCTGAAACAGCAAACAAAGCATTAGGACACATAAGTGGGATGAAGAATAATATAGAAAAGATATCATCATTAAATAAATCCCTGATTCACTCTTGCCATATGAAACATGGTGCTCAGTACCTATCATCATCTCAGAAAGCATCCTACTGGACTAAATGGCTTTTGGAAAGAGGCAGTAGGGCTCATCAGAGACATGGAAAACTTTTCTAGTGAAGCAAAATTGTTTACCTTACAGAGGAGGCAAATTCAGGAAGACTAATTAAAATATATGGATTTACTAACAACACAGGAATGGTGGAATTCTGTTCTGTAAGTCTCATGGTGTGACAATTTGGGGGCAGTGTGTGAAGTTGAAAGGTTACAAGCAGATAAAAGTATTTCTTCCAATACAAGACTTAATTAGTTGAAATCCCCACAACAAGGGTATCACTGAGGCTGAGAACTTAGTCAGATGCTAAGAACCGGGGGGTTTTTGTTTGTTTTTTACAGATGAAGGCAGCCAAAGTTACAATATTCATTTAGAAAAAGTCATTCAAATATTAGAATTAACTCATTTCTAACCAGTTAGGATCAGATATTTTCTAGAGTGCAAGATATTTTGTTCACTTGAATACTTGAAATTGCTTGAAATGCATTTAGTGGCTTTCTTCACGTCAAGTCCGACAGAGCACAGTCTGAAACCAAACACCGGATGGGCTGAAGCTCAGAACAAGCCTCTCTGCCAGCACCTACATTCAAACAGGTCCTTGCTTCTGTTTAGTGATTTGGAAGCTTCTGGTTATATTTCAGATTCGATGCTTAGTGCATTGTTACTTTCCGAAGAAGTCTGTGTGCATCAGGAATACATAGCTACTCATCTGTGGTTACCCCAAGGTGAGTTGTGGTGAGAATTAATGCTGATGGCAGCAGCAGCTGTAGGAGAGAGAATATTCAGTCCAAAAATATCCATAGAGCAACACTGGGAACTCAACTCTCAACATTTAAACTCCCATAATTTAAACTCGGGGTCCTGGAAAGGAAGGAAGTGATAGCAGGGCCAAAAGGACTCAGGAGCAAAATGACCCAGCCAGGCACAGGGAGCAGCCGCCCCGGGAGCGCTGAGCCAGGCGGGGAAGAGGAGCAGTCATCGGTTGGGATGACAGTATTTTAAAAGACCTTTACACCCCTTTGGTTATACTATGGACGCTACAGCTGTGGGCCTGTTTCTCTTTCCAAAAGGGATTTAACTGACCTTAAATCTATCCCAAGCAAAGTAACTCGCTAGGCTGGCTCTAAGCCGTACCTAAAGGCTATCACCAGCACAGCATCTCTCCATGGCAGAAGCTATCCTAGCAAGACCCAGTAGCATGGTTACATCTTCATGCTTTCCTCCCTCCACGCTGGGAGCTCAGCTATTACACTCGCACACAAGAGAGCTGAAAGGTGCTAATTTCTGTAGCTACAATCCTGTCAAGTTGTCAACTGTTTGAAAATATTTAATGGTTTAAAATACATTCCTAACTCCAAATAAGGCAAGCAACCATATGAATAATATAGCTGATGTAAATGCCGATCACTTGGGGGCAAGGAAAAAAAATACGACAATATTTTCTCTGTTCTTAGTTGGATCAATGTGAAGGATTGATTCATTTTGGAAGTAAGTACTGAGATTTTCCTCATTGATTACTGATGTGGTAGCTCCAATGTTTCAAATGAACGGTCTGGACTTCCAATTTACACGAAAAATATCTTCTTTTTTTTAAACCATCTTAGGATACTGCATATTTTTAATTCCATTTCTGGCTGGATATGAAAATTGGCAAGTTGCCTTCTTTTGAGCTTGCTTGGTGGATAAAGGATGCGTGTTCTTCTCCCAGCACGTCCAAATTCAAAATGTGCAGTCTGGGGTTTCGCCAGATGACAATGAACTTCGGGTTGTGTTTAACAGAGCTCTCAAATTGATTACCAAGCAATGTACAAAAGGTAAAGTGATGTAGTTGGGACTGACCTAATTAGTGAAGAAAATACTATCAGTGTTGATGAATTCTTCAGACAACAGTATAACACGGAAAGGCTCGCGTTGCAGTAATGATGTTCATTTCCAATCCAGCGTACAATGTGACAGAGCCACGCTAAATAATTTGTAGCTGCTTTTCCTGTTTGTGCCCTGCCCAGTAATTGCTGAAATAGCAGTTAAATTGTGAACATATTTTATTTTAATTTAGCTTACTGTACAAGACTACCACATCCTATGAAAACTGTAGTTTCTCTATTTGCTTTATTCTCAGCCCTAAAGAGTGAGACGCAATAGCAACTCTGGAGACGACAAACACACAGATCAAAGTTTCTGCATTCCCATCCAAGACAGCCAGAATCTGATAAGCAATGTACAGCTAGGATCTGGGAGATGGGAGAAATTCTTGAATTTCAAAGGTGAAATAACTAATAGAAAGTTTGTCTTTATTTTACACTTTCAGGATTTTTCTAGGTCCTTTATCCTGTCCACTGGATCAGCACTGTATAAGGATAATAATTCAGAAGCCTATCTAAAGTGGTACCATTAAAAAAAAAAAAAAAAAAGGTAGAAAAAAGTTGATGCTTTTCTTTTCCTATTAAGGAATACTTTTCCTATGAAGGACTTTATGTAGCTCTTCATCCCAGCCGGGAAATTATTTATGTGGGACCTCTATCACAGCAACAGTTTATCCCTAATGCTCTCAACCTTCCTAATTCTCTCTCATTCCACAACGTATTCCCAATGCGTTTTAAGAAAGAATAAACCCCTGTGAAGGTATCTCACACACTAGTTTTCAATAAAAAAAAAAAGGAGGGGGGGGGAGGGAAGAGGATTTAATATTAATCATTATTAATATGATCTTTCCATTATCCTAAATTGAGACTTGTTCCAGCCTATGTAAAAGAGGGTTGAATTAACGCTGCTGCAGTCTCACCTCGGCAGAGCTCTAACCCACCTTTCGCGTCTCTCCAGGGGAAGGTTTCCATTAACACCCTGATTAATGACATCCTCTCGCCTTGATCATGCCAGTACAGTGACAGTAATACGACTAAAGAATATTCCATAATAGTACAGCCTTGTTATTCTAGCTGTCAAGAAAGCTACTTTGAGGGCACACTGACCACTTCGAAGTTATTAATAGAATAAGCAACTTCCATAATAACTAATTAGCATCCTTTGCAGAACTCTGCTCCTACTTTAAGTTGCCAAATGCTCATTTCCATTTGGTGCAGTAGCATACCTGCTTATGTGTTACATAAAATTAAATCAATGACTTTACGGTTTAGATGCTGTTGACGTTGGGACTGCAACAGGAATACAAAAGCTGGGATTTGGAAGGTGCAGCATGGTTTGGAGCTGGCAGCTCAGAGCAATGGTCCAACATAACTTTGGAGTTATACCTCGCCACTAATAATCTCCATATGCAGCAAGATGTATTTGTTCTGAGATTATTTTTTTTTTAAAAGTCATCCATCTTTCTCAGCAGCTTTTGCAGAACATTTTTTTCCTTAGTTTACAGAAAACCACACGGATGTCTGTCTTTTTTTGTGCCAATCTTTCTCAGGCATGTCAATACGTACATGTCATTCTTATCTTATTATTTTTACTATGCTGCTCTTACAGGAACCTTAATTTGATTATATCACTGCAATGAACAGCATTATTAATTGCATATTTTCTTATGTTATTCTGATACATTAAGCTGTATCTCATTAGTAATTTTTAAAAATCAGTATTCTGATTGCTTACAGACAAGAACCTCTGAATTAGCTTGTTTCAATAAATACTATATTTCCAGACATTTTTAATAAACTGCGCTCTCAACTTTCCTGAAGCACTGCTTTCATGCTGCCATCTAAATTAATATTAATCCAAATATCCACATACATACATCTCAGCCTCCTCAGAAATGAGTAGGACACTTCTACAGGCATCTGTAAAACTCAGCAGTAGCGCTCACAAAACGTTCACACGAGTGTTGGCACTAGACTTCAGCATGTGCCTGACGTACTTGACTTTCACCAGGAAGGCTGAGTTCAAAAACAGTCCTGGGTGACAAAGAATAGCTCCTGGGTCAGCTTTGTACTTGGTGTAATCCAGATTTGTGTGAAATCCCACCCTACTCAGCTCTAGGAAACCTGGGTCTCAGAACATGGACTTCACTTCGGAGCTCTTTCTGTACAATTTAGTATGGAAACTAGTATCTGCATCGATATCCTACAGGCAAGCTACCTTTTGTGCACCCTTCCACATGTGAAGTTAAGCACAGATTTCCTGGAACATAATTTATGGGATATAGCCTTCTATGAGATATGCAAATCTGAAGATGAAAGAGCAAATGCAATTTCATTTTCCATTCCTTTTTAAATATTACCAAAACCTGAAGCAAAAATCCTGCAAGAACTCCTACAGTAGCAAATACCACCAGTCTGGATGTTATGACCTTTCTGAGAAAACTGAACCAGGAAAGGAAGCGGTGTATCCGAAAGAGGCATTGACTTCAGAGGATGAAAAATGGAAAGTCATTGTAATCTTCAGAGCTGAGAAAATACTGTATTTCTTAGTTTAGTGCATAAACTATAAATTCCTCACATTAAAAAAAAAAAAAATTTAGAATCAAACCAAAACAGAACTGGAAAAAGGACTCCAGCCATTAGGTTTTGAAAATGTTTCCTTGGAATCACTAATGACGGCTCAGTCCCTGATCTGGTTGTTCCCATTTCATGGCATGGCACTCTTGTCCCTGACCAGCAACAGGAACTGGAGCAAGCTGCACCAGAAATCACTGGCTGGAAGTTTTCATAATAGATTAACTAAACTGCACGTAGACACATAAGAAAGAATTAGCAATTAAAAAAAAAAAAAAAAAAAGAAAAAAAAAAAANAAAAAAAAAAAATCCATTGGTAAGCAGCCACGAGCAGAGCTGAGCTGAGCTGCAGGAGAGCTGCTGGGGCATGGTGGTGGGGACCAAAGGGAGGTTTCACCACCCCCACTGAACAACCATTTCCATCCCACTGCTACTTTGCATACACTCTGGGCATCAGGATTAAGGGAGCACAGCAGTGCCTCAGATAAACTTTCTGGGAAAATTAAGGGCTCCTTTCATCATTTTTTTTTCCCCCCTTGTATTTTAGCTTGTACTCGGTTCTGTTAATTTTGCTACGTACACTCACAGGCCTTGATTTAAGCAGCACGTGCCACATGTACAGATGCCAAAAAAGAAGAAAATCCTTTTCAATCCTCAAATGACAAAAACTAGTGGTACAGGACAGCACTAAACACTACCAGTTGGGGTTTTGGCTCTAGTTTCTCAAAGGAGATCCAAAATGCAAAGGTGAATTTGGACAATATTCTGAAACTCGGGTGCTGCCCTCGTAAACACCAAGAGATATTAAGATGACTTCAACTACCCCCAAAGTTTGTTGGGTTTTTTTTGCTATGATATCCCCCCAAATTAAAGCTATTTTTTCAAGAAAATGCCACTTGAAAACACTAAATCTATTGCATGAGTGATGGTTTGTTCATCGTAGGGATTGCTCAAGAGCAGCACAAAATGACCCTTGCGATGCTGGTAGTTAGTGTCAGCTTGAATTACAAGTTACGTAAATCTAAGTTACACTAGTTATGCCCCCTAAAAGCTGCTCCAACCTGTGCACTAAATTATTTGGCAAGGTTTCTGTTTGCAAATCAGACTGGTTGATCTGACACCTTTTTTTAGCCATTCTGCCATTTTCTCCCATGGCTTAACCTCCTCTCTGCATTTGCGTTTCCAGGAAGCAGCAGTGACCAGGAGGAACCTCATCCTGCTTTTCCTCCTAGATGAACGCCTCGTGAAAGTTTTTGATGAGTTTTCCTTGGCTAGAGAAAGCAGGATGAGGGTTCCTTAGAGGCTGAAAGAGAATATCCAGAATAATACTGGGGGGGTTAAATGGGTCAAAGCAACCAATCTAACACTTCATATGAAATAATTTCTTCTAAAATCCAATCCCATTTTCTGCAAAACCCAAAGACATTAAAATACCGCTTAAAACTGTTCCGATAGGTCTTTAACTACAAGAGGGCAAGAATTTTAGCACAGCAACGTCTCATCATTAACTTGACCTAAATACCTACAATATTGGCATTTTACTCGGCAATTAACATGATTTACACTACGGAGCTTATTTTCTTCCTAAAAATCAATTTCTCTGCTCTGTATATGTTCTTGAGAAAAAAAGATAAAATCTATTTCCAAAGACTTTTATAGAGCAAAATCATTTAGCTGCTGGATGGGTTTAACTGCCCTGCTGTGAGGTCAAATCTTAGAGACAGATAATGTACTGACGTCTTCATAGTTTCTTTCTTTAAGCACTATTCTTCACAAACCGTTATTTTACCAAAAAAGCAACATTTAATTCAATTACTCAGAATCACTGCCTCCAAGTACACAAGTTTTCTTTTAAAAAAAAAAGATACGGACAATTTATAAATATATAATGTCCAAAAGAGGAAAATATGGAAAGCTAAAGGATTCTAAAACACATACCCAGAAAAAGACTTAAAAAAAAAAAAAAAAAAAAGTGTGCAATTTATTGGGAACTCCCCACCTCCTGGGTCTGTAAACCTCAACCACACTGCTTAGGCTTCTCCTCTCCAAACAGGGATTGCAGTCTCTCCAGTTCCCCCTCCTAAGGCTGCTGCACCACTCCTTGATCATTTGACTTCCCTTCCTTGGTAACTCCTCCAACTTCACCGTGTCCTTCCCGAGATACAGGAATCAAACCAGCACACCCTGCTCAAGCCGCGGGCACAGCGAGGGTTTAGATAGTGACAAATGACGTTCTCTGCCTTGTTCTCAGGGACTTTTTCTGGTTTAGTTTCATATAAAGGTCAAGTTTTATGTAATATATCTAGGACGTACTGGAATTCTATAGCAGATTCCTGTTTTCTATAGGAGTTTGGTTCTTATACTCCTCTAAAATGAATCTACAGATATACCACAAAATAATGTGCCACTTAGCCCCAAAAGACAGTGACAGCAGCTGTAGATTTACCTGTTCAGTTATAATCTTCTTCTACAGCAGGAGCGTGAACAAGGAGAAGATACAGCATAAACAGAGAAATGACTGGAGGTGTGCAAGCAACGTCCATCTCCATCTGGTGATGGGCAGAGACCTCACTCCATGATTAGCAATTGCAAAAACTGCAAGATAAGGCTCTTTCCTTCCTGAGCAGAATCCCCAGAACTTCTGAGTTTCCATGAAGGTCTCAGCAGGGACTAAAGGAAATCGGCCAACGCTTGCTCCAGAGGCAGCTCTCAGCTACTCTCTACTTAGCAGAACAGACGCATCCCCCTTGCAATGTGTTTCTCCTCCTTGTAACAGATCCTCTCTGCTGCTCCTTCGCCCTGGGAGGTGGAGGCGTGGGTTGCACACCAGAGCCCAGAGGCCACGCTCAGAAAGCTCCCCTGCTGATGTGGCTATCCAGAATTACTCTTTCAGTGGAAATCAACCTTTTACCCAGAATTTTAGTATGTTAGAATTTAACTGGAATTACTTTAAAGTATATTTACCTATACAGAAATAAAAACTTCCGATTACATCCCTTCTCTCAACCTTCTGCTTGTATTGTACAAAGCAACAAACCCCAGACTCGCTGCAATGTCATGAAGGGGAAGACAGAAGTATTTTTAATATTATTTAATTCTTAATCGCAACCAATGAAACACAAGTCATAATTTACGCAGCCAGTAAAGAACATCAGTACGTGTTCTGCAATACAGGTCAGTAAATTCACCATGTCGTACCTGAAGTTTCAGTTCTTACTTAAACAATATTTGGAAGAGGCTTAAGCATAAACACTGACCTGAATTCCTGATTTCTAATATGGGGTTACAAGATATTTAAAAGACTCTGCCATAATTTTCTTAATCCTCAAACTGCTGAAAAGACCTTCACTTTTATTCCCTGTTGATGTCCTTTGCGGTCTGGCGTAAATATTAAGTGCATTAGGGTTAATATTCAGGCTATAGGGACAATGTTCATGGGCATTAAAGCAGCACAGAGTACACTCTCACTGCCATGTCATGCTCCCTGTGTGTTTTGCCCGACTTTTTCTTAGGACACAGTCCAGAGTATCTGGGTTAAAGCCATCGGTCGCCCCATCCTCTAGCACACCAGAAAGGCTTGTAGCATTTATGGCAGGTTTTCTTCAGTGGGAGGGGAAGACTAATTTAAACTGTGGCAGAGCATCTTCTATAAATACTAGAAGGACATTTTTTCCAAGGTTCATGTGACTTGGACAGATTTAAATCAATGAAAAATCTGATGTATGGGCTGTTTTCCTTTTTTATTTTGCTCTCAAAGCAGACATGCAACAGATGTCATTTCTCATTATCTCAGGAATCAAGTTACTCCTAGCTTGCTCTTACCTACTTCCAAGCCATTTGCACCCCTCTGCCAAGCAGGCCACTGTCTTCTGCTCACCTCAGTTTTGACAAAAGTCTAGGCACAAAAAAACCCAAGACTTTTTTGTGACTACAAGCCACACCACCTATCAAAGGCACGTTCCTTACCCAGGTCGTTGGTTTTGCCTTTCTTACATTTCTGTCTGATATAACGGTCTTTACGAGCCAACTTTACAGCAAATAATCCATCAAAAGCAACACACAGGGCATGCATATTATTCAGTCTAAAATAATATATATTCTCATGTTCTGCACTCCTCTCTGCATTGCAGGTGGTGAAGTTAGAAAGAGAGCTGCTGAAACACTAATCATCTCTTTGGGTGCAGCTGGAAAGGCTTCGGAGGGTGGGCAAAGAAGGGGGAATGGGAGGGAGAGGAAGGAAGTAAATCAGGTGTGTGCTTTCACCTCAATATATCAGAGCAGGTATGGAGGGAGAAATAACGTGCACGTCCCTGCAGGGTTAATAAAGCTCCTTTCTTGGATGCTGCAACGACAGCCTGTTCTCAAAGCAGACCAGTTCCCAATCAGTAAATAAAACAAGATGCAAAAATTTTAGCTACACAGTGTGGAGCTGGTTGAGAAAGAGGGGTTCCAAATTAATTAATACATCATGTTTTGGTCTAGTGCATGGTTACATTTGGTTCAATGAAAAAAATTATTATTTTCCACCCTCTGATCACTTTGTAATCTTTAATAGGCAACTACAATTTAAAAGCACCTAGTTCAACAAGTTTAGGAAGATTGGCTGTATCTGCATCACAGAGATAGCACACCTTCACTAAGGCAGAATAAGGGTGATTGCCCATCACTCCACGGCACATTTGTAAGAAGGAAATAGAGCATGCAACTAATCCTCCAGAGTGCTGGTATTTTATTTGAGGAGATTTACTCCATGCTCTGTTTCGCCCATCCAAAGAGGCAGTTATTTTAATTCAAGAGATTTGTTTCCAATGCTTTTTCTCCCTATTAAGATTTAGTGACTTTAATTTGGAAAAAAACATTTTTTTATTTTCTGTTTGTCTTAGGCGAAATCGGAACAGCTGAAATGCAAGTTTATTCTACGAGGTGACACCTACCAATAAGTGAAACTTAAAATGATGTATATAGTACCCTCAGATTCCTTTGAAGGCAGAGGATTCACAACAGCCCAGAACAGATCTGTCTTCCTGTTGCTAACAAAACGTATTTCATTGTTTAAAAGTAACAAAATGAGAGCTCAGCATTGAGAGTCAACATTGCATGTAATATTAACATCATGTCCATTATGGCCCTGAGGCAAGACCCATTAAAATCGGTGGAAGATATTCCATCGACGTCAACAGGCTTTAGATTAAATTCTGCCTCAGCAATTCACCGGGTGAAATCTTGGCCCCACTGAAGGGTAACATTAAAACTCTCATTGACTTCGAGGAAACTGGGATTGTTCCTGCTGCAGTTAATGGGCAAGCAAAATACTCTTGTTGCCTGCTTACTTATGTACTAAAGAGCGGTTTGGGTGAATGACACCTCTGATACGTTATTTACCTTGTGTGATGTTTTATATAAAGGAACGCAGATCAATAGAAAACCAAAAAAGCTAGGAGAATTTCTGAGTACAACTTAAATGCATCAGTTTTGTTCTTAAAATAACAAATCATATTCCCTAACCTTCCTCCTCTGTGTTTTTGAAGCTATAAAACCAGTATTACCTTTAATGCTTTAAATTACCTTAGATTTCAGGTGGATTTTTTTTTTCTTGCTTTTATTTTAGCAGCTCCATTAAAAGGTGGACTGTACCCAGGAGATCACAGCTAATTATGTACAACTACTACTACAAAGGCTTTATTTGCTCTTCAGCTTAACTCATTGAACAAGATTAGAGTTCATTCTTTGTTAGGATTTTTTGGGGACATATTGCAAGGAGCCAGACCTGGGCAACTTCAACCTGAGAATTAACTCCCAGCCACTGTCAGAGATAAAATATGTTATTATGCTAGTATTGCATATGAGTATCTATGACTGATTTCAATGATGCCTTGCACAGACTACTTAAAGCATATTTCAATCTCTATTTATAGTGCTTAATCA
This sequence comes from Aramus guarauna, assembly GCA_013400195.1. Classification (NCBI taxonomy): domain Eukaryota; kingdom Metazoa; phylum Chordata; class Aves; order Gruiformes; family Aramidae; genus Aramus; species Aramus guarauna. The sequence goes on from VXBL01003291.1 coordinate 410,544, forward strand.
GATGTTTAACACAACCCTTTCTATATAGATGTTTACATCTTCTGGTGCCTCTGTGGCTCTTCATGGCGTATAAACAGCATCCACCGCTGTATCAGTAAAGCTAGAGCTGAAGGATATTTATTTTCTGTGCATAAGTACATATGCAAAGCTCTTCTGCAGAGACCATTCCCCACTCTATCACGTAGCCTAAAGTATAGCACGCATCATCTGATCCTTGAGAAAGAAAAGCGAGTCAGGCTAAAGCCAAAACCTCCCAATACGCAGGTTCTTTTAGCCAACAGTGCTCAGCCCTCTCAAGAGATGAACTACCGTAATCAGTTTGTCTGGTCTAATGAAATTATTACTTATATCTAGAAAATTAAAGGTCTAAGCACTGACACCAGCCCCAGACTTGCACATCTGATCTTCTGTCTTCCTTCACCCAGACTGGTATGAAAGCATTTTTATCTGCTCACAATGGTTTTCTGTTCTCTCAGCCTCACGTAGCTCAGGTACCAGACAGATAGCAGACTGACACACTAAGTCTAACAGCGATTTCCATTTACCACATATATGCAAAAAGCCCTTAACTCTTCTTAATCAATTTCTTCCCTTTCCCTTCTCAGCACGGATCCTTGCTTCTGGATCCCCCCTATTGTCTGAGGTCGGCTTGGCTCAGGCAGGCAGCAGGACTGGGAGCTGGTGGGACAGGACAGGCATGGACCAACACACGGCTCATGGTGGGATGGACCATGGGCTGTAGTGATGAGCTGTCCCACCATCCAGCTCCTAAGGAATCACGGCACTTACAAGCTTTGAGTTCTTACAGAGAGTCTTGGCATTAACATTTTCATTTAAACCGGCAGAGTTTTCCAGCATACTTGTTTGGTGAAGGTAAAACAGTGATACACAACTTCCCGGGCAGGACTGATGGCCATAAAGCTATCCTGCATTTATGAAAGAGTACAAAAGAGTAAAGGAGTACCCACTATACATGACTATACGTGACTTTACATCAGCCTACATTAATATTTCTTGATATGTTCCTACTCAAATGACACCTTTATTCCACGCAAGAGGTGGCTGCAATAGTCACAGAAAAACCTAGAAAGGTCCTAAAATGTTCCGAACAGGAAGAGTGCAAACCTGTTGCTTATGCCTTGCCCTTGTTTCAAGCAACAGAAGCTCCTCTGCCTTCCTGCCCCGGGAATTTGCCCGGTTTGTGGCTACAGCTTGTCAAAATTGAACAGCAGACACTGTAGCAGCTTTCGTAAAAGTATAGCGACATGGCACTTCTCGTAATGAAATAATGAGTGCAGCCTGACCAACGGTGACTTTTGGCCTCAGCTTTTACTACTCAGCTGCTAGAAAGGAAGATGAGGACCATCCTTGGAGACACTTCTACCAGTAACCGCACGTGCAGGACTTGGACTTGCTCAAATACTAAACTAAAATACTGCTATACTAAACTAAAAAGCAGTAGCTCCTGCTGAAGGTTCATGCTATCCTCATCAAGGACATTCTCCCACCTCACCCTGGATACAAACGTGTGTTCTGTCCTTCTATTGCACTTTGAAATACTTTTAAACGGCAAACTACATTATTAAAAATTTTAAAAAGCAAAGCCAAATTGCCTTTATAATTTGAGATTCTGTTTTCATATAGTAGGAGCAGATGTGCAAATGTTTGTTTACTCAGTTCTTGATAGTAGGCATTTGCTAGCAGATGCATGAAATTAATTTCTGCCCTAGTATTAAAAATCATTTCCTTGATTTAAATGTCTCTTTGATAAAGAAACAGTATCATAAAGTGGTTTGGCTGATGAAGCAGCACAAATAGAAACAATACTTGCTATTTTAGGATTGCTATTTCTATTTGCTTAGATTGCACAGTGTATCTTTCAGGAAAACAAATAATTATTTGTAAAGTCTTCCATCCAAACAGTTTCCTTGTGAATGTGTTTCCAAGAGCAACATAAGAGAATATTCATTTTTAACTGTAAGAAGAATAATTTTAGCATCAGGCTGCGATTTCTGTAGGTTTCACACAGTCAAAAGAAAATGTGGGATTTCATACTCTTCCCCCCCCCCATTTACCAGCTTATGGGGAGTACCGTGCAGCCGCAGCAAAGCATGATGATATACAAGGGGACGCGTTACAGACGCAACGTGCCTCTTGGGCTCCTTGTTGCTTTGTGGAATTTTCATGTTTACAACAGGCTTTCACATATGGAAGAGAAAACACGGCAAAAATTGGGACCCTGCCTGTACTTGAGGGATTCCCAAATACTTGAACCTACAGCTTCTGTTTTCCCTAATAGAGCTCTAACTGCTAGCGTGGTTTTACCTGATATAAATCCATTACTTTTAAGCAGAACTGCCTCAGCGAGAGAAATTGGAAGAAGAAGTAGGCTTGCATTTTCGGAGATAATCACCTCATCCAGTGGATAGAGCGTCCCTGGGCACGGGCAGGTAGAGCCTGAGCCCTGGTGCAACCCCCAAAGTCCCGCGGTAGCAGGGAGGGACCCCCGGGCTGAAACGTTATTTCAGGGCTTAGGCACGGACTAGGATCTGTATCAACAAATCTTCTGGGATTTCTAGAACAAGGGAAAGGAATATTTGATCCATTTTATCATGGCAGGTCTGTAACAATTTTCTATTCTAAAGAAAATAAATAAAAATAACAGTCCTTTCACCCTCAGCAAGGCGTTATTTCAAAAGTGGCTTGAACAAGTCGGAATTGCAGAATTGGAGCAAACACAGGCCAGTTAGTAAAATGCTAGTCTAACCTACACTGCTGAATTTGTTCCTTTGTATTTATTTTTGCAAGGCCTATACACCTATCTTTGGGGACATGCATCCCATTCCTGTTACAGCCGCATTTCCCTTCCACATAAAATTTACAGCTAATTTATTTGCTTAATTTCAGATGACAAAGTAACGTTAAACCATCAGTCAAAAGAATGTTCCGTCAGAGTCACCATCTGTGAAAGGGTCACCTATAAACGCATAGATTACAACTGATCTGCCACAGAAGTTAATGAAGTTGATGTACGACTTTGTGTCACTTAGGAACTGTATCTCCTGAACAGGAACATCATAAAATGCGACTGATTTAATACAGACTGATGCTCCTTTGCAGAGTGTCTCAGTGGTTCACCATGCCCTGGACTGCCTACAGTGGCAGAAAGCATATCTAGGGGAAAAAAGAAAAAAAGAAAAAAAAAGAAAAATGAAAGTATAACTTGTTTCTGTCCTGTATGATGTTGCCCTTCCAAGCCACAACACTTTGCGAGATTCCAGCTTAGTACTAGCATCACTGCAGGGTTATATCAACACAATAATAAAAGCACAGACACACACAGCTCCTTTTATGAAAAGATCCCATAGCACTTTGCAAACCGTCATTAATTAAGCTTCACAACACACCACTCCATGCTTGAAGACAATTTATCTGTGTACTTCTTCTCCCTGCTCGAGCACTAATGGGTCTGTCGCTGGGTCACTGTGGATACTGTCCCACGGTGGCACAGCGGATAAATAAATAAATATTCATCCAAAAATATCTGCACAGTTTCACGCTGATAACATCACTCTTCCAGATGAACGACCTGGGAGGGCAGCAGCTCTGCAACCCGGGCTGCTATTGAGCACATACCATTATACGTCTCAGCAGCAGTTTGGGTTCCCCCTGGCCCCAACCCTACGACCACATTTCAAAAGCGCCCTCAATTAGCGATCGGATTTACAGCTCCTGGGAGTCACAGGGAAGGGGATGAAGCGACCACCAACGCTTCCGGAGGAGCACGGCATGGAGAAGAAGTCCTGCCGCCCTGCTCGGGTCCACCCCGCAATCTCAGACTGTCTCTCCGGGCGCTTTGCAGAGAATCGGCGAGCTTGTGAGCGTGGCCCTTGCCAAAGTGGAGCCCTTGCAGCTCCTGGGGGGGGGTTGGGGGGGTTGGCCATGCTCAACACTCCTCTGACAAACCATCAGCGATGGGCACAGCAACAGGGTCGGGGTAAGCAAGTCTCGGGGGAGTGCTTTGGGATTTTGTAATGGGGAATAGCAATTTAACAGCCCCCTGGGATGTCAGGGCAGTGTCTCAGCTGAAGGCTGGGCAGGCACCCTGCTGCCCTGCCTTAAACCTGACGGGTTTTTTGGCACGTGCTGCCCCACCGTGTCCCCAACCCCCCACAGAAACGGGCTGCAGTGGGGGTCAACCCTGAGCCTTGTAACAACGGCCGTAGGAAAGGCTGGCACAAGGTCTGCTGTAAACACATCAGAAATTACTTCACTCGCCTAAATTATATCTCAGGTGAATCTCTCCGGTGCTTAGCAACACCTTATATTAAAATTCTGTTTTAAAATACAGTGTTAATTAAGCAATTAAGGATGGCAAGGCTTATTTTATGGCATAATTTACTCATAGTTAGATAGTGCTGTAAGGTTAACTGCACGAGGCATGTTTTATGGCCTTATGAAATGCTGTCGTCCTTACTGCTTTTATAACAGATTATAATGAATTCTTCTTTATGTATTTTAAATTATTTTTTTTTTATAACAAAGTGGTCTTATTTGCCACATTACCATAAGATGCTGTCAGCTAAAGTTTAGCTACAGTTAGAAGACACATTTGCACTGTGCACTAAAGGAAAACACACTAGATAAAAAAGAGCAAGCTATAAAAACCAGCAGCAACCTTCATTGCAAATTTAGAAGTATAAAGGATTTGGCATGCAGAAAATAGTGCGCTGCAACCTGGAGAAGTAGCACACGTATTGGTAGCAGACGTAGGCATTGCTTATGAGATCAGTAAGGTACAGAGCCATCGGGCAAGGCATGTGGATCAAAACGAGAGACTTTATCCAGAAAACACAAATTCCAGGAACGGGGGGACCAAATCAGCAGTGATATTTCTTATTGTGAGCTGTTTTATACTGACGAACCAAACGGAAAAGATCTTCGATAGAATAAAGTTAATTTAGTGCAAAAGCACGCGAAGACTCAGTTCCCAGTCAATCCCCAATCCGATCTAAACTGCAATGAGCATTCCACAAAATTTGTGGTAAGGGCAAAGTAGGAAGAAAATAAAGTAATATGCCTTTTAATACAAAGATGATTCACTTTATTGACGTGCCTGTACGTGGGTATGATTAATATATTAAATATGAATAATTTATCAGAATGTATTTGGAATAACGTGCATGCCTAGAAACACTGCTAATATTTTTAAATTCTCCCGTGATCCATTTTAAGCAAAACAGAAGAAACGCAGCCATTATCCATCACACACGCTACCAGAACACCTCAACTCACCTTCCTCTTCTAAAAATACCCAAAGAAAACACCGAGTGCAGGAGCGACAAGAGGTTAGTTCCGAAAATAAGCGACTGGCAGCCGTGGTACGTGGAGGGCAGGACACGTCTGGCTCTCCCGGGATGTGGGAAGGGTGAGAAGAGCACAGGAGTCGTACAAATAGCTACCTGCACAAATCAGTTCAAGGCTGTCACAGGGACTGTTTAATTTTCCCTTCGTAACTCCAGTCCTCCACCAGAACGTGTGCTGGGTGCATGTGACCCAATGGTCCGTAGGACCAACCGGGATGATATAACGTACCAAGTCTTGCAGATGGCATTAGCCGGAGACAGTGCCGGTGTCTAACTCCAGGGAACGTTATCTCAGCTGGTGACTGCAGAGTCTAGGTGCCATCTTAGTAACAGAAATATGGATAGTAGTATCACTCATAATGACTTAAACAAACCTCCAAGTCTGCTGATTGCTCTGCCCATGGCACGCAAGAGACTAGCAAATGGATTTGCTGAGTATTAACGCAGAGATACGAGGCAAAGGAATAAATGGCTGCGAAGGGTTGTAACGCTTGAGAGCCCGTAAGAGACAATCAGAAGATTTGTGGCGTGGTAATTAGTAACAAGTTATAGATGAGCATTCCCATCAGTCTGAGGAGGCCCAGGGAGACCTTTCCTTCGATTCCTGTTCCTGCTCCGCTGCCGTGGGAGCAGATCCGACACGGCCGGGCACCACACGCACGCGCAGCGGCAGATGTGCCGGGAAGGCACCCGGACCGGGCGATGCGGGGTGCAGGAGCCCTTTGTAAGACCCCAGAAAAGACTCTCGCAGCTCTCAGAGCTCAGCTCCTCAAATACAAAATACAAAATGAAAGCGGGACAGGATGACAGCGTGGCTGATGCTGGAAGTACCCAGCCCTGCCTGCCATGGCTTAAACCAGCTCTTGGTAGAAATACTTTTCCGCGTTTTTCACAGGCAGGAGTACTGAAGATGCCCTTACAGCCTAACATATCCTTATTTTGGACTGCTCAACTTTTTGCTTTATTCAGGTATGCTCACATCCACCAACTTCAGCCATCCAGGAAGGGATTATCTTGCATGTTCCCATCCTGCCCACTGCAACAATTAGCACCTGAGGACAGGGATTGTTTCTGCAACCACATTCATGTGTTACTCAGCCTTCATTTAGACAGTGCTTTTAGTAGATGTAATTATTAGTAATAGCCTACTCAGAGGATTACATCTATACCTATTGCATTCCCGCTCCCTTCTCCACTCATTCTTATGAAATACTGCTATGGGAATGGGCTTGGAAAAAGAAAAAGCATTCCTCCAGAATTGCTGGCATATTGTACCATATCAGATATGAGGTGACTATAAATATGCTGTTTAGTAAATATATTCTCATTAGAACCCACCAAAGTAAAAACTTAGTAGAACTGATAAACATTTAAAAAAAAATAAATCACAAATTTTAAGATATTTGCAGTAGGGTACATGTATTAAAGGCCTAGTTTTGACTTAAGTGGACTTTTGGACCTATTAGCAAAATTTTCAGCATATTCACGTCATCGGCTGAAACGGGCTCTAATCCCGTCTCAATAATTTTATTTGTTTTTACCCTTTATTCAGAAAAAATCTCAAAGATTATTCAGGAAAACACTCAAGCTCTTTTTCTGAAATCAGAGTACCAGCTATCTCCTCACAAGTCTTAAAGCAAATATACATCCATTTACATTTCACCATAGAGGATGAGTCTTTGCAGCAGACATCTCCTTACTCAATAATGACACACCAGCGACTTCTTGAGACAAACAAAATGTCAAAACAGATTTTACATCAAACTCTTTCCTAATCACAGAGACATTTGATGTGCTGCATTGGCCTTCTGTCTGCAAAATAATTCATCTGAAGCATGGGGAAATCCCCTACTGAGAACCTTAGATCACTTTCCCTTTCCAGTTCACTAATAGACATCCTGCATTTCCCATTAAATTGTTAAATTTGCAGCAAATGCAATTTCTCAGCTGAGGAGACCTCTGTGGTTTCAGAAAGAACGTACAAGGTTTGGTCCCTTTAGATTGTTGCACCAAATGCAAAACCAGCTGTAAGTTGTGCTGATCCTTGGGTAAACCTTAGCACATCAACCTTTTGCCAGCAGCACTGAAGTAAGGCAGACACAGCGAGGCAGAAACCTGGATTTATGAGGCAGATTGTTTAAAATTTGTCAATTTAACTTGCACGAACTCCTAAAATTTGGCATAAACAAAATTTCACCATAGCATCTAATAACATATACCAAATACTGCATACAAAAGAGTGTAAGAATTGAGTAGTCAAAGGCACTTCTCAGGAAAGTGATTTCCTCTATGCCTGTGTTAACCTCTCAGCTCTCCTCTAAAGCAAGGCTCTACATGATTCCCACTCTGCTCCACGTGCTTCGGAGGGAGAACACATTGCTCTTCTGGGAACAGCAGCCTACATTCCCTTTTTCATGCTATTTTTTTTCTAATTGACTCGGGGTTATGTGCACGTGGTGCACACGCTGCCATAGCTGGCATGCAAAGTCCACAGCTACTTCCCCAGGAGCAATTTCCTGCAAAACCTACCACGGATCGAGCCGTTGGGGAGGTCATAAGTGCATTGAGCTTGTTGCTCTTTTTTCCCTCAGCTAAATTATACTTAGCTAAATATAACACAAGGATGTTAACAGAGAGCAAAGACTCACGAGGTACCAATGCCTCACTTTCGAAGCACACAAAAACCTTCAACAGACGTCGTTGCTGCTCACATAGCACCAAGCTTTTCAGCTACTTCTCTTCTGGTTTCCATAGATGCAACAAAAGAATTAGTGATTGTTCATCCATCTGACTTGTACATCCTTTACCTATAGCTGACCAAAAAGAAGGCCCTTAAATTAAACAGGATAGTCCTTGAAAAGCACTAAGGAGAGTCCCCCTCCATGTGCCAAACCCTGACCACCCTCCTCGTGCAGCAGTTTATGGTTGTTGGCCATCGGCACTCTAAGGACCCCAGGCAAATGTAATCCAGATGATAGACTACAGACATCCTTAGACAAATGGGGACAAACTATTGCCCCTCTCTCCTCTCCTTCCCTCATGTAACCACACATAGAGTTGAGGGGACAGCAAAGGCCTTATTTTTAAAGTCTTGCATCACCCTGGTCCCGTAGCACATCATCAACAGCTTAACAATTGGGTAGTTTCTCAACAGCTCCGCTGCTCAGCTGTAGTTTCCATTTAGATCTGAACAGAAATAAGACCTGCAATGACTTCTGGAGCACATTTTCTTTCATTTTACTGAATTTACAGAGAAGTAGATTTCTTTTTTAACCTCCTCGTATGAAGCTCAAGGCCAAGTGCCGGGTCCTGCACTTTGGTCACAACAACCCCATGCAACGGTACAGGCTTGGGGAAGAGTGGCTGGAAAGCTCCATGGCAGAGAGAGACCTGGGAGTACTGGTTGACAGCCGGCTGAATATGAGCCAGCAGTGTGCCCAGGTGGCCAAGAAGGCCAATGGCATCCTGGCTTGTATCAGGAATAGTGTAGCCAGCAGGAGTAGGGAAGTGATTGTGCCCCTGTACTCGGCGCTGGTGAGGCCGCACCTCGAATACTGTGTTCAATTTTGGGCCCCTCACTACAGGAAGGATGTTGCGCTGCTGGAACATGTCCAGAGGAGAGCAACAAAGCTGGTGAGGGGTCTGGAGCACAAGTCTTACAAGGAGCGTCTGAGGTAACTGGGGTTGTTTAGCCTGGAGAAGAAGAGGCTGAGGGGAGACCTTATCGCCCTCTACAACTACCTGAAAGGAGGTTGTAGTGAGGTGGGGGTCGGCCTCTTCTCCCTGGTAACAAGCGATAGGACCAGGGGGAATGGTCTAAAGTTGCGCCAGGGCAGGTTTAGGTTAGACATAGGAAAAATTTCTTCACAGAAAGGGTTGTCAGGCTCTGGAATGGGCTGCCCAGGGAGGTGGTTGAGTCCCCGTCCCTGGAGGTATTTAAAAGAAGGATAGATGAGGTACTTGAGGACATGGTTTAGTGGTGGAATGGCAAGGTTAGGTTAGTGGTTGGACTTGATGATCTTAAAGGTCTTTTCCAACCGAGATGATTCTATGATTCTAAGCTCCTCTAGTAAATGAGTGTTTAAGCTACAGGATGTGGAGTAAAAAATATACAGACCATTGGCTTGCAATGACTTAATATAAAGCCTTGTTTCCCATTTTGCCTTATAAACTGCACTGAGGTTTTTATGGTAGTAGCACATACCTTGCGGGAAAAGGGTTAATGGTTCTTCTCAAACCCTCCAGCACTGCAGCACTAACTCTTAACTTAAAACATGCCAACTTTATGTAAGGTTTTACAGTGATTTCAGCAATTATCGTTGTTACTATGGTGGATCCCAATCACGGTTATAAAGGACACTACTCAGACACATAATAAAAGTAAGGATCTTCCTAAAATGCATACGCTCAGTCTTTAAAATTATCCATGGATTTCCTTAGCAGTTTGGGATCTGAATAGTTTTAAGAGCTTTCACATTAGTATGGTGAGAACACACAGGTGTTCATAAAAACTGGCATACAGGGTCCCTATTAATTTTTCAGGGTAATTTTAAAGTGTGTTTAAGACAGCAGCATTTCTTCCGTCCTCTACTCTCCTCCCATAAACACCAGCAGACCTCATGTGCAACATCTGCAGTACATTGTTCCCACAGTCAGATCTAGAGTGGCCCAGTTGGCCACAAAGTTTAAAAGATGAGACTTCTGCCATAACCTCATCGTCACATCAAATCTGGTGTCAACAGATACAAATAATATTCCACATTTGGTCTGGAAAAGGTCCAAAGGTACTTTCAAATTTTTGTAACTGCAACAGACGTTGAGTGCCCCAAGAAATGCATCATATACGGTGAGCGCATCCAAGCAGTGGATTTATCTGGGTTGTGAGCTGAATCACTTAACCAAGAGGCCGTAATAATTCTTGATGCTACTTCCAGACTTTTATTGCAACCAACCCAGCTGTGTAGTTCACGTTGCTAAATGCGATGGTGCTGAAGAGACACTGTTTGCTGTCACCGACCTTTCAAAGCGCTTACCCAGTTGGCTGTTGTGCCAGTTCCCTTGATTGTATCAACTGGCAACTCCACTTTAGCAAAATGGTTTTCTGAACAAAATCCAAATACATCCTGTGAGCAGTTCTTCCGTTCTTGTTTTAGGCACGTCACTTCATTAAACAATAAATATCAGAATTCGAAGGTCACGAAGAAAAACACAAATGCCATTTATAAAGGTGTTATAAACGGCATATCACTAAACAGAAATAAAGTAGCTATCTGGACAAATTTCAGACTGAAGTTCACAAAGAGAAAAGCATTGTCTCATTTACAAGACCAAGTACAAAGAGGTCTTCACACTTTAAAAGAGCAAGATCCATACATTCTTTATATAGCACAAATCAATGCTTCATGGCTAGATAATGGTCCAATAACTTTGTCTCCTGAAGGACTGCTGAGGATCAAATGGATACAATTAAGTGAAAAATATAAGTACTTACAGGAAGAGTTTAAAATGGATTAAATCATAAACTACACATAATGGCTAGTGAAACACTCTGTGCAAACCGACTGAGGTCATATTAGTTTTCTTCTTGGAAATCTACTGTAGGTAGTCAGTCAAAGCAGTAAATTAAATTTATAGGAGGATAAAACACCACACAGTCACTCCAACATATCAAAAGGCAGAAAAATCACACAAAAGTCCTGCATTTCAGAGCAGTAACTCTCCACACCAAGCAGAAAGCATGCCAGGCCAAATCCACAGCTGAGAGTTGTTTCCTACAAAGCCACGTATGAAGAGGATCTTTCTCCATGAGCTTCGGCACCAAACCCACCTTTCCCTAGCCTTGGCTCTCACCTTGCTAAAACCAGCTTTGTGGTAAAGACATCAGCAATAATTATAGAAGAGGCATATATATATATATTCTCAAACCGGATGTAATAGAGATGCTCTTTGCACCAGAGCACTGTCTGCACTGGAGACGCATGTGCAGCTTGGCCAGACGGCCATCCCTGCCCATGCAGGGAGAGGTGGTCCTTTGGGAGCAGGATGATCCCTTCAGCCACCCCTGGGACAACGTGCACAAAACGGGGTCTGGTGCTGAGCCGCGGACTGCGGGCAGAGCAGGAGCACGCTTGCGCATCACTCCCGCTCGGCTGCTCAGTCTGAGTATTTGTCACTGCCACCGAGAAACCGCTCTGCCAATATTTACAGTGATAAAGCCCATTAAAACCAGAAATTGACTCTTCAGTAGCACAAGATTTAACGTCCTCTGCCCTCCTCCCCTCAAGAGTTGGTTTTGCTTGACTTAAATAACATATTTACAAATTTGAGCATACAGATTCTTCAAATACTAAACAGCTATTACTGAACACGTTAGACTTCCAACTCTCTCCCTGTACGCACCTTGATTATACACATCTTGTATCAGCAAGGCAGCCTCATTTCAAGGAGGACAAGAGCGAATGATGGAAAGGCCTAGTTCTTAAAATAATAATAGTTAAAAAAATGCTACAAGCTGTTTAAAGGATGAGGAATTTTGCAGAAATAAATGAAGCATGAGTATTCTTCAGTAAATAAAATATTGTTGGACTATGTTAAAGGTAACTGTTTTCTTCCTCTAGCATTAATGAGAGAAAAAAGCGATGAATTCCAGGAATTCTGAACTTTGCATTTATAAAGTAAAATTGCTCAGGAGCCATAGATAGATTAGACTTCTCTGATAAATCTGTCTTCATTGTAAATCAAAAAAAAAAGAAGCAAATAAAATTACTACAGGAGTAGCTTCAGCTCATGCAACATAAATTCTTCTTAAATATTTTAAGATCGGAGTTTGTTCAATTAGCAAAATGTTTGGAGGAGACAAGGAAGATTCATCCTCTGCCATAGCACTGCCAAGCAAAGCAGAGGCAACCACGGGCTGCGAGTACGATACCTACACATAAACGTTGCAGCAAGTTTACAGGTGGTTATTTCAAAACGAACTTTCATATTTACTATAACTGAGATCCGCTGTGAAGCAGACAGAGCAGACGTGATCTCCTGTCGCATCACCTGAAGTACCAGAAAAATATTACAAGAGAATTAAGTATTGTTGGTCACACTTATTTTTGCTTTGGCTTCACGTTGACAAATCCTTTCCCTAGGCTTTTTTCTACAGAAGTTGGAAAGATGTGAACTATTCTATGGCTACAAGGAAATTTCCAGGTGCTATTTTTATTAGCCATTATCTTTTTGCCATCTTTGTTATATGATACTGCATTCTTTGAAAGAACCATCCTGAATCTCAAATATTAAACCAAATGTTATCCATTCAGCTAAGACTACACAGCTGACTGGGAAATTTCTGATGTAAAGTGAATGAGGTCAGATGGGAGAGAAATACAGCACACACACACAAAAAAAAAGAGAGAGAAAGACAACTCGCTGCCATCTGTTTGCAATTGGATTAATAAACAAACTACGGAAGAACCCTCACAAATAAAAAAATCCCTCTCAATTATTAGGATGAGGGCATGTTTTTCAAATTAACCTTTCAAATTGAAGCAGTAATAAAACACTGATATGCATGTAAAGCCTCTCTAGATCTTTAATGTGTCAAGAGACATGTTTAAAATTGATTTTAGGATGTATATCACCTCTAATAAGCATAAGCTGAATCATTCTTTCTTCTCCAGCAATGGGTGGGAAAGGTCCTTTCAGAAAACTTTGTGAAATGGCATTGAATTTCATTCCTAACTGTGCTTCTGACAGGAAAATAACCTCCCTGAGGAAAAGCTCTCAAGCACCATCTTAGCTTCCACTGGATTCCACCCAAATGCTCACTCAAAAATAAACATACTTTCAGGCTTTATATACTTGGAAATGTTTAATGAAATGATAAATAAACAAAACTGAATCGCAGGGAAGTGAAAGGAGAAACTGCTCAATTTATGCCAGAGTTTTTTTGCACTATAGTCTGAAAGGACTAAATAAAAACTGGAAATGGAACCTCAGCAAACCTGACAACACACCCACACAAATGACTTTATTCTAATATAGAAGTACAAGCCTGGAGTTGCTCAAGGCTCGTGATCAGTCTCATTGCTTCTGGTTTCCTGTAGCATCTATACTTCAGCAATCACGCAGCCATTTGCTCGTACCATAAAGCAGTTGCCTACCTGTGATCACACGCTGGTTCAATTTTCCAGCTCACTATCAGATGTAATGTTTCTACTCCAGCCATTTGGGTCTGGTGCCTTAACTACGAGAACAGCCTCAAAGGTTTCCGAACAGATGCAAAAATGCAATAAAACACCGTGCTGAACAAATACCTGGTGATTTGTTCCTTCTTTTTACTGACCACACGTATTCCAGCAGGACTTACAACTCCGTGCTTCTAGACCACGAATTTCTAGACTGAACTACTTCTTACACAGCAGTGCAATCCTTTTATGTAAGTGCTTTTGATAAATCTAATTGTTATTTCATAAGTAAATTACTGACTCTGGTTTCAAATTTCCTGACTTTCTCTATCCATCTATTTGTCAATACAAACCATCATATATTTCAACAAGCACGCATGCAGCTGACATGCACACGTTCATCTCTTCTTTTCTCTTTTGAGGAATAAACTAGTTTTCTTTGGAACAATTACTGGAAAGAAAATCAATGGCTTACATTCAATTCTTGGGCTTCTATTGCCCGAAACGTCAGAACAGTCTCCCAGTTATTTCTGTTTTCTAATCTAGCAAGTAGAATATGATAGCTGAGATAGTTGGGGTTTTTTGTTTGGTTAGGTTTTTTATGTCATATGCATTATAAAAGAAATCAAATAAATTTGTTCTTCTGTGAATTTGTGGCACTCCTGTAGAAAATTTGATGGTTTGGGGTGCCTCGAAGCATACATATTTTCATAACTCATTATACCCAAAATCATAAGTACTATCTTCTACAGAATTTCCCAGAAAAATGAGAAAAATTGTAATTTTTCTAATTAATTCAGTATGACTTTTCCATATGGAAACTGGCCCAGGTCTTATAATTTAAGAGAGTCGTTTCTGAAGCTGAAAAGATAAGAGGACTTTTTTGACATTGTTATGCAGGTTTGGCACCTTGACAATTCAATCATCCTCACAAAGGTGGTCAGGCCTCAGGAATAAAAAGAATAAAAGAAGAATAAAAAGATGATGAAGAGAGAGAGATAATCTGGCCTTTTCCCCACGGTCATTAGAGTCTCCCACTAAATTTAACATGTAGTATACATAAAAATGCTGAAATGGATTGGTAAAGGCTACAGGAATCTGTGAGTAAAACGAAGAGGATGATCAGTGTTAGCATCGATAGAAACTAGTTGTCAGAAATGAGCTGATTAATTGGGGATCTTATAGACTTGCATTCATAAGCATATAATTTAGGATTTCTTAAGCACTGTGTTAGCATTAACTATTCTAACTCTAGGTATTCTTTGAGGGCTATTCATGTGAGTCTTTCATGCTCAATATACACCAAAAAAATGCAATCTCTGATGAAAAGACAGACGCTTGCTTTTCTTGGACAAAAGACAGCCCTTCCCTTACCTTGGTTATTTCAAGTACCTTGAGACCCTTTCCTGCCCGCAGTGTTTTACAAACTCTAATTTGATTTTGTTGCTGGTTTTCCAAACTACTACTAATCCATCTCTCCTGCAAATGTTATTCCTTTTCCTCTTCCACGGGGATGCTACCAGCTAGATGGCTACGGTGCTTTCTCCAGCCATGGATGCACGCAGCTTGGAAGGCTCTCGTCATCTCCGGTCATTGGAAACTGGCCTCACTGCTGGCCAAAAGCTCCCCCGCCCATTAATATAATCTATGCTTTGTTTTAATTATTTGCTTTCTGGGGAAAACATTACAGTTGCTGACAAGAAACAGTCGTATAATGCCAGCCAGCTTAATAACTATGGTTGCAGCACACTGTGATGTAAATTAGAGAAACCGAGCTCAGCAACATGCTACGTTAGTGAGCAGTGAGTTATTGTACTTGGTTTTAAGCTCCCTTTAGGGGATGATCTGATTTCTTTGCAAGCCAGTTTATCACGAGTTTATCTTGAGGAATTAATTTTTCAATCATAACACATATATTTTAATTGCAATTTTTAGCAAAATGTTCCAACAGTAACAGAAGGACCTAGAGCCTTCTTTCAAAGTGCAGTAAACTGGATCTCACATAACATAAATGAAGTTTTGATTAGGAAATAATAATGTTTTACCTTCTGTGGCTTGTTCCCCTTATGCTCCCCCTTTTCTGATAAACAGTCACCAGAGCAACAGAAAGGAAAAACATAAGCTTTGACAGTTACAAGTGAAAATAACATCACAGGTCAAAGAATTTCCAGTGTCTAGAGTAAACATTTGAACAACTGTCCATTAAACATTATCTGCAAAACTAAACAAACAAACTAATCTTCTCCACAACTGTATCACAGTCAACCACTTGTTGCAAAACTGTTATCTAGGGTTTGCTTAACGCAAGACCTGCCCTGCTCTGGGTCCCAGGGTTCCCACCGCTGGCCAGGGCAAGCACCTCCACCTGCGCTGCTCGCGGTGACTCCAAACACCGCTCAACGGAGGAGAAACCATCCGGCTTTCCTTTCCGGCCTGACATTTTCATCATATGTTAAAGAGAATTTCATTTCAGGACACAGAGAAGAGTGATTCATGGTGCAGAAAACATACTTTGAAACAAGGTCAAAGCAGCTCTGTTATTCACTACATGGGAGAGGAAGGAAAAAGGCCATATGACTATTAGAGCTGATGGATAATGGAAGGCCCAAACCTTAAGAATTACAGTTTCGATACTTTTACTAGGAAAAAAAATTGTTCGGGACAAAATGCTTTAGCTCATTGACCATGAAGAAATTGATTTCATTTCATCCTTCGATTTATATACACAGCTTAACCCTTGCAATCAGCAGCCTGGACGCAGTGTCCTAAAAATGCTAGAACGACATCTTAAATTTCTCTCAAATTTCAAAATTAATTTTTCTCTAAACTATCTGCTCTAAAATCTCCACAAAAGCTATTTGAAACAGCATTTGCTAAGCAAAAAAAAATATTTTTTTTTAAGAAAAAGTCAAATTTTTAAAAGTCACAACTGATCAGCATTTAGATCTGGAACAGATTTCTGAAGACTTTTTGAATGTACCCAGAAAAAGCCTTTGACAATCTAGTTATCTAAATCAGATCTATCTAAACTCTCTTTGATGCCACCCCTACAGTTAGTTCCACTGTAGGTTATCTCCAGATAGCAGGCAGCTCCTCAATTCTCACTTTATTCATAACAGAATTCAAATGGGACAGAATATTTTTTCCAAAATAGACGGCAAGGGACAGCGTGCAGCTTTAACTCCCCTTCGGCTGGTTTCCAGCTATGGGAAGGGGTGCGAGCCACTTGGCAAGAGCAGCACTGAGCAGGATTTGGGAAGACAGGGACGAGCTCTCCATCCCATGTGAAGCTCCCCGTTATCAGACAGGAAAGCATAATGACTAAAAAGTACCAGAGTCAAGTATTTCATAGGAAGTCAATAACGTGGTAAAACTAAACGTGATAATAATAGGGTTGGGCAAAAGATTTTAATCCCATCCCGCTGAGGAATCTGGGAGAGGGAGGGCTCACAGGACTTTTTTTTTTTTTTTCCTGGAAAGTGTCTGATTTCCACAAGAAAAGTATAGCATTTCATTCAAAAGTAGACTTCAGGGTTTGATTTTGATCAAAAGATAGTAGTTTCCATGGAGAGTAAAATCCAGAGCACTGTCAATAAACTCTACAGAAACACATACAGATGATATTTGGTATCATGCTTGTGCTCAACGTAATGTTTTCATGAAGTTTTTTTTTTTCCCACATCTCTTAAGATGACCTTAGTTTTTGCATTTGACACTAGTGACAAGCAATTAGTTTCCCTCATGTGGGTAAAGCACATTGGTTTTATATTGACTTTTAATGAGGTAAACAAAGACAAGATTTCTTCTAATCTATTGTGTTTTCATTACATCTGTTGCCTGCTCTGTATTAGATGCAATGCATCATTGTAAGGAAACATTCCTTGAAGTTCCTTTGAAACGGTTCTGTCTTTTAAGCAAAGGCTTTACTTTTTCTTTCAAACCTGATCTGTGTCTATTTGGTTGAAACTAATCCCGTCCTTGATAACCATAATATCTAATTCTGCCCAGATATTGCTGAACTGTTGATGAGTTGTACAGGGAAGTAATAAAGTTTGGCAAGAGTTAGGGAAATCCGGATTAAGCTATTCAAACTGAAACCCAGCTCTCCCGGTCAGCAGTGAATTCCACACTATATGAAGGGCACAATTATAAAATTGCTGAGTTCTGCCCGAATCAGAGCAATGGCACGTAGGGGCATATCGGGCGTTAAATACGGCTTCAATAAAATCAGTGGTAGTTTTGGGACCGAGTAGAGTAAGCTCAGATTTTTAGCCACGATTCCTATGTCACGCTTTTGTCCTTGACTGTAGCACAGTAACTGGAATCCAGTGCAACAGAAAGGGAGAGCAATGATACGAAGCATAATCTTGGCTTTATCAAGACTCCATAATTACTTTCCTTTGCATGTTCTTAAGCTGCAGGCTATGATAGCAAAACCAACTAGCTAAATTAGGGGACCCTGACTAGGGCAAAATGAAAATGTAAGACCACAGAAATGTACAAATCAGAAGAGCAGACACCGTGTAAGACACCACGCTGCCAACAGAGACAGCAATGTGCTAGGAAGTGTCACAATATTAGTGTCTTCTCAGCTCCAACTTCATAAAAACATAGCAGGCGCAAGAACTTATGCCATCCTCGTAAAACCAATAGTACACAATTTTGTAATTCCCCTTAGGTTCATCATGGAAGACAAGAGCAAATGTCACTCAAAGTTATGCTTACATTTCATCTAGATGTCTTGATTCATAGCAGGAAATTGTGCTAATAAGTCATAAAGGTTCTGTAATTCATTATGTTGTCATTATCATTTGTAATCTTCCTGTAATTAGGTATCAGTGGGTTTCCTTGGAGAACATATGATTGAGCCTTAAATTGCAGAATATTCTCAGCAGCGTGCGACTGCAACTGGAGCGCTTGCTATGGAGTGTTTCTCAAGTGTATATTTAATGTATGGAGCGGGTTTCTTTTCTACGTGCAAGCCAGTCTGCCAGGGAATGTGTGCTCATTACTGCATGTGCGCTCAACGTCTGACAGGTCTGTGGTTATTAATAACAGTGAGCTGGACCCCCTCATTGCATGAACTAACAGAAGCAACCTATTCCAGCTTACGATCAGGCACGGGGAGGGGGGAGTTCAGAGCAATATTGATGTATTAACACAATCATTTTAGACTCATACTTTAAGCTGTATCAGTGGCCAGTTTTCTTAAAACATGAATAAATCAGTTTGGTTGTTCTCGGTGTAAAATAATTAAGCACGTGAACATGCAGTACACGTGCAGACCTTCCATCATGATACAGCCCAAGTGGGTTATATACAGCATTCTACATATGTATTTTTATATATACAACACACACAGAATATAGTGCTGGAAATCTGTCCAGTCACTGTAACCCACAAGCATCGTCACGTGAGGTTCCTCTCCACAAAACCAGGAACCGCCACTCTCTCCACGCGTTCTGCTGCTACTGCATAAAGATCATCCCGCTGGCCAAGAACCACCAAGGGCGCTGATGGCTCAGCCGGGCTCCGGAGGAGCAAACAAACCTTTTTCTAGCAGAAATTTAAGTGTGCTTAAGAAAACTCATTCTGGTATAAGCAATAATGGCAATGGTATATCTGTCATCATTAAAACACTGACAAAAATACAATTAAAAGAGCTCGGTGAGTATTTTCAACCGATGATTTACAGGGAAACTGTTAGTCTTTCCACAAAGCCCAGTAATACGCCAGTAGAAACCTATTACAGTAAGTACCTGTCCTCAATGAAAAGCAAACAATGAATATCCCCTTATCTCTCTTTTTGTGCAGGGGAAGCCATTAGCTGGCAGAACTGAAATTGAGTGTGAAAGCAATACATATTTTTCCAATGCCGCAGCAAGAAATACTGAAATAATTAACAGCACCGAGAAGTCTAATTACCTGCATATTTATATTTGCTAATTCAGTTACTGGCACGACACTGACATCATTCTTCCACTTTACAGCCAAACCCTTTATCTAGTCTATCTCAAAAGTACAGTTCCCAATAATGTCGTATAGTTACTGTCTTATCTTTCGTTTCAGACATTTGCGATAAAGTTTTAAAAATAACTTTAAACATCTTTTAAAATTCAAATGAAACTAAGAGATACATCTCATTACCCATTGCTATTGACAAAAATAACACAGTATCACAGGGTTTTTATCTCCAATCTCTATAGCCTGATCCTGAGCCAATGAACTCAAAAAAAAGGAATTGTACAAAATGGAAATATCAGACTCCTACTCAAGAAATGAGAGCTCCCAAAAGCTATGACAGCGATCCCATAAGATAACCGCTGTAGACATAAATTCAGAAGACTCCAAATCTCTGAATTTGAAATAATTTTAACCATTTTCATCACTTACTGATTTCTTATTGCCATGAAAGTTGCTACATTACAAATGCTGCAGTATAAACCTAAAAGTCGCCTACGTCTAGATGCTGAAAATCAGCAACTTTCCCATGATCTTTAAAGTTGGTGGGTTTTCTTTTTTTACTGAACCACAAAGCAGAATCCTAAAGACATCTTTGCACAAAAATACCCCCACAACTCACCCCTCCAAACCTGTGTTTATAAAAGTTGCATCTTGATATCTTGGTCCTGCAAATCCTTAAAGATAAAGAAAAAAAAGTGCAAAACTGGCAGCATAAAGCCGTGACACTGAATTTTAAGTCTTTTTCTATTTTCACAGGAGTCAGGAGTAGCTATTGGTAGCAAAAGAAAATACTTAAAGAAATATGGGTTAAATCTGATCCTCGGCTCACATGTGAAGCTCAGCTTGCCTACCAGGAAGCAGGACAGAGAAGTATTTATTAATATAAGTCTGAGCTCTCTTGAGTCTCCTGTCATTAGACAAAATGCCTCCTGCCCTCCCTGAAACGCAGTGATGCCTGTCTAGCTGTTATCTTTCTACCTCCAAGGAAGCTGCATTTTGGTGATGGGAGCTATAATTTTATTATGCATACAGTTCTTAAAATACTTCTGGTACCCTTGAATTCATAGAAGAGACATCTGACAAATTGTGCCGTGCAATTGCTGTGCAATTGAAACCTCGTCTGAGTTTCTGGGAAGGAAAATGTTATAAAAATAGAAAATACTGTTACAATATCCAGACTTGCACCAAACATTTAACTGGTCATTTAGTGAAACTTCTTTTAGAGTCAGATCATCTTCATTCTTCTATAGTTAAAGTATTTAAGCAACAAGAAGATCACCAATTTGTATAGAATCAGCAAGAAATACACAATATATATGCACAATAAGAGTGCAGCATGTCTTTTTCAGAAAGAATATGAATTTTCAAGGATTCAAATAGGAGTGAAACACTTTTCTATGGCTTAATCTTTCTGTGAGGGATGATGAAAGCACATTTACGTGGTCAGCAGCAAGAACTTCTCTGGGATCTAGCAGCGTGCGGAGAGGATGCGTGAGAAACGGAATGGGAATCGATCGCACGCTGCCGCACAACAAAATGCGGCAGCAAGAGGGTAAACCCCAAACCCCTCAAAATCTGCCGCCTTCTGCATTTTCTTTGGAAACCCAGACCTCCAGCAGGCAGCTGCAGTTCTATAGCAGAAAAATTCACGCCATGTCTCATTGACGTAGAGGAGAAATAGGAGCTCAGCAGATACATTTGTCTGCTTGCGCTGGACTGGAAGAGGCAGGTACAGTCACGTTTGCAAGTGTGTTCCCCGTGAGCACACGCACACACAACTGCAAGCACCGAGCGTTGCACACCGAGCTGCCTACCGCGCAGGGGACTGTCACCGAAACGGGTGGCCAGCCCTCACACCTCATGGGCTGTGGGACGGGAGACCTGCTTCGGTGGGGGACGTGCCAAAGCCTCCTGAGACGTGTGAGGCTCCTTGGAGCTGTAAAAGGGAGATCTGAGGAACATTGTATTGAGAAATCGATAGAACCGATAAAGCAAACTAAAAGGGTAAACATTTTTTCTTTGTATTCACTCTTGGTGTTGACATACCAGAGCATTTTTTTTGAGGGATGAAATGCCAGCAGACAGGGACGAGGGTTGTCTGGAGTTCACTGTTTACTGCATGTTTATGCCACAGTGCTCTCAGCTGTAAAAAGATAAAAATTCTCTGTGTAAAGAAAAAAAACGAAACATATCCCACTAGATACATCGAGCAATACCATACCAGATGAACAACTCTTTACCCCTCCCTCCCAAGGTATGTTTAGGAGTTACCTCTTTGAAAGAAATTTGCTTTTGTCAGTCATCCAAAGGATTTCTGCTCAACCTCTGCAACCCAACACGGGATGCAATTACAGCGGCTGCTTTTCAGAGGCCACCACTTACTACAGAGAGGAATATTAGCTACAGAACATATCAGGAATACTGGAAACGAGATAAGGATGTGGCAGCTGAGTGACAAGCATTAGCAGCAGGAAGTATTCTTCCTTTTTACCACTAACATGAAATAAATGAGAAAGGTGTTCAGGGCAGCGATATGCTCAACTGTAGCTGGTGATGCTGCCCAAAAAGTGGACCCAGACCCTTCACTTTCTCAACGGATGCCAGGATTAGGGCCTTCACGACCTATAGGGTCGAAGGAGGAAAAAACCTTTTTGAAGTTCACATAGAGGGGTCACATTCTTGTTTTAGTCTCTCTCTCTTTGGCCAATATCTACCACAGGATTAACTGGAATTACCCACAAGAAACCATCTGCCCTGTATTTTGGAATCAAACACTATTATCATAAAAAAAGCTGCACACCGTACACAATACCCAAAATAATTTTGTAGTATTAGAGGATCAGTTGTATCACCCTCTTTTTCCCTTGAGTATTTTTGAGACTTGTTAATTTTACAAAACACATACAATTTAGTATCAGATATCCAGGTACCAAGTATGTCACCAAATAGGTATTTTCCACTTAAAAATCCCTCCAGTTGCCTCCTTTACCCAAACCAAGCTATGCCATCCATTTTGAAGTTGAATTTCTCATTGGCTCCTGTATTTATTTGCTTTAAAAAATTAGAGATGACAACATGACAACTGTCACTAGATGGTCTATGTTACACAGTACATGCTGTATCCCTCAAAAAGTGTAGGGGGAAAAACTGTTCCTCTTCCTCCTATTTTCATGGCACTTATACACTTTTGGGACTGCAACATAACCCAGCAACATCATCTACCCATTTTCAATCTACTACTGATAGAAGAAAATGAAGATATGTGGACTAAGACCAACCATCTGACCAGATCACGTATATTTGATCCTTATTCAAGAGCAGCATCTCCTCGCAGTGATGAATGAATCAACAAAAATGGCTGGGATGGGCAGAAGAAGTGGTGTTATCCCCGAGAATATCCACTGGCCACGACCAAAAGCTTTTCCAAGCTCTGCGATCCACTCCGTGTCCTGCTGAACCGGTATTGGAGAGAAAGAGGGCAGATGCCATGGTTTAAAGATGACTTCCAGGTTAAGTTCAGAGCAACAGCCAGGCCTTCAAATCCTTCCATCAGGCAAGGTTTTGTCTCAGAATAATTATATTCCAGTCTTTTATTATTATTATTATTTGTTTGTTTGTTTTTCCTGAGATATTCACCCACTTTACAGCCTCCGGTAGGGATTCTGCCACCCTCTCTGCTCAACACTGGAACCAACTCATTTCATCCCGATCAGTTAAACAGAAGCTTTGACAAACTTTCTAAAATTACCCCCTGCTTCTTGCTTGCTTTCAATGCTTTGTTTATTCAATTTCTTTGTGACTTTGCATGTTTTCAGTTCATGAGAGTTGCTCAGGATCCTCCTGTACATGTTGCAGCAGGGACTTTGCAAGTATAATAATATTAATGTTATATTCTGATTTTTGTGAACTCACATTTTTGTCAACAGCACATTTGAAAGAAGAAATTCCTTGAATTCTTAATTATTGTAAAGGTATAAATAACCCCAAATTGCATGTTGGAAGCATCATTTATCCCTAGTTCATCATGAGCTTCATTTTCTCAATTGAAATTAATTTTTACCTAACCCAGGAAAAATAAAAAATGTCAAGAAAACTTTTTTTTTTTCAGCATTTGCTGAAGACAGGTCCCTTGATTCAGAGAGCACATTGGTTTAATCCAAATTGCTCCTGATGGAAGCCCAAGTCACCTAATGAGATAATGAGGTGGTACCACTATGCATTGCTGTGCCCCTGAGGAATCTCATTAAAATTTGGAAATAGCACCATTATTAACCACTTTTTTTTCCTGCAAATACATTTTTGAATTATTTAACAAGACCTATAGCAAACAAAGTAGTATCCACTATTATTTGACGAAACGTTTTCCCAATTTCTATCTGCCCTAGTTTTGCAACCTCTGGTACAGGAGCAGTGAATTCACTGGGGCTCTGTGGAAATGCAGAAACTCCTCTGACACAGATCTCGAGGCCTTTGCAGCACGTGGAGAACAGATTTTTTTTTTCCCCTGCTACTCTTCAGTTGTCAGTTATCCATTCCTTTGACATTTTGTGCAAGAGATTACTGGATAGTGAAAACAATTTTTATCAGATTAATACATTGCTATGTTACACATTGCTCCTCCAGCTCCTGACAGGTGGATATCAGAGAGCGATACGGCTCAAGAAACTCTAGAACTGATGCATGAACATACAGAATCGGTATCATAGCTTAAAAAGGAGGCCCAGACAAGAAAGATGACAAGTGAGGAAGCCAACAGTGCACACTCTCTGAATATTTCTCTATACACATATTTACACACACACATGCACAGGCACTGTTGAACTTCAGGCCAGCCAGTTGCTTTGGCAGTTTGAGAAATAACCACAAATCCCCGCAGAATACAAAGACTGACTGCCACACAGTAATAATGAAGAGCAAAACAACGGTAGGTGCGTCTATGAGTAACTTCTTACTCATCACATATTACTCCACCTGTTGCACTGGAAGGCACTGTACTTCCTCTTCTTGTTAGCGTTCATTGTCCTACAGCTTACCTATTTTCAGGTGTCTTGAAACTAAAAAAAAAAAGCTATAGCTACAGAATAGCAACATTCTACTTCAGCTATAAATAAACTTAGCTGGGGATAAAAATAGGCCATGATGGACATTCCAGCATTCCTTCCAAGTACTCAGCTTGAACCGCTCAATACAATTCCCATTATCTAAGAATCAAGTTAAAAAGTAATACGTCTCAACTCTCCAGGAAGAAGCTTGTGCTCCCTTTCCTTTTCTTTTGGTGAAAAGTGTTATGACTGTTTTGGAAGACTGATTTTTCTTACTGTAAAATTCACTCTTACTGTTTGTGACTTGAAATAAGTGATTTAAATATCTTTCTGTCTAATCAGGACAGATCTGCATTTCATTTGTGACTGTGTTGTGATATTTCTGAAAAGTTAATTTGAACCCAGAAAGCCAATTTAAATGGATAAATCCCTGGAAATGTCCTGCTGTACAGGATTTTTTTATTTATTTCACTGCAAAGCATTTTACAAATTGTCAAAAACTTCATTATTAAAAGTGTGTAAAGCCTTAAGTCTCCCTGGCTTTTACAAATGTGTCAGATCAAAAAAAAAAGTGGAGAGGAAAAATAAAGATTCTTGGCTAGATCCAGGCCCTTACTTCACAGCTGTGGCAAAATTTTAACCAGGCTGAAGATCTTTAAACTGCGTAGAAGGTGTATGTGCATGAGTGAGCACATCAAAATGACTGCAGTATCCACAGAAGCGGCCAACGAGTAATATTTGGGAATTCTGGCAGCAGAGATGTCAGGTCAACAGTCCGGTGGGTACACGGGGACGGGGCAGGCTTAGAGGACTGGTGCTGAAGCTAAACCAGCATCGCTTCGTTCTTACGAAGACACAAAAACTAGTTTTAAATGTCCAATACCCTTAAGTGCAGTATAAACACAACCAGAGGGGTAGTAGGAGTTGTAAATAGTATCCTACATACGTATCTGTATGTACACATACACATCGGTCACATGCCAATGTAGTAACCTGATATGGACAAAATCTTCTGGAATGAAAACTGCTGAATAAAAGTAAAACATCCCTCTGATGTACGATCAATTCAGCACACCTCTCAGGAATCTCGAGGGGTTACAGAACATTCAAAATGCGCCCTACATTTTACACAAGGGATGAAAACCTGTTCCTTAACACCGCACACTTCTGAAAATCGAGGCGTCACACTTTTCCCTAAAATATAAAAGCTAAATATCTCTCTGTGCACCATATTAGCAAGATGCATCAAAAAAGAAAGCATTAACATAATTAAAAATAAGCATCCTTCCCATTTCTGTTTATTAAGCCAAAATGTAATTATCAGAGACATGCTGTACTGGATGTTGCCTTTGCAAACAGACGAGCTCGGCATTGTAAACAGGCTGCTTCCTAACCGCGCATGCATATTTATGTGCCCATTTGTAAACATTTTATTTAGTTGATTTTCAGTCATCAGTTTCTAAGACTTTTAAATGCAGTTTAATTAAATTCCATGGACTTACAAACAATTAGCACGCATTCATTTTAGAATATTCTCAGCAGCCAAATGTTCGGTGTGTTATTATAATTTTTGGTAATCATAAAGTGTAAATTAATGAGAAGTTAAGATAGAGGGGCTCTAACTTATCTTGGAGAAAGTGAAGTGTTAAGTACACTCGTAAATTAATTTATATCAAGTTGAGGAAAACAGCATATTTTCTTAGCATTTGGGGAGATTCCCACTCCGACAGCTACTTGAAACAAGCAGAACTAGCTTGCTTACTGTGTCTTCACGGGGACAGTCAATGTTCAGTCCTAAATGATGAAAGCTGAACTCTTGTGTGGTTGAAGATATCTCATTAACCAACTAACTCTGGAACAGTACAAGCAAATATACAAGAAATGAAGGTTAAGATGGTAAAAGGCATCCACTGTTCTTCACTCAACATCCTCCTTGTAAACAACATGCAGCCACAGAGAGCCTCTAAAAAAAAAAATCTAATTACAGAATACTCAATGAAAATTCAAAGCTAAAAAAAAACAGGCTAGAAGACAAAAAGTAAATGAAAATATATGCAAAGATTAAAATCAAAGAAGGTGAGAAGGATGTGAATGCCAACAACAAGGCTGAATGTTCAGCACTGCCTCCTCGTTGCAAACCCATACGGTGCTGCAACAGGAGGGAGAACCCCTCTGTGATCTGGGTCCCCGTCTGATGAGGCCCTCTGCCCACGGAGGGACGTCCCCCAAGCAATGATATTCACTGGCACTGGTGAAAAAAAGCTCTTCTGTAGGCTTTTTCCAGATATTAAGAGGTTTCACTCTGCTTAGGCATGTCAACACTTCAGATTTTGATGAGGGTGACAAGGTTCCTGCAAGCCCCAACGTCTGCCCTCTGGGTCTCCTCAGAATAACACGGTAAAGTCACCTTGAACTTCTCGCCTCTCGAGTCCAGCTCCCTTTGCCATTCAACTTGTTACTGCTGGCAGAGATGTTCTTAATTTTAAGCATAATTCTTTGGATAATAAAAATTTCTGGATTGGGCCTATGTTGGTGTTCCAACAGTGAACTGATTTGAAGCTGCTCTGCAGATTGTGTTCAAATATTTTAAAGCCTCTATGATTGCTGAACTTGGATGTTCAAAAGTACGATGCACAAGTCTGAAGAACAAACGACTGAAGTATATGAATGTAACAGCTCCTTTTCAAACGGAGCTAGATGTAAAACCCACACTTGGGAAACCAAAGAGAACCCGCAGATGGAGCAAATTACTATGCAAGCAAAGGGTATAAGCATTAGATCAATCTTTTCTTTTCGGTGAAGTCAGCAGAGAGATCTCTCAATAGGAGTGTGATGAGATAAGGAATTATGTTTCTCGGTGAACAATGCAGGCTTGAGAGATACAGGGGAGAGATCAGCAGTAGAGAAGATAAGGTTAAAGACTGAAGCAAAGTTAAAAATTTTTAAGAAAACTATTCAGGATTTAACCACACAGGAATTCATAAAGTAGAACTTAGTTATAATCACCTCAACGTTACAAATTAAAACTGTGGAGTTTTTCAAAGCAAGATAGTTTAAGAAGTAACATTCATGAAACTTCTCCGTCTTTCTAAATAGCTACGCATGAAGTCACACGGAACCAGCCACCTCGTCTCTCCCTAAAAAGTCAAATCCCAGAGACTTGCGTGCTAGCGGCAATCTTCCATGACCCATTGCAAAGTTTGCACTAATTGTTATGAATCTTAAGCGTAGTGGCCAGTGCTTCATATTTCCATAAACACACTTCCATATGAACTAGCCTGTCTGATTTTCTCCAATGGCAGGTCAGGCGTTTCCTCTCAGAGCTCCTGGTTGTACAGGTACCTCTGCGAGGCTGCGCAGAGGCCACTTCTCTTGGATCACCGCTGCCAAGGGGGAGCCGGGCATTCACAGAAACCGCTGGGCACGTAACTAGGTCCTTAACTTATGTGCCCATAAAGGTTTCCCGAATATCATTATTTAAAGTTTTACATTGAACTGGTCTTCACAACAGACACATGTTATTAAGGGAAAGCTGCCTGGTCAGCACCCTTATCCACTGAATCTATTCCAGTTGCCTAATTTCACTAATTTGATTATAAGAATTATATTGTAAGGCCCTGCTACATATGATTATGCACCATCTACTGTAACACTTAATTGCTATTAAGACCTCTGTGACAACACAGTAATAATAATACATTCATATTAGTTACAGATCTTACAGTAAAGCATGTAAGGCTTTGCGTGAATCCATCAAAGTCAATGGCAAATAAGAAATATAGACAGAAAGTAATACTGAGACAGCTCTTCAAGGTACAATTCATTCTTGTCTGCATTCAACTTGAGAAAGTTTGATGACATCCATTCTGAACCGGAATGTCATAAAGACAATCATGCAGCAAAGGGAGAGCCAGCACTGGGTCAGTAGGAACTGAAAAATAGATTTGGGAGTTGTCAGCAAAAATGTAACACTAAAACCTGTGAGCATGAATAATAGTGCCCTAAAGAAGGATATAAATACAGAATAGAATAGAAAGCAAAATGATATCAGTATGACTATGAGCAACTTGGGACACTCTAGAAATGTAAGGACAAATATCATATTGTCAGAATAAGAACCTGAAGAAGGCCAACATATTACAGACAAAATACAAAAAAGAAAATCAGAAAGTGCACCAATCTCATTGCCCACAGCAGCAAATGAACTAGAAAGAGATATGAGGTCCAATTCACAGACATGGCAATATTGAACTGGGAACAGCATGTAACCTAAAGACAATATTTGGAAAGGGTTGCCATATATTTGAACAAAGAAAAATTCATCTACAAATACGACATCCTTCTAGATTTTTTTTTTCTTTTTCAAGGCTGCATAGCTGTTAGCAAATTTCCCCTACAGCTTTGTAAGGAAGGCTCTTCCACTGTTACGTGTAGGAAGGAAAACAAAGTGGTATTGTGTTATTCACAGAGAGAGACAATGAAGACCCACAGGACTTCTGAGCTCGCTGCTTTGCCCTCCACAGGACACTGCCAGTCTCCCCTACTACACACAATGGCTGTAAAGACAGTCTGGACAAAACCTTAGTCACCCAAGTGGGTTTTCCAAGGAAACCCATTTCCTTTTCCTACAGCATACCTGGGGCAGGACTGAGGACCCTGGGCTGGGCTGGTTGGGGGCAGCTGCCTCCAAAGTCTGTCGGTGATTCGAGCTGGCAATAATAAGTAGGCTTGCCAGGAAAGAGGGATTGGGTTTTGGTACGGAGCCTGAGGATTTCTTTCTTCTCAATGGTAACTCAAATGATATCTTTTTAAAAAAGAGTTTATAGCAGGATGGAGATGCTTTAAAGCTGCAGAAACTGAAGAAAAAGGTAATTGAAGATGATGGATTGAATTCAAAATTAATGACTGTTTTTGAAGTTGTCTGCAGTTTCAGAATCAATAATTGTCAAAAGAGTGAGATTGCAGTAGGCTCAGTGTGTCTCTCATTTATTGAGGTCCTGAAGTAATGCAGGAAGAGAAGCCAAAGTCTTGGGAGCAGCAACCTGCTGCTTTCCTACTCCTGAGAACAAGTGTACCAGACCAGGAGAGAGAACACAAGCTGGAAGTTTATGTTCTTAAACTGAGGCAGTGGAGACAGCAATATTGCCAATGATGACAAAGAACAGAAATCTTAAGACTGAGTTATAATTATAATAGTAATCAAGCATTTGTTTTAAGAGGTTTTGAAGATACATCCAAAATACTGTGAACAGGCAAAACTCAAATTCTAAGTGTACGCTACCAGGATAAGAGAGAAAAAGAATGATTCTGAATAGCCTATCTGCTGAACTCAGCTCAACTTCACAAGCAACTCTTTCATTGTGTCCTATTTCACCTGCCTCCTTAACTCTTTGAATTTTAAGCTGAGAAGATGACTTAACTGCAGGTTTCCTTGAGTTTGAGCTCTCCTGTCCTCTCCCCACTACGATGAAGCTGTGTATTCCTCTCTACAAAGTGAATAGTCTCACCATGCTAGACCTCTCATGGAGAAAAGTCTTAGTACAACTGAAATCTTTTGAAAATACTTTACTCAAAGAGGGCAGTTAAACAAGAGAGAAACAGATAATAAATGATTGTCATACTAGAAGACTCTAGCAAGGGTACCCAAGGAGATAACAGGCTCAGAAAAAATAGATTGTGATAGGAATCTGAAGCTGAGCATGCTGATTTGGCTAAATATAATCTAAATGCCCCTGAATGTAATAAGAGACTGAACGATCAAAGAATCAATGTTGATAAAAGAATTGACATTGATCGAATCACCAAGTCAAGAACATTTTATTGGTAGATAATTATGAAAAAAAATCCAAAGAATTCTCCAGTAGATTCCAGCACAAGACACAGTGAAGGCATGAAAAAGGCAAAAAATACCTGTTAACAATGAAAAGAATGATGGGCAGGTAATAACCCTATCAAAAAGCAGCTGAATAGAAAACCTAATTATCAGGAATCTGTTATGAGACACAAGCTGAGACGAACGTCTAAAAGCCTCTTCTGTTCTCCTGCATGGCTCGCACGGCTGTAGCATCTGAGCATCTCAAATCTCTCCATGCATCTATTCTCACAATACTCCGAAATGGGAGAAGATTGCTATTTCTTTTTAAAGAACAGAGAACTGAGGAATGTCAGGCTCAGGCCACACTCCCCAGAGAAGTTTGTGGCTTACTTTCATTGACGCAGCCCAGATGTTCAGCTGAAAATCAAACACGACATCTGTGAGAAAACAGGGAACTGGATCTAAATCCAAGGCTTACCTTTTCTTAACTGAACAAACCATCACAAAATAAGACAAATTCATTCCCTTAGAGGGCAACAGTGCTAGAGATGGGGAAAGCAGCATTGTCCCTCAATCAAATTCGTCTCATTGCTAATATTTTTCCAACATTATTGCTCTTTCTTTAAAAAAAAGCGATAAGTAAAAAGAAACTTTCCAATCCACAACAGAGGCAGGACTGGAAGCAACAAGATACAAAAATGACTCCAGGGGCATGCAGTAATCAAGATAAAACCAAAATGCAATCACAAAACACCACAGCAAATACATCTAAAGCCCACTGCTGAATCAAACTTGCTGTTAAGAATTAAACAAAAGAAGAAAAAAAGCCTCTCTTCAGCAATAACACTAAAGCCAGATAAAAGCTGCTGGGCTGTCCTTAATCCCATTGAGTAATTTTTCACACTCCTGGATGGCAGCATCTTCTCCTAGAAGCAGTAATTCTCACACCCATAGAGCTGCTGCTCTCCTGCACTGGGGGACAATAGCTCTCACACACGGCAGCTATAAATACATGGTATATACACACCAGTGGCAACCACGGATAAATTAGTGTCATGGGCTGTCCTACCCCGCCGGCATCCATATCGCTTATGATTTAGATCCATTTACCAGCTGTATCTCCTCATCCCTCATTTGCTGTTATTTCATTAAACAGCTATCATGGTATTTGCCATCAGCACCCTCCCTCATCCCCACAATGCTCGAGGGATGCTTCGCTACAACTCTAAATGCTAAGGCCACAGCCTGTTCGCTCTTCTGGCGGTGACCCTGCTTTTACATGGTTAGCACCCAGCTCCCTACCCCCTTGCCAAGAGAAACTTGCTCCTTAAACTGTTGTTGCACAGGACAAAAATTATAAAAAGCACAGAAAAAAAAATAATTCAAAAGCATAAATGTACCCCAAGAAGCAGGAGGGATGGAGCCGGATGCAATCAGCTGACACAGTCACTGCCAGACTGCAACAAAGAGAACGGAGCTGCATTTCACAGGAGCATTTGGGAAGAAGCATTGCTGGCACTCTCAGACACATTACAACAATAACCTTTCTGATCCAGTTTCCACCGAAAGCCAGAGCGCTAAGCACAAGTGAAGAAGTGCCAATGTGTTTTAGAGCACGTGCAGTGAAAACTTCCATAGTGCTGCAGTACAAAACCTTGCTGGAGCGGTCGGTGGACACCAGAGGGTCTCGGCACACCCCCAGTCAACAGCTCCTGCTAAAGGCAAAGCCATCGGCGAGGTGTCACCAGCACTGCTTCCTAGAGTGCTTCCAGTAAAACAAACTTTTCATATA
Organism: Aramus guarauna; assembly: GCA_013400195.1. Lineage (NCBI taxonomy): Eukaryota > Metazoa > Chordata > Aves > Gruiformes > Aramidae > Aramus > Aramus guarauna. The sequence goes on from VXBL01003291.1 coordinate 442,700, forward strand.
ACTACAGCAACTAATATATGTCATTATGAGAATAAAGTTCTCAGAGAAAATGCTTTTTAAAAAAAAAAACACAAAACACAACAAAAAACCCAACCCAGACCAAAATCCCCAACACACCAGCATGAAGGTACCTCAGTCTCCCATACAGACTACCTCTGTCTCTTGCTTGAGCTCTCTGACAATACTCTAACACCCTACAACCTCCTGGCTGCTTCGACTCCTGAGTCAGAATCTCACAATTCCTCCACTAAAAAGCTAAGAACAAAATGCGTTATCACCCACATACCAAAAGAGTATTTTTAGATACTCAGTGGAGAGATCCAGCGCTCCGGTTTATCACTGGAACTCGAGAGGGTTGATGTTTTTCCCTGAATACAGGGCTCAAAACTGGTGAAAGCTCTCACTCAACAAACCACTAAGTTGACCAAAATGAAGTATTTCTCCTCCAGGAATATCGAAATACATTATTTCAATCAAATATTTTAACAGAATTGGATAAACTTGGAATGTAATCAGTGTGTTTAAAATTTCTTGATTTTTCAACTTCTTGCCCTGAATTGGGACTAAAATACCAAAATTACTGAAGTTTCTCATGGACTAGTGATGCTGCTGTCTCAACTCCACCGCCTGTTAAAAAGCCTTTCTTCAGGAAGCCTATATCAGAAGAAAAAGAGCCTGATCCCATCGCTCCAATCCATCTCCCTAATCGACTGGATCATTTGGGAGAGCCGGAGCAGGACAGGCTGCAGCAACGTGCCTCTTGCCGGCACCATTAGCGCTCAGCCTAATTTCCACTGAGTACAGCAAACACAAACAGATGGGAGCCTACTTCACAGCTCGGTGTATACGACTTCGGAGATGAATCTGGAAACTCATGTGAATCCTATTAACTCTCTGGGTGCTTCAGCCAAAGTGACATCTCGCTTTCATTCACATCAAAATCCCATTAAAAAAAAAACACACAAGAGAAAAGCTATTATGTCCTGTATGATGGGACATCCTGCAGTTGAATAAGTACATGAGATAAAATAGATACAAAATTTCATCCTGTAAGCCTCTGACATGTTAAAAAAAAATTGCAGATCTAAAATTGGCCATTCCTGCACTGAAGAAGTGGCAAATTCTGCACAAATTCCCAAAGGGAGCCCAGCTTGAAAGCAGCGACACAGCTGCACCACCATGGTACTGGACCTGTTTAGTTTGCTACAAGGAATCCGCAGGAACGCAAAATGCCCTGTAATTTAATGTCATGTACCTTTACACCCCTGGTATGCTTTCCCAATTTTGCAACCATATTACCTTTCTTCTGGTTTCCCAGCGCTGGGGAGCACTGGCCAGCAAACCTCTCCTTGTTAAATAGCTCCACAGAAGGTGCTGAGTTTGCGATACGCAAAAGTGAAGACAAGGGAAACCTGACCCTTCTGCCCACCGTCCCTTTTCTGACAAGAGGCTGACAAATACAAACCTTGACATTCCAAAACTATATCAATTTAAACCAGATTTCACATTACCTTTCTGGTTTTTCCTACCTCACACACACCAAGGGCATTACAGACAATATTAGGATATGCTCAAAACCTGTGTAAATGAGTGGTAAAGTAGAGATTCCCAAAGTGACACTTCCCTAAAATTTCTAGTCACATCAGAAATTAAACCATAAAGAAGAAGAAATCCATCTTTCTCTTGAGAAAAATTCCTGTGTAATCAATGGAAAATTACAGCAATTCTGCAGATTTTCTTGAATGGCTTTATACAACTAAAGGAAGTTTTGCTCCTACCTTATAAAATACATAACAGCAACATTCCTGATTAAATTATGCAAGCTTCTCAAGTCGTCTTTGGAGAAAAAAAAGAATGAAATTTTTGATAATTCATGAAGAGATATTGTAAAAGCTATATCTAGTTAAAAATCTTTCAGGGATGCATACCAGTGTATAAAATAAGTGCTGTTTAAATTAAGAGCTAGTTAAGAGTTCCACACGCTTACAAATTAAACGCTTGTTGAAACACATTCTTGGTACTATAGTAGCAGTGTATAGCTCTATATGTAGTAGCATATAGATAGTTGCACTTAATATGTACATAGTAGCACTTAATGGGCAATACGTAGAGCAGGGCAGACTGTCTATTCGGAACCAGAAGGTGATTTTATTCATTCACATATCAAAACAGAAGAAAAAAGAAATACTGGTTAGGTGTGAAATATACATCTGTATGTATGTATAAGCATATATGAAATTTTCTCCTCTGACAATAGGTAAGGAACATGGACATCTGAGCAATGCAGTTTTTCTAGAGAATGTTATATTTCAGATTCTTACTGCAAACAGGAACAAAAAAGAAATCCTGCTCTTTGCTGCTCTTTCACATAAATCAGGAAAGAAAAACACAATTACATTAGAAATGTTCTTCAGTAAGTTCTCTGGAGCACAGTGGAGTCAACCTGTCTTAATCACGGAAAGATGAGACACTAACATATAACTCAATCTTCTCCTGTCTCACATTATTATTTATAATTAATTTCCACATAAAAAGATTGCACGGATCTGAAGCTATGGAGACACAGCCAGGTATCAGCCAGAAGACAGATGTCTCAACTCTGTGAGGACTTCTAGAACCAAGCGCTAGTGACACTTTGCTCCGGTCAGTGCTCTGTTGTAAAACAGGAGGCTTGATTTCTTGAGCTAAATGGCACGATCTGTAACTAGGGAGGAAGCTGCTGACTCATAATAATCCTTCGCACGGACCATAATCCCTTAGCAGAGGGAAAACAAGATGCTGCCAGAACAGGTTACAAATTGACCCTGTCAGTACACTGGTTCGTCCTCTATCAAAGAAGGAGCTTCTTGCTCTTTCCCACTGCACACACAGCCTTACTGAGCTGCAAGAGCTCGAGTCCTTCAGGCTCTCGGGGAAAGCCCACAGGTGCGTTAAAATTTATTTACTTCGAAGGAATTTTAGCAATGTTTTTATTCACAGATATAGTCTAGAGTCCTAAACAGACATAGACAAATCAGGTCAAGAATGAACAATGTCTCAAGGGCAACTCAGTGCCCATGAGCACTCTGCTGCATGTTCAAAAGGGAGGGAACTTGACTCATTGATCTTAAATAGCAATGTGACATAAATACATCTTCCCTTAACTTTCACCCACTGAGACTCCCAGAAATTCCTTGAACACGTGCTTTTCTTCCACAAGACATTCCCCTAGTATTGGCATTTGCACATTAGTCAAGAGTTCCTGGATGCATCCTGATTCAAGCGCTACCTACGAGACACCAGCAAAATCCCCAATGTTTCTTCCGATGCGCCAAAGGACAGTTCACACAGCTCATGCACAGCGTTTCACGTGCAATAATCACCACTCCAGTGCTTTAGAAATGACCTGTACACATCCCTGCGCTCAACCCGCACCCTGGGCTCATGTATTTTGGTGCAGAATCCCAAGCAGAGCTACAACAGCTCTACTTACACCTTGCTCTTTGCTCATCTTTATCAGCACAAGTAAGAACCTAGAAATGAGTAACAAATCACCCACAGTGAGCAAACTGGAAGGGAATTTCCATACACAGACCATCCTTGTGACCTAGGAGGGGTTTGATTTGTTGGGGTTTTGGGTTTTTTTTGTGTTTTGGGTTTTTTGTTGTGGTTTTTTTTTTTTAATCATTATCCTCCAGAGTACTGAGGTTTATAGTGATTTGCCATCCTGTAAAAAGGGTGCTGCAGAATAGATTTATCTCAAGGGGACAGTTTGGGATACAGCAGGTGCTTTGAGCACCCAAAGCATCAAACACTGTCAGCTGAGAGCGACTTTTCAGTTGTCAAACTATTGACCAAGGAGCCCCTATTCTGCAAGGTCATGGAGTTCCTACCAGAAAGGCCTTGTATATCCCCAGCCAGAAGGCTGGTGGGATTCGCAGGGTCTCTTTGCAAGGAGCCTTTCAACGGATCCTGCCAGGTCTCAGGAGTGCTTCCTCAGGCACAGTGCAAGAACAGCCACACTGTTTAGAATTGCAAGATGGGCTCAAAGAAATGTAAATCTTTACAAAAGGCCGGGGAATAAACTCTGCTCCTAACTCATCCTCCAAAGGAAGAGCTCTGGAGTCCTGGCTGAGATCCCTCGTTGTTCTGAGGGGGTATTTCACTGGGAAATAGAGATTTTGTTGAACCTGGGTTTAGAATGGAAAAAAATAACAAATCATTAAGAAAGTAATGCAGAGAGAAAAATAGCAGCTCAGAGAAATCTCATTTGAAAACCTATTTGACTGAGAAAAAAGCTGTAAGCTTCATATAAATAAATAAGTAAAACACAGGAGTAAACCCACCATTAAATCTGGAGCCAGAAAAAGCAACATTTGTGAGAAGAGGAATTGTAGTCAGATAAGGTTCCTTTTCCTCCAGAAACATATAGTTGCAAGTAGGCTTTGCATGACAACCAATCATAGAATCATTTTAGTTGGAAAAGACCTTTAAGATCAAGTCCAACTGTTACCCTAGCACTGCCAAGTCCACCATGAAATCATGCCCCTGAGCACCACATCTACACATCTTTTAAATACCTCCAGGGATGGTGACTCGACCACTTCCCTGGGCAGCCTGTTCCTGTGCTTGACAACCCTTTTGGTGAAGAAATTTCTCTTAATATCCAATCTAAACCTCCCCTGGCACAACGTGAGGCCGTTTCCTCTTGTCCTATCACTTGTCACTCGGGAGAAGAGACTGACCCCGATCTGGCTACAACCTCCTTTCAGGTGTTCATATACTGAATGTAAAGTGGATTTATTACCAGTGGTAAAGAGCATAAAATCCACTCCACATGAAATGCATTTCTTCCCACAGGAAAAATAAAGTTTGAGATGCTTTCCCTATCCTTGCTGAAGGATACCGCTTTCTAGATACAGCCATAAAACCTGTTCTTCAATCTCATTGCAAAACATTTGCGTACATGGAACTAAACATGCTTAGCTCAAGTACTCTGCTATTCTAACCCCAAACACTCCATGCCTACACCAGATTTCCTGCCACTCATTTTCTTCTAATGACTACCAGCAATTGAGAGAGCATCAGACTTTTCCACACAACTATAAACCTGGATGAATTTAACTGAGTGAAAATACACGCATTATTCTGGATTTATACTTTTGCAAAGCAGAACAAGTTTGTACCTCAGATCCGGGAAGAGACATGAAACATTGTTCAACACTTTTAAGATAATCATTTAACTAAGTTAAAGCAAGGGGAAACAGGTGACCATTTCTCTGAGTTTTATTAGCTGTAATCTAGAAACTAACCACAAAAAGGAATACATTGCTTTAAAAAAAAAAATAAAAAAGGCAGCTGTAGAAAGTAGGCAGTGGTTCGAGAAGAATCTCTGCTCGAGATTTAGTGACCAGGATGGGATCTCTGATTGTTTTAATCTGCCAGTACTACTTTACTTATCTATTTTCATGGATTTTGTAATAACAAGAAACCAGAAGCACACTAATCACCGTAACAGTTTCAACTTCTGATCAATGGCAAATTCAAATTAAATTTCTCAAATGAAATGTTCCCTCTGTTTGTCTTCTATATACTCAACCTTGAATTATTTTTTAACAGATCACTTCTCTTTCTCAGTTCTCATACTGCATAAATATTCATAAATATAATAAACACTTATTACAGAAATCAGAGCCCAGAAGATGACGTTACCAAAGACTTTTAAATGGACCGCAAAGCAGGGTGAAAACTCTACCACACTGCACTGACTCTGCTGCAGCACCATTGTAGGTCTCCACCTCTGTATCCACCCTGCAAAGACCCATACATATATCTCCAAATATGGATCAGCCACAAAGACAAAAGTTATGGTATCTTCAAACTGGTGTGTAGTAGCTAATATGAAATACAATCCTACACAAAGGATTCTGCAGTTGTCACATCAGATCAAGCAAGCATGCAATTTATTATGTGCATGTGGACATTTTGTGATCTAATTACCACCCCAATCCACTACTGTTGTGTCCAAATGAGAATGCAATGGAGCATTCTCTCCAGGAGCAGTTTCCTGCTGTGGCAGGAAGGCCTCACCTGGGATGAACCAGGAAGGTCATCCTCAGCAGGCCCAAAGCCAGGAAAACACTGAAGAGGAGAAGACCTCACCCACCAATGCAGAAGACACGTCTACCATCTGCCAACCACCAGGCTTTCCTCACTGCACGCTGGTTACTGCCCCATCCCTCCCACGTACTGCTGGTGCCGGTTACTCATCCAAGCTGGAGGCACATCTGGGGCATCCCAGCAAGAGCAGGTATGGTCCCTGTCTACAAGACTTGTGAACCCTTTAGGACTGGGGCTCAAACATCCACTGACATTTTTTCTTAATCCAGACAAGGTCACAGTAAGCAAAGCTCACTGTGTCAGTAAAGTGACGTAAATACCCATGACTTGAAGAACTTGTAAATTGAGCTTTAACAAATGCTGTCCACAAACACCAATTTAGGGACCCTTTACCTGAATTCACCTGGTTCATATCTCCAGGAAAGGTAGAACAAAACTACTCTTCCTAAATGCAACCAAATCTCTCCATCTACAAGACCCTCAGGGCAGAATTATTTCCAGAAACACATTTCCATTTCTTCAGAAGCTACCAAATTCCTCAAATCCTGTCTTCCATTAACCCATAGCCCACTGCAACAATACTTCTCTTCTGCTCTTGTAGTTTGTACATACTTCTCTACAAAAGATAAGTATTTTTCCTGCTTCCACAGCACAGAAATGTCAGAGGGGAAGACCCTCTTCATCAGAATTTTATTTCCAAATGTAGTGCAAAGACTTGATTACAAAGACAGCCTGCATCTACATGTTTTATTCATCCTCATAAACATGATCAGTGCCTTAAAAGTATTTTCTCTGTTTCTTAAACTGAAGAAAATATGAAGTTAGCTTGCAAGAACAAGGTCTAGATCACCAGGCAGTTTAGCTCTGCAAAGCTCTAACGGTTTCTGTGTCTAAAATCAGCATATACACTTTTTTAGATTCCCCATGTAATAGCAGTAACTGGTTGTCCCTCATAATTCTTAATTTAAATGTTTTGATCTGATACTTTATCTAGAAGAAAGAAAAAAGGAGGGGAAAAAAAAGAAAAAAAGGAAGAAAAGATAAAAAAGAAAAAGGAGGAAAAAGGAAAAAACCTAAGCACCAAAGAGAAACCTGCAGCCAACACCGTGTATTTTAAGCATCTTCTGTCCTTGAGCTGTTCTTTCAAGGTGATCATTAACCAGTCTTATAAAATCAACATATTCTTTATTCCTACAGGAAGACAGTTAATAGGTTGCATAAAGTTAACAGTGTTTCCCCAATTTTCCAGCTGAATTCAAACCTGTTCTAGAGTGATTTGTAGCACAGCATATGATTTCTAGCAGATGCCTCTTTTAGCAGATATTATTAGCTTTGAAACCATGCATAAACTCTCAGAAGGTCAGAGAAGGATAAAAACTGACAGTAAGAGGCTCAAGTAAATGAAGGTAAATACATCAAAAAAATCTGTTTAACACAGGCACCACATGAGTCAGTAGCATCACCTCTTCTCTGCAGAGAAAGTTAAATCTAGACAGGAAAATACTGATTTTTGAAAGTCAAGGGCAGCAAATTTTGTTTAGATGAAAGAGCAGGGAGAGAAGGAAAACCAAGGCAATAAAGCAACTGGCAGTCATTACAGCAAATTCTGCAACGTGTCAGGAACATGCAGAGCACACTCATCTCCAACACCCTCACCTCAGGAATCCCAGTACTTCTGTCCATGAAATAAACTCGTCTGTGGTGGTAACTCCAAAAGTTCTTCATTAAAATTAGCTGATGTGACATATTACGGGCGGGACATAAATAACCCCCACTTCCCATGCCACAGCTCCCTGTTGAGGCTTTGCTAACGTAGGGACTACTAAGACTCAAGTATCTCCTGGCCATAAGTCTGTAAAAAAAAAAAAAACTAAACAAACAAACAAAATAGCCCTTATCAATCTCTTAATTTGTTCAAAACCTGAGCTATTTCCATAAAGGATAGAATTGCCTATGAAGACCTCTTTAAATCTACAACTGAAGGCTGAGGTCCAAACCCAGTGCGATCATCTCAGCCTGGTCCAGGAGCACACGAGATGCCACTCCTCACTCTGCTCTGCCTTTTGGACACGGTTTGTCCTCCTTGGCAAGTGAGACCAGCCATTCTGTAGCACATTCTCCTGTAAAACCAGTTGTTTTTTAAATGAAAAATCAATCACAGATGTGATGCTACTACAAAGAGTTTTACCTCATGTAGATTCTACTCATTTTGTATAATTTCTATAATATTTGAGGTCTTTAGAGAATAAACTGCTTATAATTGTGCTTGTGCATGTTCTGGCAGGATTGAACCCCCAATCATTATGCCTATCATCCCTAAGTGTTACCTCACATCTACTAGCAGTAGCAAATAATTTTAATCTTCACTGGAAATACTTTCTTGAAAGTATTGTTTTCTGTATTTTCTCACAAGTAGCCTTCAGTTTACAGTACCACAATACTTATGGTGAACTCTGATACCAACTGGCTACTAGAAAACAGGAGCCTTGATTACTCCTACGTTGTTAATCAGTGTAGAAAGGTCAGCTTTACATCTACATACGTAGGACAAATTGTAAATGAGTTTCTATACAAAGAACACAGTAGAAGTCTTTTCCATATAACAATCTTATTCAGGCAACAAAGAAGTAACTATCTTCAGCCAAATAGTTTCTTCAATTTTTTTCACTATTCCTTTGAATAATGCCAAGTCCACTATAACAAATGTGCCACAAAGCTTGTGTATCGTTCTCTTCCATCAACAAGTCCTTTGTATCAACACGTGAAGAAATGGGAGGGCAAAAACCGCACTGTGACACAATATCTTTCTGAACTCAGGCTAAAAAAAAAAAAAAAAATCACACCCAAATAGAAGACAGGATGCAGTGAAAACTAAAAATCCCACTTTACTTTGAAAAGTAAAAACTAAACAAACAGAAAAATCTAGATGAAGCATAATTTCTATTGGCAAAATACTCATATTTATTCCATTGTTAATACATAAGAAGGGATTTATTTGCTGTATTTCAATTTGATTTCAGTACATTAAAAGCAAAGTACACTGAATAATTTAAGCTTTAATGTATTTCCCTGAATGGAGCACACTCTCATGAGAGGAGAGTAAAAGAATCAGTTTACATTGCGCAAATGGACAGTAGTAAAGAAAGATTTCCCTAAGCACAACACGTCAATACAATTTACAATCTCTGGCTTTATCTAAACTACTATAAATCTGGTTTTCGTATTTTGGCTAATGTAAAACTCTTGTAGCTGAACCGTAATGGCATTCAATTCTTATGCCTGAATAATTTGAATCATTGGAAGGAAACAAGAAGCATCTAACATATGGGTGGAGAAAGGGAAGAAGATTTCAAATAATTAATCAAAACTAGCAAAGAATGATAAACTAGTTCTGATACTTTGAAATAAATTCTGAGTGTAGTACAAAGCAGTTGCAGGTTCTTCAAATTTAATCAATAGCATCATCATGAATACTAAAATATTGTAGCTGTATGTCAGAGATGAGAACAATAATATTCTTCTTGGGTTCTCACCAAATGCAAACTGAAGCCACAATTTAAAAATACAAAGGCCTTTTAATCTAAAATTGCACAAATCCTGGCTTCTGTAGTCTTTATATGATACTAAACGTGCATCAGTGCAGGAGATGAATTTTACTTGCAAGGACTAGAGAGGCAGTAAAGAAGATTCGAAGAAAAGGAAACCCTTTGCCTTGATTAGCAAGTCAGACGTTTGGTAACACTCTCACAGCGGGAAAGAGATAAAAGCATCAGTGACTCTGCAACAGAAGTTTGCAGGTTCTCAGGTTTAATTTGCCAAATGCCTGAATTCAGGAATAAGGCAGATCTAAAATTTTTAATGTGCAAAACATAACGCATCTCATACCTTGATTAGTATGGTTTGATTTAGGAATTAAAGCATTCAGATACATCTTTATTACAAATGATATAATTGATTTAAAACGCTAAGAACATTAGTTCGTTTATGGCTTGAACTGAAGCGAAAGTGCAGTCAACTGTTTGACAATGAGTCAAGGGAGAGCAGCAACGCAGCTGTCACAAAAACCTCCTTGCTTGGTCCAAGACGCTACTGGAGTCCAACCAAATTGGGAGCAAGTGGTCAAAGAAGAGTAAAAGACAGCACAAATTGACGAGCCCTAAATCAATGTCCTGAAGCTCCCTGCAGGGCATCAGCTTTCGAAAGGGCTGGTGGAAATGTCATTTCCCTTATTATAATAAAAGGATTCCTTTAAAAAAACAAAGTATTGAAAAAGGGCAGAAAGGCAGGGGGTTTCTCCACACACACTGATAGCATACGCAGCCTGGATTCCTGCCACCAAAAGTAAACGAGGTAGGTGAGAAATGGTCTTTGTACCTGGAAAATATCACACATGCACTGCTGGTCTGCCTCCGAATGAGCCAACCAATACCAATTAACGCAGAGTCAACAAGACAGTACCAAATTTCATCATGTAGGAGGCTAAACAGCAAATTTAAAATTACAAAGCAAGAAATTCCTTACAGAAGTAAATAGCTTGGAACCTATCAGCTGTATGTGTGTTTAGGGATGGCTGAAGGAAATGTTATTACTCATCAGCTGTAGCTCTGAGGACATTAAACCAGAGCAGTTATGTACCTAATCTGCACGGGTGCATTGGTAAATCCTACAAATGCCTCGCTCAATCATATATTGTGTAAATATCTTGAAGATACCCAAGTCCCAATCTACTGCAGTATAATTTCTTCCCAGGAGTAACTGAATCTTGCATGTAGTGATGAAAACTACAAAGAGAGAAGATACAAAGACCAGTAATTACTAAAAGAAAAAGTAAAAGGTTATTTTTAAACAGTCAACATGGTCTTACGTTCCATCCCATATATTTGGTACTGGAAATTCAGAATATCCTGAGGTAAACTCAGGAGTCATTCAAAGTTCTGTTCACTCCTGTCATAAGAACTCAGTTTGTCTTCCAGATAAATTAAAAGGACATAAATTCGCTGGGGAGGTGTACTCTCTCATGTTTTTATCTTTTATTTATTGTTAATTCTTTGCTTTTGGTATTATTTCTTGAAATGTCCATTATCCTTCAAGTCTAAAAACTATATGAAAATTTTGCAGCCTTCTGATAGATCATTAACGATTGCAGTTCCTCCAATGTGAAAGAGTGGAAAATCAAAGATGTCTTTCAAAGGGATGAAATGCAGGTATGTACAGGAGAGTAACAAAGAAGTGTCACTCAGGGAAAAGTTAGTATTAAGCGTGTTGGCTATTTTATTTTTACAATTCCCATTCTGAGCTTTTGGGACACAAGAACTCTTAAGGATCTCTCATCGTTCCTGTGTAAAGAAGTGATGGAATTTTTATTTCACTGTTTCCAAAACAGACAGTTTAAGAGCATACTGTTCTTTCTTTTCCATGTCTGACTCTCTGCCTATATTGCCTCTTTCGGCCAAAATTGCTCTTGAAAAATCAAGGACAAATTCAGATATTGCTATTCTGATTAAACTGCATCAGTTATAATCAAAACTTCATAAATTCGGCTAAGTTGGAGTCAGTGTTGGCTGCATGCACACATTTTTAACTATTTTGGTATTTAGATATTCAATAAAATTTCTGACAGTCTGCTTAACTAGAAGCAAGCCTTAGAAAACAAACAATCCTTGCATGACTTTAAGGCAGATATACAGCCGTTAAGTACAAAATGGTGGCATTACGTTAAACAGCAGCTTTTTTCCTCATATCAGAGTATGAACGGCACGATATGAAAAGAGACTACATGTCAAAAATGCATCCAGGTAGATCTTGCGAATGGGACATCTAAATTTCATAACAATTTAATACAAAACTTGTAAATTAAAGTGGCAGAAATGCAAATTGCTATGACATGCAACCCATTTCTCCTAGAAGGCTGTCATCTAGAGAAGAAACAGAATCACTTTTTCAACACAAACACACACTCAAAACTCATCATAATAGCAGCCAAAACTCTCTTACACAATGTATATTGTCACAATTTTTCCTGTAATACAAAATTTAAAAAAGCCCTGCTTGAATTTGTGCTTTCCATTAAATTATTAGTCTTATTTAGACTACCCAATTACACGGTAGGAGGTAACATTCACATTTTTGGAAGCATACTTATTCATTATTTTATTTTAAAATGCAAATATAACTTCACTTCCAACCATGCTGAGACAGCAGCTCCCCAGATAGGCTGTTCTGCACCTTCATTAACCAACATCTATCTACAGCAGTTCACATCCTGGTCAGGGAATGTCCTTTAGGTTTATCGTGCTTAGTTTCCTTTTTTTTTTTTTAACTTACCTAATCAGTTTATTTTCTAAACACAGGATGCCACGGTACCAGCTCTGTGCTCCGATGAGCTGATACCCATTATTTGCCAGTTGCTGTGCTGAGAACATCAGTACATCCCTCTCCTCTCCGCTGGGCTTCTCTCTTTAACAGCGCTCAAGCTGTTTGCCAGCAAGAAACTGCTTCATTCCTTCCTCCTGCAGCCCACACAAAACTGACTCCAAAGTTTCTATGAAAGGATGAAAAAGAGAACAGAAGTTTTTTTCAAACTGCTGAAGAAAATGGTGCGTATGGGTGTCAAAGTGGAGACAAGAGCAACATGTTTGTTAACAGCTGGTCCGTCTCATTCTCTCCTCTCACCATTTTAACTTTTCATTGTCCTTGTTGTCAAAAAGACCTTTTCCTACAGTTTTCAGAGGCTACAGCTGTACGTTTTCCAAGCCCATTCAATCCCCCAAACCACAAAGACCAAATCAGGATACTCAGGAAAGCTGTAGCATTTTAACTTAGATGCTGTGTTGCAGTTGCAGATTCCTCCTGTGTCTGCGAAGGCCAAAAACTCGCTTTCCGTTTACACCGGGTGACCAGCAGCCAAGCGGTTTTATCTCCATTCGTACCCCCTTCAGGCAAATAAATATGTGCATGTATATTTAATCATACGTATCCACATTTTTAATAGTATTATTTTCCATTTCACATCACAACCACAACGATAAGCCATATTTTAGATGCTCTTACACGTTTTCCTGGGACCGCAACACACCAAAAACATCCCAAAGAAAAGCTGTTTTACTCTGACCAGGGCACCACCGCTTACTCCGTCCTCTCAAGCTTTTCACTTCTCTTGATAACTAATAAAAGTCCCAGTTTTATTACAGCTCTCCGATTCCTGATGGTCTATGAGCCTGTCTGTCTTCAAGGCTAAAAAGGTGTCGATTTTTTATTTTTGTTGTTTGCTTTCACTTTTACCTTGAGGTGCTTAAAATATATTGTCCCAAGGTAAATGCAGAACATATCCTGGCTCCTCTGGTTTTACCATGAAGGATGCTTGAGGTAGCTTTGCCCCACAGTATAAATAAGTGCAGGATCTTTACTGTGCTTTTACTGGTGAACAGATAAGAAAGAGAGAACTACCCTAAAGGTATAAGAAAAAAAAAATCTGAAACTTTTTTGCGGTTGAAACAACCTCTTTCTATGCTTCCTAAGCACAACGCTTTAGAATTCAGTGCCAGCCAACACAGCTAAAGCAAACCAAGCATTACTATGCAGCCGTTATTTACTCATCTATTTTAATAAATACCTATGATGGTGAATAGCCGTAATTCCACAAACCACCATATAAAAGAAGCTTGTCAGTGCGTGCTGAACTGCCATGAACTGTGCTGCAGTACAGTTTTAACAACGCATTTACACACAGCTCTTTGTTACTCATATTGTTCTAGAAGTGATTATGACAGTGACCGAGGACATGGGCTTACTGAAGTTTGGAAAGCTATTCAGATGAAAATGTAAGAGCTAAATAAGAGTAGATTTTGTGTTATTACACAAACTAAATGAGATCAGCTATGATAAATTCTCCCTTGGAGAAGTGGAAATACAAGCTCAAACAATAGTTACTCTGAGCTTACAGAAAAGATATATCAGACCATAGTGAAGTAGGGAATAAGGAAAATGTGATTGAGGTCGCCTCTACTTAACCTTTCCTGGGGAGTAAAATGCAGGTAAAACAGAAAGCTGTTAAAAAGCAGGATCAAATGAAAAGTGATTCCACTTAATAAAGTTGCCTAAAGGTCAATGCTTATAGTAAAAATAAATCAAATGGGAAGAAAAAAAAAAAAGAGGAAAATTTCCAAATGAGACCAGCTACATACAAAACATGAAAAAAGAGACTGCAGCTCTGCAGCTACACTGAATATTGCATTTTGTCTTCTACCCAGAAGAAAAGCTCTGACACAACCCTCGTCCTTTGGACCTGGGCAGTGGAGAACGTGGGAACGGCTGGTGCCACTGGGGAGCTCCTGGGCTTCAGCCTGGGAGGGTTTTGCATCAGCGAGCACCTCCACTGCGTTCTGCAGTTGTGTTGTCTCCAGACCAATAGTTTTAATCACTATTAGACAATATCTTTGCTTGTAGCCCCAGACCTTAGTTGTGTTTCAAAATAAAAAATACACACTCTCCTGAGTTCATCTTTTTCCTCTTTTTTTTTTTTTTCTCCTGAGCATAAATGAGGTTGTTGCCAGGACTGAAGAGGTTTTGGTATCAATCTAGGACATCCAAACAGTTTTGCATATGTTTCAAGAAAGTTGGATGACTCATAATAGCAAAGCCTCAACAGGGCTAACAGTTACTGACATTACTAAATATAAGTGCAGGGATAAGGGTTTGCAGGATCAAAGATGCTGAACATATTAGTCTTCATTCCAGGAGATGAGGTATTCTTGATAGAAAGGATATTCAATCAAGTCTTGAGAGAAAGTCACAAATCAGTTTAAGTAGAAGGATTATAGGATGGTTTAGTTTCAAAAAAGTTAAGATAGTAGAATTAAAAAAAATATTTGTGAGCATAGACCTTAATCTCTGTTTCCATGGAAAAATTACCACTATGTTCAATAAAAAAAAAAATCCAAATCGAATCCAAACTTCACTATGCCAGTTAAAAAATAGGCAATCATCTCTGAATCCGTCAGCTGCTCTTCTCGCAAATCCCTATGAAATCGTATCAAGCAGTATCGTTGCATCGGTGTATTTGAGTAAGTCCTTGTCTGATTCCTGGTTTTGTTTAACTGTATAATGCCAAACTGTTTAAAAAAATTTGATAGCTATTCATTAAATGGTGAGCAGCTTCATTTTGAAAATGGGTTTTGTAGTGCAATATTACATTGGACTGTAAAGATAGATTAGCTTGAAATTTGTTCTGTAATTAATTCACTAGAGAGAAATCTATTTGCATACAAAAAGAAGGAGACTTAATTAATGGCCAAATATATTTAAATTGATATATCAGCTACTCACAGACAATTGTACCTTCATTCCTTATTGAAACCCAACACAGATTTTTTTACAATCTAAAACAAAGCTATAGAACAGCTCTTCTGTAAGTAAAGAAAAGAATAATCCTTTTGTTTGGATTTCAGTAACTCACTAGATATGGAATAATTGAGATTGATAGTAGTCGTACTGAAAATATTAGAAGATTTTTTTTTAATTATAAGGAAACGTTAGTGGGAAAATATCAGTGGGTTTTACTGAATTACCAAGTTAGGTGAATCCTTCTGAATACCTCCAAGGAACTACCTCATTATTTTCAGTAATGACCTTGTCACAAAAAAGAAGGGCACATGTTAACAACAAATGCTGAAGACGTAAAATTAATGGACGGTAAAAATCACATAGGTGGACTCAAACTGTCTAGTAATGGGGCTACTAAATACAAGGAACCAACTGTCCAGGTAGTGAATCTTCTCATCTCTCACTGTATTTTGAACACAGTCTAGTTTGGTAGGGATGTCCTGAGAAAGTCCGTTGAACAGATAAAGAACACCCCACGTGAGACTCCACTAAAAGTATCAATAGGATGCCTAGGAATGTTAAGATTTTGTTTTAGGACTGACAAGCGTGGGATTTGAGGATGTCAAGGAAATCTGGAGTCCCCTCCAACCTGAATGACGCTGTCAGTACACAGAGCTTACCCAGGTGCTTACATTCCTCAAAGAGTCCAAGCGCACACACTGTCCAGCCCTCCTCCCGCTGCTGTGAACCAGAGCTTTCACCGGAGCTTTCAGCCAAGATAACAAATGCACCTTCTCTTCTAAAGGTAAAAATTGGCGCAAAGAAGCCTTTTCTGGCACTGTCTGCACTCATGGTTGACAAAATACAGTATTTTATTCTCCTGAGGTATCAGCCTAACTCCTTTGGGAAACTTTATTTTCACTAAAATAAAGGAAAAGCATAACCTTAAAACACTGAAAGATTTCGATGACCATAATAAATCTCCTCCATCTACTAAAATTGCTCTGGCTTAACAGAAACCAGGTTATATTCCATTTTTGCATGGTACTTCTGCCAACCTAGATCCTAATATTTAAATATCTCTAAATCATGCATCATCAATTTTTCCTAGATATCTATAAGTCAATATCATAATGCCAGCTATCAGAAAGATAACACTGCCTCACAGTTCTACAAAAATTATCAGTGTTTTCTGATGGCTCTTGCTAGGAAAGAGACAAACACATTTTGTATGCTTACCTGCGTGTATGTATACATTTACAATAAACTTATCACTACTGTATCCCCAGGAGACCAAGCATCTGGGTTGGTTCACTTTGTTAAAGAGAGGCAAGGACTAAAAAAGTGCATTACAGTCATAAACACATAGTGTTTCTATTTAAGGATGTAGAAATACAGACTTCTTTTCAATGAAGAAGTACAAAGGGCCGCAGCTTCAGCTCCTTGGGAAATCCCAAGCATCGTATCAAGTCAAATTATCAGGTTGCTTTTATAGAGAACTGCTACACAACTGCTGTCACTTCCATTAGTTGGTGTATGTAACAGATGGGTGACTGGCTCCTTGGACAATTAAAAATATTGATTTCCTTCTAATATTCAGGAAAAATATTCCCTGACAAGGAAGTCAAATGTGAAACTGGGTAGAAGAGTCTTACATACGAGGAGTGAAAACTACTGGTTAAACAGAAAAGGCAAAGTATACATACAGGCAAATTTTGTATGGTGTCATCCTTCAATCAACTTCCCATTCATATTATGTAGAATCCAAGTTATTGCCACGTGCATACCTATCTTGTGAGTGGTGATGATGATGAAATTGATGTTTGTCACTAAACACAAGGCAGCAGATAAAGGAATTTATATATTTTAAATTAAAGCAGAAAATTACTTGACATTGCCTTAATATTTATACAATGAGATCACACGTTCAGAATCGGGCTTGCAGCTACGACAAGCGCATAACAAATCAGATCAGGGTAACAAACTCACTCAAAGCACTGAAGCAGAATGAAGTTCAGTTTGAAAATCACATTCCCTATGGCATCTTCATGAGGAATGTGTTCCCAAGGTTATTGTATTCCTACAAAAACCTGAAAGAGTTCTCATGTCCAGTGGATGTCTTCTTCCCTGAAAGACATTGCTTTTCCTTTGCTATGTACGAGAATGACATGAAAGACGCTACAGATCACGTCGGGTAATACCTGTCAGTTTGTAAGAGAGGAGACTTTCAAATGAGTTCCAAAAAATTTGCTTTAAGAGTTTGAATTTTTGCCATATAAGATTTCCCTACTCTGACTTTTTATTATTTCTGGGAATATTGCAGCATGAATAAGCCTGCTGGAATATAAAAGATATGCAACTTAAACTGCACAGTAGTGCATACAATTATTCCTAAAGAATTTTAATACCAGCTGATAAGACCTTTGAAACAAAATCTTCTTCCTTTATAGTTGCACAAATTGATTCAAATTTGAAAAGAAGAATCTTAAGAGATCTGTTCCATTCTGGTTTTCCACAAGGATTCCCCCTGCAGAGGGCATGCTGTGCTACACGCCAGCTGAAACAAGAGTCGATCTGCGGAGGGTCTAGGAGAAACAATATTCTGACTGCAACAACTTTGCTGTGCCCTCCTCCTGCCCAGGATCTCTCAGGAAGGTGCCTGTCCCCATAGGGCTGGGTGACAGGCAGCTGCTTCTCTCCAAAATCAAAGTAAACCCAAAGCACGAGCATGGGAGCATCTATAAAGTCTTGACGTTGATTTTCTACTGATTGAATTTCCACACATCACCCTTTCAGCACAACCCAGTCAGTCCATTTCAGCAATGGAAAAGCATCAGGAAAAACAAACAAAAAAACAAAAAAACCCCACAAGCAAAAGTAATATGTCTACAGACAGCACAAGCTGCTCTTATAGACAGTCTCTTCTGCAACATGCCACAAATTCTCTTTAAAGAATGACAACTCCTTTCATCAGACATCAGAGTCCAATATATTTAAAGAGGCAGTACACAGGAACTAAATTATAAGTTATATAGTTAAATATTTCACAGAGCTTCTGTACTTCTCTTTTTTGTCAACAGAAGATAGGTGGCTTTCCAGAGAATATTCATTCAGTCTGTCACTTGAAATGTCTCTCTTTAATAATTAACACAAATACTTAACTTTCAAAGATGTTAGCATGTCATTACTTGTCACATAAATTGTAGAGTTAGATACTTGCAGAGGTGTATTTGAAGACTGCTGCTGAGCAACTTTCATCGTTCATGAATAAGATATAGGCCATTTCATATTTCATTAGATATATGCATACTTTCTATAGTTATAAAAGAAAAGTATGCAATGTCTATTTCTAAAGTAAATGTTCACTTTGAACAGAACTTTAAGCGAATTGTATGGAGGCAACAAAGCCCACGGTCTGAGTCCAGAGGTCCTCGTCCACAGACCTCTTTTCATACTCATCATCCAAATGAATAAGGTCTCTTTTTGTGTTAATGCAGGCTGACATACAGCATTATACCACAGGCAGAAGCGAGCCATGGCCACCTGTCTGCTGCTGAATCAATTGACAATTAAAAGAGTTAAATCAAAGTATTTAAGACCCAATTATTTCATTGTTCTCATTTATCTTTCCTGTAACACAACCTACAGAATTAGTGTATACCGGCAGGTTAATGTTGTACCAGACCAGCTTTAAGTTGTTCACATTCCCAGGATTTGCATCTACGTCTCCCTCCCATTCTCCAGAGGGTCATTCCTCACTTAAATGGTTGTAGATAACCCTGATGGGAAGGGATCCACTCCCACTACACAGCACCTGCAAAATACCCTGGTGTGGACCCACTGTGAGTTACTCAACGACTGTTCACTTCCCCCTGCAGCCCCAGACCTCCCCGCTTCCCACCTGAATCTGCCTGCCGCTGAATTTACATGTCCTCTGCTGCTCCAGGGCGGGTTTTTACTTGGTTAATATCTCTGTGCTCACAAGCTGGCATACGGCCACTCTTTGCAGTCACAGCTTTTGCTAAGTAAGAAAACTCTTGTCAGCAGTTGCACCAGTGCTTCCACAGAGACTGCTGTTGGGTTCGATTTCCTCAGAAAGTTGGCATTTCCAGTCTTATAAGGAAAATGCTACCAGAATTCAGGCAACTATCAAATATTATCTAAAGAGAGGAGTCTCATATCCATACGCTGTACCACAGAAACATCACAGCACAGGAGTTCCAGCAGAAGCATTTGGGAAGAACTTCCAGGAATGTTTCCATTGCCCTATCAGTATCATTTCTTCGTCAGCCTACAGCTAGATACACTATGTCCAGATATGCAGAAACGGTTAGTGCTAAGGACCAAATGCCCGTGCTAAGCATGTTCCAGGAGGCTGAGAGAAAGGAGGTGGCTACTCCAGGACAGCTGTGGTTTGCACCCATGGAGGGAGCACCCCCAGAGCACCCTTGGCAGGGGGGAAAGGGGGACGGATAGATATTTGCACAGATAGTCTGTAAATTCATGTGTCCTGCTGCTTCCCTCAATCCTTCAGCCTCCAGGCTCAAACCAGTATCTGCACTGGGATCACCAAGACACATGGCTCTGTTTTCCCTGAAGGATCACATCCCAGTTCTCACTTCCGTAGTCTTCTTCCCAGAAAAGCTGCTCGATTACTTTTTGTCCCTTGCTTGTGAACTTCCTAACAAGCATTTGGTAACCTTTAATTAGAAAAATCCCAGAGCACAGAGCTAGGCAGCAACTTTTCCTCAAGGGACATCTGCCCTGACAATTGCACAGTGAAACAAGTGCAAAGCTGCAAGAATGCAATTACTCACAAGGAAAGTATTTTAAGCCAAAGATATGAATGCATTTGGCTTTGATATCATTAAATGACTAGGCAATTTTGAATTTGAATTGTGAATCATCCTTGCATGGTCCTTCATGACTTACATTCTCTTTTGTTTAAGCATTATTTATTAAAAGTGAGTGATTAGGTACCATCCGGCTTTAAGGCAGGAGAAGGCAGTGGAAATTCCCCACTGCAGCTCATATCCTCAGGATCAAAAGAAAGAATCTGCTTCCCTAGTTAACACTGAAGAGGATTTTTTTATGCAATTAAGTGGATGATAAATCGCCACTGATCTGTAGAGATGCAGAAGACAAAGGTCTATTACAATAATTGACAATAGTTATAAATTAAAACTAGTTTATAGTCTTAGCTATCCGATCAAAGCTTGAAATTGAGGGGAAATATCATTTGCTAATTTATGAACAGGGAAACGATCATTTATCTCCATGATTTACCTGCATCAGTGCAATGTACCTGTCTGGTCCATGCTCCATCTATTTTATCCTAAAAAAAATAATAATATTCAATTCACTCAATTCCCTCCTTTCTAATGTGAGATGGGTAGCTCTATAGACTGTGCAAGCAGCATACTCGATGTGCCATCTGCACAAGTACTTTTGTGTTTTGGGCTCTGAGACTAACAGTCTGCATCTTCACAATGTAGACACAGCTTCCCACCTCCTGAAGGAAGGAGTACAACATGTAGCATGCACAATCACAGCCATTTGCTTCTTTTTCATTTAATACTTGTATTAAAATTTCCTTCCACTTTAAAGACACGTGTAAAGATTTTATGTACATTTGGTGGCTGATCTTTCTTTTTTCTTAAGACAAAGATTAGTCTTGTAGACTTGGGCAAGGGTTTATCTATTGTAACAAATCTATAAACTGATTCCTCCTGCAGTCAGTGACAAAAGTCTCAATCACATCTGTTCAGTCTGAATTCAACAGTACCAGCACACATAGACTGTGCTATCCCATGCTAGTTTCATTAAACTAATAGATCTATTCCACTAAAACCACTTACTACTATGAAAAGTTGTACTGATCATCCAAAGGATATTAAAAACAGTGGGAGACAAATGACAAAATATGAAGCAAGACCCTTCCAAGCTGAGTTTGTTCCCAGGCAGTACCACAGCCAGAAAGGAGGCATCGGAATGGGTTTACTCCAGTGCCTACACACACACGTACCTAGTGCCGTACTGTCTTCACCAGGGTACCAGGTCCCACTCCAGAAGGCAGCGTGGCTTCTGGAAGTGCTATTGGACATGCCAGCCCAGCGCAGGCATTTTGGACAACTCAAAGGAGTCTAGATGCCTATATGCATCCAGGTTACCTATTCTCAGTAAAACAGCATCTGTAACACCAACAGTTCCTCTGAATTAGGAATAGGTACACTGATTCTTCTCATTTTTATTGTGACATGGATAAAAAAGTGCCAAACCACAAAACAACTAGTAAAGAGAAACTGTATCACCTACAGAAATCGCTCATCTATTGCGAAGCCTTCAACAGCCTTGGTTTGTATGGTTTTAAATCAACAGTCAACGCATAGCCCATTAAAGTGCCCAAAGTTGTAGACAGTAGGAATGGAAGACAAAACTGAAAACAGAATGAATAGAATAGACAAACACCACCTCTGGAAGCAGTAGACATTTTTAAAAATATGTATCCGAACCACATGGTAGTTGGTTTAATACATGTCTATTAAATTGTACATGGAAACAATCTTTAGCCCAGAATAAAATAACACCTCAGTGTATATACACTTCACGTATTTTGCCTTGTGGGTGAAATCCCTTCCACAAACATACAGCTTGACTATCCACATCTGATGTAACCTAAGAATAGAGCATCTGGTGAAGTGAAACGTAGGAGCAAAGTGTTGAGCTTTTACATTGCAACACACAGATATGTTCTCATATAGAAAACAACAACAAATGGTACAAAGTGATATTTTTCTGTATGTTTTTAAAAACAGAATGAAATGTGTAATTCTGTCATATCAACAAAAGGAAATACCACTTCCTCTTTCAGTTAAAATGTCAAAATAGCTTAAAAACCATAAATCAGCACATAAAAAATTCAAACCAAAATCTTTCAACTGAAAAGAAATTCTTCTGATGAGATCCTCAGAATCATGCAAAGCAGACCTGAAAAGTCCATTTGCCACATGCAGTCTCACATCCACTTGTTAGGCCCTCTAGCTGCCAATACTCAGGTCTTTGACTTATTTCTTTGCTCTTAAGAGACAGCAGCCAGATGGCCAATATCAAATTTGCCTTGCAGCTGGCCAATGTGAGTGCATGTACCTGCTACCCAGCTGGCCAGGCAGCCTACAGACAGCTTCAGGCCGGACAGCCAGAAAGCATATGCTGCCTTTCACTGAGCTAGTGGACTAGCTAGCAGAGATCTAGAGAAAAGCATGAGATAACAGCAAAAAGATGTCAGTTTGTTCTAGAAAATTCAAAGGCACCTCTACTGACTTGGGCTACATACTCTTGCTGAAAGCTCTTGATATAGAAAAGGATGCACAACCTGACTGTGCTCTGGTAGCTGTTGGGATTACATCATGCACAGGTCAGATGCTATTAGGCAGAGAAGCTGAAGAGCTGGTGAAATGCTTCTCCCCAGCATCCAGGCTCTCCGAGCTACTTGCTCAGCCAGAAACAAAGCCCCTGTCATCATTTCTGGCAGTTGACAAGGTATCCCAATTAGCACGTGAAATCTAACTCAAAGACATCAATATATATCTCAAACTGCCATGAAGACAGAGCCATAGGGTCACTTGATGATCAGAATTAGACCAAGGATTAGACTTGAGGATCAGACCAAATTCCATGGAAAAATAGGGCAGGACAACATTTCAAATGGACACAAGTAACCTGCACATATCTGCTTCCAGATGCGCTCCGCTCCAGAACAACTCATAGCTTCAGGCTGTGCTTAAGTTTTCCCCTACTGCGCAGGGGATTGTTAGACATACTTTATGAATAAAGTCCGTAATAGCTACAACACCAAGTAGGGAATTACAAACATTTTCTATCAACCAGTTTAAAGAAAAGTGTGTCTCAGACAGTTTTGGGAGGGTTTTCCTGTCTTTCAGGAAGCCAGCATCAGTTGCATCAAAATCTATACGTGTAGAAATGCATCTTGGTTTTGCCGTCCTTCATTACCCAAGTGTACAACTCAGGGAGGCTCCAGCTTCTGCTCACAGCGTGGCTGTCAAACCTTCAACTGAAATCAAATAGAAGGAGCTTCACAGGAGCCATCCTCTGGCTCTGGGGATACAGCTGCTTCTGCCATAAGGAAAACAAATTTTTCCCCACCTCTGTGGCTGCCGTTTGGTCCCTACTGCTCACTTGTTTCCCCTCTCCACAACATACCAGCATGACAAACACAGTTTGCACAGTTCATATGACAGAGAAGCATTTTATTCAGAGATGACAGAAGAGGTTATCAGTCTCTTGGGGTAGAAATCAAGGAGTGTATGCAGCTATGCATGGACATGCAGGACTTCACCCTGCATTAAGGATGATGACCCAAGGGCAGGGCAGACCACAGAGGAGACAAAGAGAAAGGAGAAGCTGCTCAGAGACTGACCTTTGAATATCAGCTGTCTTTGAGAGGAGGTAGCAGGCAGTTTGAGGACAGCAAGATTTCAACAACTGGTTTCATCAAAACAATCTAAGCTGCTGAAGGACTGGGCTAGAGAAACCCCCCAGCAGTAACACTATAGGTTTAGTGCAGGAGGAGAAAAACGCAGCTTGGACTAGTGCACCCCTTGGAGGTGGCACCCCGTGGGTTAGGTGTGCTCCAGCCCTACCACCCGTACAGCAGCTCCAGGGCTGCTGCACGCTCTGCAGAGGCACCTTGGCAGGCAGTGGAACTGCATGGGGAAAACCAATGGAAAAAGGGGGGATGCATCAAAGCGTAAATTGTATTTATCCAACACTATCTGCTTAGTTCAGTTAACAGGAGGTGGACCAACTCCATTTACACCCACTGGGACACAGCAACGTGGCACACACTCCATTGCACTGGCAGGATCAGAGATACCGATGCACTCGAAAACAAACATGGAGCTAAAGGCCACCAGCCTGAATAGCTGCAGGCAGAGGTGGACATCTTTGGAATGAAATATTGCACAAAAGCTTTCTAAAGAGAGGAGTCGTGTATTTGATATCATCAGTAAGTATGAGGCAAGTCCTTAAGAGCACCCCAGTAATTCAAATACATAATGTTTGAACTGAAAATTCCTTTAGTTTTACCACCCATTACCTCATTTTTCTCACGTTACTAATACCAGTCTTAGGAGAGGGTCAAGCAGGTATATATATTCAAACTGTGTAAATGTACAAAATATAATGGGATATAGAAATTCATACAAAGTCTTCCTTCATCATTTTCTCTGTAGAAAATTTATTAAAACACATTTAAAGCCAGACAAATTATTCTGGGAATAGGTTACAATCCACACTTACTCAATTATGAATCAATTAAGATTCACAGACTTACTGCCTCCCATTTAAGGTTGTTTTCCAGAATTATGGGTGTTTTCCATATAAGTACACAATCTATAGTAAGAGTAGAAATTTACCTGGGAAGTTATCCAAATAAAAACAGAGTTACTGTATAAAAATCTCAGAAAATATTGTTCAGCAAATTGGAAAATTACTAGAATCACTACTATTATTTTAATATTCCTAACACATGTATAATACAGGGGCTGTAGAGTATTGCAGAAATTTGTATCTCAACTTAATGCAAAAAAGGTGTCTTTACAGGTTTTACTCTTTCCTTGTTCACCATGTAAAGCACAAGAGTTAATAAGCAGTGTGTACTCACAAACTAGTGAGATACAGTAATGCACAAGCCATCAAACTGAAGCTCTGAGTTGCAAAAATGTTATAATAAAAGATTACCTGTTTCTGATGGAAAAAAGTCTGAAGAACATCCATGTACTTAATTTCTAGGTAAAAAATTCACTATAAATTCAACAAGCATATAGGGATTGTAGGTTTTTAAACACATGATGGTTCAGATGTTGAAAAAAATCAGGAGAGGAGAAGAGAGACAAAAAATTCAAACTGTTTTCTATACATTTGTAAAGTAATTACTGGGACACTTAGAGCAAGCCTATGTAGATATTTTTGGGGGTTATGTTTCAGTAAATACCTGTTAATTAAATAAAAATCTTGCTTCAGTTTAGCACAATTTTGTTTTCAACATTTTTGGCCCCCGAGTCATTCACTAGCTAATGCCAGACTGTCATTAGGGTCTGTCAGGAAATGAGTTAATAAGATGTTTCATCGTCTCCTCCAAGGGCAGTGCTCCCTACCACAGCCCATCCTTACCCCCTTCCCTTTCAGGTACTTGCCCTCTGCAAATCAGAGACCGCAGTTAAATCCCATTCTTAATTAATTCATCTGCAATTCCTGCAAAGAAGAGTCCTCAAAGAAACCTTTTAGGAACTGATAACATAACAGGAGTATTTGTCAACACATTTCTTCTGCCCTACTAAAACCAGCAGAGCGTCCTGGAGCTGAGGGCATCGTAAATCCAGCTACGCGAACGGCTCCATCCATCCCTGTGCTTGTTAACCTCACAACCGATCACGGCAATTTCAGTTTTGTCAGAAGGTTTTTCATTACAGGTGATTTGCATGCGGCAAAAGCGCACACCTTGGCAAGCAGCAGGTAGGAGGGCAGCGAGCGCCGGGTGCCCTCCGTAGAGAATAATGTCTGCTGCTTCTAACTGCGCCCATAGGGAAGAAATTCAACGGCACATATATTGCTGCATTTACCCCAAAAGTCCAGACTGGCTTCATTTTGTACTGTTACACAGTTCAGTAGAATCTATTAACTGCCAGACTTCCAGACATCCTCCTTTCTACATGCTTCATAGTCAGGTATGTACTTTTAAACACAAAGAAACCTAAATATTTCAAAGGCAGTTAAGTTTTAATATCCTAAAGTAGTATTCTACCTTGGACATTCGTATTTTATTTAGTTACACCCCCAGAATTTTCCAGACACTTAAGGGTAAAAAAGTCTCAATATATATCTGCATACAAAGCACTGGTAATGAGGTACACATCGCTACCACCTTATTAAAATGAAACATTGTAATTAAATGCATTTCAGTCCTAAGGAACCCAAATTACAACATAGACAGACAACAGGAAAAACAAAATACCAGCAGCCCCCCTTTTGCAGATGGGCATTAGTATTTCACCAGTTTCTGCAAAATGCTTTGGAGACTCTCAGCAATATTACTTTTCTCCTCCTCTTACTTTTTTGTCTCACTTAGTAACATTATCACATGGTTTTTTGTCATCCCCAAGCCTTTCCTTTCCCAGATGTCATTAATCTTTTAGCCCTACCCATAACTCCCCTCTTTGATGTAGCCACATACCTCCAGACGCTATCTGAACTTCTGCAGCCTCTCACCCAGACCTCAAAGCCACCAGAGACCCTCTCACAGTCTCCTTTTCCTCTTGACACCACCGAAACCACTGTCACCATCACTGACAACCTCTTTGACAAGGCTTTGGAGAGCCACCCTCAGCCTTCCTTGATAGTCCTTTGGCATTATCCTTTCTTGGGTATTTGGAGTCAGTGACTCCATCTCAGCACTGAATCAAAATACAGGATAGACCCTAAATTCAGGGCATTTAAGAGACTATCTGCTAGACAGGGACAATCTACTTTGGAGGGACTCTGAGGCCATTTACCTCTTCATGTAATTCCAGAAAGCCTGCTAAAATCACTTCACATCTTTATTATAGAGGTATTTAACCACAAATACTTAATGCACAACATATAACTATATAAATATTGCATGCCAGAGTATATGGTGCAAAACCTCTGCAGAGCCACTATTTAGATTCCAGGCTGTTATCGTGAATTAACTTTTCAAGAAGGTATTAATGGTCCAGCCTCTTGATTTTTCACTTTTCAGCTCTGTTGCCTCTCAGCCTTGTAAGCCTATTACTGGATTGCTTCAAAACCTTTTTACCTCTGAAGCCTAAAATTCCCAACTGTCAGACAGAAAAGACATTTAGTAATTAATGTAATCCTGGACAAGACATCTGTCAAGGCAAAGGGCAGAGTATAGAGTATGTTTAATATTCATATTCTAGTATTATCAGAAACATAAATACAGGTTGTGTTATTTTGAGGCTACAAAAAAAAAAAACCACCATTTGAAGACTATGTCAGGCACAACTTCTGAAGGTTTTCTCCCAGTTCCTAGAAAACAGTGGGTTTTCACCCAAAAGAATAAACCTTGTTTGACGCAGTGGTGTGCAGATGAGGCTACAACCTAAAATACTGTTTTCTTTTGTTGTTTTTACCAATAACACTCATACTTGCACTTTGGCACTCACTCTTTGGCAAGGAGTCAAAATGCGATGACTTTACAGCGCTTCTAGTCTCTGAAATAATTCACTTTCATCAGTTCCCCTATTTTAAGCAATTCCAACAAAACATAGCACTAGCAGCCATCAGAACACCACCCAGGGCCACCCCTCTGGATTTTGTAGCACCGAACTGAATTTTGCTCTCCATCCTTTGGAATTTCAAGCCTGGAAAAACACATTGATTTACAGAACAGCACAGAGCACCATCATATATTACTTCCATGCTTGGCATTCTTTAATTTATGTCTTCCTGCAATCTGTTACAGCCCAGAAGCTGGTGAGCTCACTGCTCTGATCCGTTATACCATGTGATATCATTGTTCAGTTCCTTACTCTGAGCTCACTCTGAATGGTCATACAATTGGTTTTGACTTGCTCCGCTCCAGACTGGAGCAAAACAGAGTAGGGCTGGCAGGCAGGCGCTGCCTCGGCTGCCAGGTGGTCCCCCCCACGCTGCTGCCTGCCCTTTCCCAGCTGCAATGTGCATTTGACCATGTCCTACTCTAAACTCAACTTGGGAAAGTAATTTGGTCAAGGCCAGACAAGAACAACTTATTTCTCATCCAGTACTGCATGGAATAAATCTGTGTGCCTGCTAGAGGTAGTAAGTACAGCTTTGGAAAAGAGCTTAGCTGAGAAAACACAGGATTACACCACGTGCTTCTACAGTGTCAACCCCTTCCTCTGAAATTCAGAGGGGCAAGACATAAATTATAACACTGGGGTCCAGCTTCAACACTTAAGACCCTGTTCCGTATTTGCTTTAAACTAGTTTTTCTATGTGCGGGGGGGGGGGAATCTTGTGGTTACATAACTTACTCTTCTGACCTGAACTACTTACTATCCTGAACTGATTTCAGGATATTGTATTTGCTTATATAATCAGTTTCATAAATAAGTCTCCACACATTCCATCAAGTGACCTTCCTCCACAGTAACAGTCGGAGAGAGTAGGACTACACATGTATCACCTCCAGCACATGCTGAAGCAATTGAGAAGTTACACTGATCAGTTCAGATTTTAGGAAAGCTACAATAGCGCTTATATAGCATCCCTCATATTTACCCAATGATCAGTTATGGAAAACATCCAACATCAGCAGCTGCCACATTCAGCTTATTTCTTTACAGGAAAGATTTGTCTTTGGTTAATTCAGATGATGACATCATTACAAAATATCTGCAGGTTTTCTCTTGGGATGCGATTCTGAAGACTTGAAGGCAACAGTATTAAGAACCCCAAGCACCTGGCAGGATCTGGCATTACTCACAGGAGGTTGTTCTTCCAGCTGAGGGACACCCACCATCCCTCATCTTGTTTCTTTCCTCTGCACCTGTCAACAAGTTCAACATTCTGCCCATTTGCTTCAGTGACAAATTGAGTTGCTACAGGCATTCTGGAAAGCAAGCCGGGGCTTTGGAGTAGAGCAGAACCTTTCAAGCAATCGCATTTTTGGATTTGGACCCTGAGCTAAATTCATTTTGAAGTTTTCTTGCTGGGTAATAGACTCTTAAGTTTTCAGCCAGAGGTGTCATCCTTTGATTAACACAAGAAAAATAGATACTGGCATGAGCAGGACAGCTAAATTTGGATCTTAAAGGATATCTTCCATTTGTGTAACACGTCTTGTTACTTAAGAAACTTCTTTCATCTAAGAGTCATTTTCAAAAACACCATTTCTACAACCACCACAAATACTATCTCAGGAAACAAAAAGCATTTTTCTATCCAGATACCTGAAAGGAGATACAATCCAGAGTTAAAAGCTTTTTGGTTTTTTTGGCTTTGCCACAATCACAGGAGCTTTCCCAGTGAAGTCAACACTGACCACCCAGCATCAACTTGCAGTCTTGCCCAGAGTCGCATACTGCTTTAGGTTGGATAGGATCTTTTGGAGTTGTCCAGTCACCGTGTCCAAGGAGAACTGGGGCTGAGCCAGGGATCTCAAGACCTTGTCCAGACAGGTTTTGAATACCTCCATACCACCTTCCCACCACATTCCAGGCAGCTAACACCTCCACAAGAAGTGAGGCTGCAACCACAACAACTTTTCCTGGTCTTTAAAGAAAGCTTCATTCATTTTCTCTTCTTGAGCTGCAGACATGGCCGCAGGAAATGCCCCCCAGGCAGTCCCCCTTGGTGGCCACCCATCTGATTTTGGCCAATAAGCTCTCAACTACACTTTGGGAAATGACCAGAGGCTTTAAAACAAAAGCATGATGAAAAGCAATGTAAACACGAGCTGGAAGATCCACTTCCAGGCATGTGAAGGAGCAGCAGTACGATCACATGATGCTTTGAATTGCTTTGCAGGGAACAGCCTCTTGTTACATGAGCCCCTATATCAAATCCTTAGAAATAAATTGGGCTACTTTGACAGCTTTTTTAAACTGGACATGTTTAACTGAAGTGAGTGCAGCTTTAAAAGCCACAGCACACAATGCTTCTCCTTCCAGAAGAGGCTGGTCTTCTGAAGGTCTTGCAGTAACATGAGGTTTGAAGGACAGTAAGGAAAAGCTTTTCAAAACTACAGGAGTGGATCTGGGAGGGGTAACAAACATTTCAATTTCCTTTCATCATCTGTATATTAAAAACTTGTATAATCTAGCAAACTGCTATATGCTAATAAGCAGGCACATACGTGCCCTGTAAGACTGCTCAGTGATTTTTGTTCAAATTTGGGAATATTTCTTATTAGTTATGTGTATTTATCTCTGTCTACTGGAAGCCATCAAACATACATATGGGTATTTTCATGCAGGCACTCTACCCTTTTCAGTTTCATATATATTTTATGGCACTGTTTACTGCAAAACTAAAAAGAATTTCCATCCTAGCTCACTTTTTACATTAGAGATATGAGCAGGCATTACAGTGGTGTTAATCTGGATTTTCATTAGAAATAAAAATGTTCCAATTTCTACACTAGCTTTACCTAGGCAAGAAATATGCTCACCCGCAAATCTCCCAGAAGTAGGGGAAAGAAGGATAAGGCAAGACTCAACGTTATTTTTGATGAAAGACTCTGATTTGCACTGCATTTCATATCCAGAAGGTCCTGTGAAATCCTACCAGCACTCAATATTAGTAAGGCGAGGAGCAGAGGGGAAAGTATAAGATAAGACTGGGCTCTGAAAATATGAACATCAAATTCAAATACTCCCATCTAGAGAAAGCAATACTTCAAGGATGACAAAGACGACTCTTCAGAAGCCAAATTGCAGGTTCCTTTTCTTTTTAAAATTATGCCTATCAAAAAGTCATATTTTGTTCAAAGATCATTTTACCCACAGAAGATTGTCTTCCTCACACCAAGAATGAAAAAGATCAGTTGTCCAACCACAGCAGAGTTTGAAAACTGGAAGGGCAATAAACTCCTTTTGTTTTGTCAAAATGAAAAAGCACAGAGATTTACAAATTACAGCGTTAAGGAGGAGGTTAGCAGTTCTGCCTTTACAGGCGTCCTTGCTGTCAAGGTAGTTTGGTACCCAAAGTACTGAGCCCTTTGAAAACCCAAGCATTGATTTTTCCATATTAAATGACAGGTCACCCTTTTTTTTTTTTCCCCCCCTTTTAAATCTGGTTCAGCCACAGCATAATAAAACCAGAAATTATTTATGAAATATCCTGGCCTAGCTGGGAAAGGGAATATAGCCTCATTATGAGTTAATTTTATTAAATGTAAAAATATATAGAAAACTCTGCAACATTTTGGACTTCACCTACTGTTTTCTCACTCAGACTTTCCCCACGTGCATTCTTCTGTACTGGACTACCTGGCAGTCGGGCTTTACAGGTTCACATTCCTTTATTGCTACAGGAGATGCAACACAAAAGGCATCAGGATTCGTGCACTTAAGAACACACAGCAACATTTTCAGAAGTGCCTCCATATGGCGAATCATTTCTCATTTTGCAACCAGTTCTGAAGTCAGTATTGAAAAAAATCTTTCAATAAATGATTCTGTTGAGGCACTAACTTATTAATGAAATTAAATAATGATACTCTATTAAGCTCTCAAGGTTTTGATTAATTGTATACCTGGCTAATTGCATATTTAGGTGATTGATCTAAATATGCAATAGCATGTTTGAAAAGATAAAATGTATTTTCCTGTCTCCATCAAACTTACAGAAAATACATTACTGCCAGGGAAGCATTTCCCCTCCATCTTCTATTTTCCACATTAGTTAGCAGTTCTCAGTTAGTTTTACTTATTTCTTTACCTGTTCTCCTGAAAATGCAAACATATATTGTATTCACATCTTGCTCTGAATTATTTTTGCATCTACAATGCCACATAGGACAATATTTTATTTCCATGTGTCCTAACCAGTGATATCAGTACAGCTTTACCATCTCTAAGAAAACACGCAATTCTTTCCGCTTTTAAATACAGCTGTTGCGTTACATCCGTTAGGAAAGGCACCTCCTTTTTCATCCATGCGATTTCACCCCGAAATAGATGGTGAATGCTCCTCACCAACTACTACTATCCCGCTAGCAATTTGTGACCACACTTGTAACCTCGTGCGGGGCTGCCAGTGGCTCGGAGCTGCAGGCGCGGTGGGGCTCGTGCTAAGCTGCGTGCACGTGCACAGCTAGCTGTGCAAACAGTAAAATACTACGGATGTTCTGAATTATTCTCTCTTGGCTGGAATTTAGACTGGTTTTGGTAGTGCTAAAAAAATCACAGGAATTTAACAGACAAATTAGTATGCCTTTGATCGTTACGTGCAGCAGTTTTAATGGACTGCCTTATTTCCACAAAATGAGACCAATTATTTTCTCAGATATCTTTCATCATAATCTACACAAGCTAATAAATTCCTACTTACCAACTAAACCATCCATTCATCAGCCATTCATTTACCACAGCTTCTGAAGGACTGTATCTGTTTTTATTTGAAACTATGGTTTCTATTCTCAATGACCATTATTTGTTTTAGATGTTTTCCTTTAAGGCAATTATTTCAATTTGGTACCAGGTGTAAGATATTAACATTCAATAGACCTTTTCTAAATGGGTAATTTATGCTGCAGTATTCAGTATATAAACCTGTGCAGAAGCTGAAGAACAAGTCATTTATATAAATTGGAAAAGTTTAGACTGCTGTTAGCAAGTGGCTATAGAGCAAATAAAAAGAAAATATTTCTTAAAAAAACCCCCACAAACACAACCTTCTGGAATTCACAGAAATTATCAAGAGGTTGGATTTAAAAAAAAAAAAAAAAAGATGTAATCTTACAAGGTCCCCATATTGTGAACCCCTGGTGAAGCCAGGAAGGCTTGAGCGAACAAGACTATGGGCTTACTGGGTAAAGTTCATACAAAAGGTGAGAATTTGTTGCAACATTTTTCCAGAAAACATCTTAACAAAAGATTTAGCTGTCTGCTGACCTGCGGAAGTTTTTATGGATTGTTTTCCTCTCCCTTTTCAATCTTATGCTAAAATGCACAGGGAACGGACAGCACGCAACACCATTACATCTGCATTCAGAAAGCATTCGTGTCACGCGCTCCCGAGATGATCCTTCAGCAAGGCACATTCAGCTCTGATTTACCAGCGCACTCGCAAAATCCTCAGACTGCATCTACACAGACCGGAGTTGGCACGCATACAAATATTTCTGTTATCAGTCCATAGTTTGGAAACATACCTGGAGCTGGGTGAGTTTAGGGAGAGTAAACTGGGTGTAATTAGCATTAGAAATAATGTTAGGTGATGCCAACATCAGGCAATTATCCTCTTTAACAGCTGCTAAGTAGTGTTAATTGACTGCTATGGACTACAGTGTTCCAGGTTTTACAGAGCAATGCCTATACACACACAGCAATTAAGGAAAATATACTAGGTGACATAAGAAATAATGAAAATGTCAAAAACAGAGTTTTGGAATGAGGGGCTTGAATTAAGATTTCAGACTACTGTTGTGAGACTAATTTGATTTTGCCAGCTGAGCCACGCTGATGCTAAGCACTTTCCTGTTATGTTACACATCACAGAATACCTAAGGATAGCCAGCAGATCCTGCTATCACACACATCTGTCAACTCTACTGACACATATTTGCATGAAAATTTGTGAGTACAAACAAAAATTCATCTGTTGAAGACAGACAGCCAGCCACATCTTGTTTCAACTGCTGAAGCTTCTAGAGTAATACCTAGCAAAACTGGATAAAATCATGACCAAAGGTTATTGCCCATGGTAGGTTTTCAATTCAACCAATTCCCATGGAGATTACACCATCTCTGGTAATCTGGTTCCTAAATAATACACTGCAGAGGAGCATTTGCTGCTGCATCCAGTGACATACATCAACAAGGAGGACACGGAGCTGTTGGAGCAAGTCCAGAGGAGGCCACAGAGATGATCCGAGGACTGGTGCACCTCTGCTATGGAGACAGGCTGAGAGAGTTGGGGTTGTTCAGCCTGGAGAAGGCTCTGGGGAGACCTTAGATCTCCTTCCAGTCCCTGCAGGGGCTCCAGGAAAGCTGGAGAGGGGCTGGTGACAAGGGCAGGGAGCGACAGGACAAGGGGAATGGCCTGAAGCTGCAGGAGGGGAGATTGAGATGAGATCTGAGGCATAAATCCTTCCCTGGGAGGGTGCTGAGGCCCTGGCCCAGGTTGCCCAGAGAAGCTGTGGCTGCCCCTGGCTCCCTGGCAGTGTTCAAGGCCAGGTTGGATGGGGCTTTGGGCAACCTGGGCTAGTGGAGGGTGTCCCTGCCCATGGCAGGGGTGGCACTGGGTGGGTCACGAGGTCCCTTCCCACCCAAACCAGTCTAGGATTCCATGATTTTTGCAACTTCCAAAGTTATACATATAGTTCTCCCTAAACCTAAACTTTCATTTAACAGATATTTAGACACCAATTGCAAAACCATGGTGTAGCCAAATGTGTAATACTAAACAGATCAAGCTGGATTAAGGATTTCTGGAACTCCAGAAATTAAGTACAACCTGAACATTTTTATAAGGACAAAAAAAGTGTTGCAGAGCAGGGAAATCTTCCTTAGAAATAACAAAAAAAAAAAGATCAGGAGGAGCTCAACTCTAAAAGCTCATTTTTCTGAAACATTTAAGGTAATTTCAATACTATCAGCATTTCTGTTGCAATTCAGATACTTACAGTAAATTAATCCCTCTAAAGCCCAAATGAAATAACGTACATGGAAATAATATCACTCTACTTAAATTAATAGCAGGAGAATTCTTTAATCTTTTATTTTGTGGGCCTTATGTATCATTATTACATTATGGTGTGCAGCCCCATTCTTACATGCAATGCCTCCTGTTAGTGCTACTGAAAATCGGAGTGCTGCTTGCTGATATCAAGGTGTCCACAAGAACAAGTATATGAAGATGTAAGGTAGAGACTCCTTAATTTTAATCAGATATTTAAGGAACCTAGAATGTAAAAATCTTCCTTCATAAACTTGATTTTCCCTTTGTTTGTCTAAGAATATGAAAAAATAGCTATAGAGTTTCAGACTTAGTGCCACCTAGCCCAAGCTTTCGTGTCAAACAGCAGTCCTAGACAGATGGTGTCAGGAAACCAAAGGAAGCATAAACAGGGCTAGTATTTACCACACATCCCCAATAATCTCTCAAGCTTAAGCTAGTTTTCTGTACAGTAGATAAAAATCTGAAAATAATAGCCATACTGATTACTGTAAATTCAAATTGAGTCCTTTTTCTGTCTGCGTGTTTTCTGTAAGCATTTGTTCTGGGAGGTAATAGAGATTTCCTTCTCTTCAAAATTTGGTAATTGGGTGACTTAAATATCCTCACTAATTTTATTGTAGCCAACAAGAAACATCAACAACTTCAGTATTTTTGATGAAATACAAGGACAGGGACTAAGCCACATTAAAGTTTACTTTCTGATTTATTACCAAAAAACCAAAAAAAACCACAGCAGAGCAAACAATCTTTGTGCCCAGAGATGAGCTTTGCAGTTAAATTTTCTAATCACAAATTATTCCTCCATGATTTCTGTTGAGCCAGCGCCCACTTACAAATATTTGTAGCCGATATCCCAAAATACTGCTCACCTAAAAGCTACTTTTTCAGTGATTGATGCTTTTGTGATTTTCTTTCCAAGGAGTCACAGCAGATTTTTAAGCAGCACTAATTGTAAACACGTAGGATGAGCACAGCCACAAATACACCAGCATTAAGAGACTGTATCTTCAACTTCAGTTCATACATCTGATTTATGACTGAGCAACGTGATTTAATGTAATGTGAATTTTGAAGTGCAGTATCCAGACAATAAAGCTTTACTCATTTCACCTGTAGTGACCTTACCTATAGTACAGTAACAATCACTGTAAACTTTAAATCACCTTTCCACAAAGCAATTTCAATACAACAAGGAGATTGGTCTATGACTGATGTCATACACAGCAGGAATTCCTCATGAGGACACTCTTAATATCCAAGTGAACATATTTTGTTGAAAATAAGCCTTCAGAGCCTGACTAATTTGGTCAGGATGCCATTTGAGTAAAGCACTCCATTTTCTTCCCCTACAGTTGTATTTCTCCTCACATTTTGCTTTCTACCCTTGTTTCTAAAAAGGCTTTCCATCACCACGAAATCTGCATGAACATCTTCACCTTTGCTGGTCATTTCTGCAACCCTTCAATAAGGTTTCACAGAGATGAATGATTTGTGCAAGGGAAATGTTTTATTCATGTTTGAAAATGACCCAGATGAAACCTAAAATAATAATTCACTCCTCTGTTTTTAAGAAAAAGGCTGTGTCTTGGATTTAACTGTAAAGTTTTTTAATAATTGCTAGTGACAAATCATTTTCTCAGTGGAACCCATTTATACCTTGTCTATAGATAGAGCTGGACTCAAACGCTACAATTTTAATACCCGTGAAGGTGTTAGAAAAGTAATTTTTAAGCTTTCTACTGAAGCCTTCACTCTACATGAATCTACATGCACATAAAAAGCACATAAATGGATTAACAGTTTCTCCAGCATAAAAATCAGTGATTACCAATCCTGGTAGGCACACAAATGTTTAAGTGGCATCTGCCAGACTGGTCCAAGGAGGGACCTCCAGAATTCAAAACAGAAGTGCTTAAAAGCCCCCACAAAATGATTTTGTTCCACTCAGTCCACTGTCTTATCCAGCTTATTACGTGCCTGTACAACTGCCCCGTACGCTGAAGGCACAAATACCCTCCATGTCCTTGAAGCAGAGCTACGATAGTACAGCCACACGGTGTTAGCAACGCGCCTCTTCCTGCCCATGAGCTCTGTTAAACATAAGCACCAGACAAGCAATGCTAAATAGGAAAACAAAACTTCCTCCTGTATTGCTAGTGGAGGAACTTAGCTGGAGTTCTCAAAATTATCTTCTTTTTAATAGCAAATACCCATAGCTCTTATGTGCATGATATGCAAGTCCTTTTCGAGATCTAAAATATTCGGGTTTGCCTCATTGCTTTGTTTTTTCTCAAGGTGACTTGATCAAAATTGAAGACAATACTCTAGATAATGATAGAGGAAATTAAAAATACCTTTAAAATTACAGTGGCATTCTGTTTGGTATCCTGCTTTCCAAGTTTCTCCTAAAATTGTCATTTTGATTAATTATAACTAAACCAGATAAAAAGTACAAATGCAACATAATATAGGATGCAGATTCAAGCTTTCCAGGGCATCTTGAGAGGAAGTCAAGCAAGGAATTAAAGTTCAAACTAAATTCAAGTTATTGAGCATATAGATCTAAAATGTGACCTAAGGTTATCATTTCCTCCCTCCCCCCCAAAAAAAAGCTCTTTACACTTCAACAATTATTTTGGTTTAAAAAAAAAAAAACACATAAGGACACGCAAAACTCAAAAACACAGGTAAAGAGAGTAACCTCCTAAAACTGCTAGCGACAATATTTACAGGAGAGCTGGGCACATTAAGATGCACCTATATTGGTACAACAGGGTAAAGGATATAGGAATACTCCCTCCACTTCTCTCCCAAAGCAAACCAAACCAAACTGTCAAGACAGGTTTTGTCTGAGGGAGGCGAGACCGCTGCTTGTGTGTTGTGATGAACAACTGCACTTTTCCTACATTCCTGGTGGTAGAGCCACGGGAGGACCCGCACCCAGGGAAAAGCTGCAGTAGTGCTGGGAACAGATCAAATTTAAGCTTGTGTCACTGTTGCACTTGTAGGTACTTAAACATTTATGGAAGATACTGAACAGTTTTCATAATCTCCAATTAATTGTACTATCAGTAAGGTTTCTCATTATAGCAAAAAAAAAAAAAAAGAGTAAGCTGATGTTCCAGTTTACTTTAGAGTAGAATAATTATCACAAGATTGATTTCATTGTAGCATCCAGAAAGCCCACAGAAGTCCCACTATTTATAGTAATGCATCCATAACCGCCAGACAGGATGCCTATTTTCAGTCTCATCTTTTATTACGACTTCCCTTGGAGAAAAACAAACAAAAAAGCCATACAGATCCAGCGTATAACTCAATCAGATCAGCCTCACTGTAAATGATCTCTTCAGAAACATCTCCTACTCATAAAAATGTCTCTGTAATCAACAGCTCGGTATTTTTCAGAAGTCTGTAAACATGCCCATTCCAGCAGTTTCAGAGGCTGCTGGTTGCTGTGCTTCAGTTTTGGACTGCAGCTAACGATGAGTATAAAGAACTGGGTAAGCTACATAAAACTCAGGCTAATTCATACTCACTAATGAAGTTCATTAGGTGAAAAAAAAAATGCCTAGCATTGAAGTGAAAAGGTAGTGAGGCTGAGAAGAAAATTCCAATATTATAATCCAGAAAAGTGGTAACAACTAAATGAAGGAGTAACAACTAAATCCCTATGGGTTCCTCCCCCCACTCCTACCCCAAACAGTATTTAATAATTAAAATAATGTAACATGTAATAAATTAGATATTGAATTACCTCCCAGAATGATACACATCAACAGTCAGTTTGTTAATGTCTTGAAGTTAAGGACCAAGCTCAGGGCAGACACATTTGTTCTGCCAGAGGCACAGAAACTGGTGCAAATAAAATTCAGAATTGCATCACTTTTCCAATAAGCTTAATAAGCTATTCTGTAGCTTTACCCAAAGTGATGAAATGCTAATTTATGATAAATCATCTTACATTTACCTAGTTTTATTTAAGGTTTTATTCCCAGGTTTGAAATACAGATTAGTTACAGGGTTAGGTTTCTTAGGACAGGAAAAAAAGGGGGGGATGCTGATGAGGAAGAAAACTTTCAACTTTAAAGCTAATCCAGCATTAGTTTCAGGGTCTAACAGTAACAGGTATCCAGCTCTGCAGACAATTGCTAACACGAGACAACTTTGGTTTTTGACATCAAAGCTCCCGTGCGCATGGGAAGCACAGAGCATCCATGTGGAATAATCCAGAGATAAAACCTGAAGACAGGAGTATTTCTTGGCCTCACTGTATATATGGGGATACTTTAGAAAAGGGGAATTTCAATTTAAGGTAACTATACAGGATTTTATAGTTTCAAAAAAAAAAAACCACCCATGACACAGAACAGAGACAACCGTGGAAACAGCAGCAGCTAAAGTAGTCGGGTCCTGGGGTTAAATGGAGACAAGTTGTCAAGTTGCACTTGAAATGCTCAGATACACTGCAAGGCATTTTCTTCCAGCGAACACAAGGATTATCCCCAAATAAGTATATACCTTTCCATGGTGACAGATGGATAAGGGAGATGAAACAAAGAGGCTATCAGGAATACTTACTCCTGGGCAGGCAGGACTAACCATGCTCAAAGTGAATACAACCTGGGCTCCACTCTACATCACACCGCAGGACCGTTCACATCTTGGTTTAAAATCAATGAGGAAAGATACACAAGTTATTTACCATTATATATACATGCAATTATCCCATTATTCCTCAAAATTCTGTTTTCTGTCTTGTTTCTCTGTAGCATCTCTGGGATGACTGGTTACAGTTCCCTGGAGGTCACCTGCCAGGGTCCCATCCAGGAAGGGCAGAGTCTGAACAAACCCAAGTGATACGGACAACGTGGTCCTATGGGGTTCGGCTGTAGTTACAGAGAGCATGAGACTGGAATGCTGGAAGTCACATTTACAAGAAAACACTGATTTATCAGAAATAAAGTCTGAAAAAAAATGGTTTTTCTAGAAGTTTTAGAACTCTGACATTGCCTAAATATTTTTCTTAAAAGTTGTCTAAAAGCTCAGTTTTCTGCATCAGAGTATGCACACTATCAGAAATGCTTTGAAAGACCTTGATGTTCTTCCTTCCCTTTCCTCTCACATTTCCGATTTAAAATTTTTGATTTCCAAGATTTTGATTGAAGATAGATGTATTTTTATAGGTTGGTACAGCTTTTACTTACCCTTTGCGCAGGAAGCACTGCTGATGGACACCAGCTCCTGCAAACAAGAGACCACACCATGGCATCGCATCCCCGACATCAGCGGGTCTCTTGCCCACGCAAAGAGATGACGCAAGCACATTTATTTCAGGTTTACACAGAGGTGTTTCTGTTGGTAGTGTAGTGGGCTAAGGGAAAGCACGTGGACAGCCACATCTCAACACGAGGGCAGCAACTTTTGAACCCCTCTAACTTGAATGCAGCCAACACTTTGGCCACAACATTCCCCAAAAGCTCATTACTAGGATCAGCCCCATGGCTGTCCCAAACATACCTGCCTGCTTATCTGCAATCCACTGCATCATTTCTTGTGGGAAATGATCTTTTTTGTTTAAAATCTATAGCACGAGGCACACCAAAATAAACAAAACATTGTTATCCTTGGAAGAATTAATGTTTTAAGTATGTGGTTGGAAACATGAGGAAGCAGAGTAATTTTCCCTGGGAACTTAGTAACAAAAGTTATTTACTATTGGTATTAATAGTCCATGCGAGTTGATGTACACTGTCAGACAGAAAGATTAATATAGTAAAAAAGTACATACAAATGCTTGGGGACATTAAGAAATGAACATATATAAATAATTATTTCAAAATGATCATTACAAATCTTATCACAATAGTATTGCAGACTGTGGAAAAATAATTTCACTGTTTTAATAACTTCAAGAAACAGATTAAAATTAAGGTGCACAAAAACCATTAAAACCTAATAAATATCAAAATAATTTTTTTTTTTACTTGATTTATTTTAACTCAATATGCCTCACTGCTAACCAGCAAATGTCTTGGAAAATTAAAGTAATTGCAGGAATCAGAATTAGAAGGGAATTTGAATTCAATCTCTTATAACCAGAATATTAATACCACGAAATTCTTGAGCCATAGTTAAGTTTATTTCATGCCATTAAACACTGGCACTTATTTTATCTGACATTTAGTTCTGTTCAGGCTGTAACAGTTGAGTAACTCAGAGAAGTGCAACTGTAAATACCTAAGAAGTGGAATTTACCCCAAGACATTGAAGTCATGTTAGTCTCCAAGAAATTTAGGAAAGTTACAAAAAAACATGAAGGAGAAAAAGGGGGATCCATTTTTACTGTAATTCAGTATACATGACAATACCTATGTACCTGAAAAAATGGCTCATGATTATTTTATATCGCAGATATGAACATCATCTTAATACATTAGGCTTTATGCTGTTATGTTTACATTGCTGAGAATATGGGTCAACATTTGGACTATTGATTCCAAGAATCCATAGTATACTTATGTTCAGAGAGGAAAACAGAAAAGCCTCCCGCAGCTTGGCACTGTGCTTCATAATTCAAAGCAGCCCCGTGCATCACCCAGCTTTCTGCTTACAGGCAACGACTCCTTTGTGGAGATGGAGGGTATCACCACCTTGGGTGCCCATGGGCTCTTCCATGGTATGATTCATTGGACATTATCTTTCAACATAAGCCAGTGAACTTTCCTACAGAGAGCAGGACCACGCAAACTGTGAACCACGCCTTAAGAGAACACACAAGACCACGATGAAGTCAAAGAGCTTCATTCAGAACTTGCTATGAATTTGTGGCCTACAAAGGTATACAACCCTAAATTGTCTCGCTTCTCCTGGTCACCACTGAAAAACAACGCACCTTTAATATGCTCCAAACAGGCCACCCAAAGTCTTCCACTGAAGAGAATAAGGTGGATTTTCAAAGGAATAAGTGAGAACCAGTCTAACTCGCTCACTTCCCATAGGAGCTATCTATCCTATACCTTCAAACTCCCTTGCCTCCCTTCCACATTAAATACGAGAGAGGAAAAAAAATAATAGCTTCCCAATTTATCCCAAAAGATAAAGTGGGAAGTGTATCAAGATTATCTAGGGCATCAGGCTGATGTTACAGGGAGGACATGTCACAGAACACATGCTGTTTGCCATGGGGGAGGAAGAAAATGTGTCTCAAATGTGCCTTTATAGGAGTTAAAGTGTCCTTCCCTCTGAATATTAGACTTAATATGATGGCAAATTGTCTTCAGAAGTCAGTGATTATTTAGTAGTTACCTTTTACTTACTTTGATTTCTTAATGAACTGAAAAATCTTTAAACTCAAAGGTCTTTAGATCCCTGATGAGCTGTTACGGATATTTCTGAGCTAATTCCATCACCTTGACCATAGCTACAGAACTAAAAATGCATAAGATCATACCTATAGATCATACTTTGTCACAGAGCCCAGCAAGCCCACAATACCTACCTCATTTGAAATCTGCTCCTGGGAGACCTTCACACACCAAGATTTTCTAGCTCGCAGAGAGCTCCTCTGCCTTAGGTATATTTGATAAATAAACAATTTTGACAGCAATGTCAGAACAATGACAAAACCTATTAAACACCATCCAGGATGCCATTGCCCTCTTCCTAAGCAGGCACAGAACCAGCACCAGCTCACAAGAGCATCCCGAACCCTGTACATTGACACCAACTCATCGTTTCTCAAGGTTTTTGTGACTTACTGCCACGTCACTGTAGCCAATTCATGCTTGAAAGTGTTTGCATAGTAACTGTTTCTCAAGGTATGTTATTTATGAAGTCTTGTACACAAAGCAAGCTGCTTTTACTAGAGAGAATGGGATTAATACACATACATGGAATACAATGAAGTGCACTGAATAGGATGACAAAGAAAAAAAAAGCAAAGTATAATAGCGTCTAATGATTTTTCATGTAATGTGGCTTAATGTAAATTTAAACTGCAATATTATTTCTTTGTTTAGAGAATGCAATAGGACAAAGGCATTTCCAGACCAGTCATTTAATGCTCCATCTCTATTGACAAGAAAAAACATTTCTACAAATATATTGTGAACTGCACATCACATTTTCATTTTTTTTCCTGTGAAATAAAATCCAAAGGAAGAACACCCTTAAATTCTGTTTCTATTTAAGGTTTAACCATTTATCTTCACCAAATAAAACAATTGCTTGCTTTTCCCTTAGCTTTTCTCATTTTGTTCGTCAAGCAAACAAAAAAAAAAGAGTTGCAGATGGCAGGTTATTGTACAAATAAGTATTCTCTTGTTTTGGCAGTGCTGCCATTGCATGCAGAAGTATTTGCTTTCGTCTGGCACGCTCACCATGCAAGACTTCTCTTTCCGCATAATCCATGCAAATACAAATTTTACCAGAAAAACCAAATGAAAATACAAAAATACTGATCGAGGTTTTATGGGGGTAAAAGCTGGAGTCATGGCTTGCCATGGGGTACCGGATAGGGCTGGAAGAACATTGGCTTTAGGTGCTTAAGTGGGAAAAGGGATCCAGAGGGGTGGGGGGATGATGGGAGGGGTGACTCAGCCCATGACATCACAGCTGCGTTAGCCGCCTTTCATACAGAAAAATACTCAGGAGTCGTATGGTCTGATTTTATATGTTGCCAAGTGGAATTACGCAAAAGTATAAGCATAATTTAAGAAGCCTAAATAGCTATTTAATTGCTGTCTGAACAACTGCGTCGCCATTTACATCCTTCAAATGACAGTAATTGTATACAGACTTGACATGGAAAGCTAGGAAGCTCTAAGAAAGCCACTAGCACATTGTTGCCATAAAAGGAGAGAGTAAATGGTGATTATCTGAGCTCTGTAAAAAATGACATAATAATTCCTCAAAAAAATTAAAATAATATTACCTATAAGTGCTTCTTCAATTAAGAGAGTATCAGCATCTCAATTAAGCTTCTATTTCCAGGGATTTATACGGTAACTAAGCTGCAAAGAATTGCTCTAGGCTGGAATGTGACACAAAAAAATTGTAATCCTAGCAGCAGAATTTTTAGATGTATGAAAAAATATTGAAAAATCTTTTAACTATCTTTAACTTGCATGAAATAGAAATGAGTAGCAATGTATTTCAGCACAGTGGTTCAAAAATTACGATCAGGCCTATAAATGGCTCCAGTTACTCATCACTAGCTAAATATTTACCTCTGTGTGTCTCATGCAGTCATCATCATGGCAACAACAGCCTTGCTATTTTATTCGATAGAGTCAATAGCTTTCTAAAAGCAGACAGAAACCATTTCCAGATTTAGTTGTCTTATTACTGGATCCAAAGTGTTTCTGATTATCCTTCCAGTGCTTGCTTTCCCACCAGCATGAGCAATATTAACTTAGAATATGATGCAAATTGAGAGGAATAATTACCGTCTCCCTGTTTGTGCTGGTTTTATTACCAACTTAACCCATTTTATATCAGTTGACAACCCTATGGTGGAACGTATATGCCATATTTGTAAACAAATCAATGTTCAATGC
This sequence comes from Aramus guarauna, assembly GCA_013400195.1. Classification (NCBI taxonomy): domain Eukaryota; kingdom Metazoa; phylum Chordata; class Aves; order Gruiformes; family Aramidae; genus Aramus; species Aramus guarauna. The sequence continues at coordinate 487,129 of VXBL01003291.1, forward strand.
CCTAGTAAAAAGACAAAGTAGTTTTGAATATCACCTGCAAAAGTTAAAGCTTATTCCAGAGAAAATAGGACTTTCGCAGGTCAGGCCCCCCAAATCCATTCATTAGATACACTTTGTAAACAATTAAAGGAAGAGTAGACATCCAAAGAACAAATATTTGTCTTGTCACAATCCCAGCCAGAGGGAAAGCCCTCCAGATTTTAGCAAAGCAAAAGCCTCAGTGCTATAAAGCGGTACCAGTCTATTGAAATGCACAACAATATTCTGTTTTATCCCTACCAAGAAGCTAATTTTAACATGGTTTTTGATCTCAGGGTTTGCCAGCACAGGGACACTGAGAAATAATCCAAATTAACTAAAAATATGAAGTTAAAGGGGATTAGTTAAAACTACCTTAAAAAACTACAAGGCTTGGCAGACCTTCAGAATTAATGTAGCCTTATTTCAGTTTAACTTAATTCATTCCTAAGGCCAATTTAAGACCACTTGAATTCTAAGTGTCTGGGTATCCACAATTCAAAATGCAGTTAAAAGAATCTATTTTAAAAATCGACTTAGATTATTTTTCCCAAATCGTGTCCACAAAATAAGGCAGCAGCCTAAGAAAACCTGACAAATTCTTTGGAAGACTGCGCAATCAGAATGACCACATTGCTTCTGCAGAGTCACTGCCCACAACAGCAAGAGTGACATAGTGCTCTGCATTTCAAGAGCAATCTCCTCCTGACTCCTCAGTCTCACCATCACTAATAACATGCACATATTCGAATAATTAGATTTAACAATATGAGTTTCATGGTTAAAATATACCAAATGCCCTCTGTCAGCTCTTCTGTGTCTCCTCTACTGGTCTACGGTAGCAGATAATTACATTTAAAAAAATATTTTTTTGTTAATACAGCATTACTACCAGTCTCAACTGCTGTAATTGGCTGTTAATTGGGTTTCCCTTGAACTCAACCTAATTGAAACCGTAGCAGCCATCCATCTGCTCCCCTTCTCAGATGCCACAAAACTCCCATTTTCAGCCTTCTGCCTTTCTACTTATCTACCCAACAGCCAAATGAAAATGTGAACTCCTCCCACCAGCTCCAGTTTGGTAACTTTAGGTGGTTACAGCTTTTTATTAGAAAAATCTAAACCGATATCAAAACAAAGAGGAGTAAAGTGGAACAAGTGATAAAGACGTTCCTTCTCTATGTATCATCGAGGAGGCATCATCCAGAGCATCCTGCTCCGGTTTGGGCATCACACTTTGTTGAAGATATGGAATGGATAGAGAAAGTCCTGAGAAAAGCTACCAAAACTGGCTGGGAAACACAGCCTACAGAGACAGATGGAACAAGCAGTGATTCTTGGATCTGGAGAAGAGACAACTAAATGAAAACATAACAGTTTCCAAAAAGGCAAAAAAGTGCAAGGATGCAGAGAATAAACTGTTCTCCACGCAGGACTGTGTATATATATATATTTCCAAATTCGCCAAGGGACATTTGAAGAAAGATGTGGTAAAGGAAAATATATTAACAACGGAACAAAAAACAAAAAGAGAGATATTAACAGTGCCTGGGGGTGTGTGGAAAAAAGCCCATTATAGGCAATTTCTATATGCTAGAGAAGTATTTACCAAGAATGATGCCTTGGTGTAGAGGAATGGCTTATCTAGTCTTGTGAAATCCCTGCCAGTCCCACGGTTTTAGGGTATAATATGCTCATGGACCTACATCAGCACAACATAGCTCAGAGCTGCTCTTTTGGACCAACAGGATCTCCATCAGGGACCTGCCCCAGCCAGTGCAATGTACTGGGTGTGTGCCAGAGCAGTGGGGTAGTGACTGGCATGGGCACATTCGCCGTCCTGCCATCAGGAGATGCCAGGCAGGTTCCTCCTGCTGCCCAGGAGATTATTTGTTAAAAGAATCAGAAGTTTTGGACAAGTCTACTTCATGCTTTGTTGCTCCGTTCTTAACGCATGTGCCCAAAGAAAGTACTCTGGTAGAGGAGGTGAAATTTCCACAAAATAAATAGTTATAAGAAGAGTTGGAACGAAATCCAAGGAAACATATTCAGCCATTTCAGATCTCATGAGGTGATCTGCTCTGTATTGCCTGTAGCCTGTAGATACAGCTTTGCTCTCCTAGCCACAGGGAAGGTCCATGCTCCAGAGGCAGCTTACCTGGTCCTTAGTAGACTTCAGAAAAACACGGGGCTAGCTCAGAGTTGTGAGAGTATCAGGGTGCCATCAGCTGTGCAGTGATCTTCAGGGAACAGGCTGCAAAGCAGCAAAAAACCAAGAGAGGCAATCCAGAGAGCGTCCAGAGAACTGATGAACCCACTCACGCTCAGCTGTTCAGCAGTGCTAGAGAACGGTCCTTTCTGGGTTGAGAAGTAACATGATGTTTCCGAGGCAGATGGATGACACTGCTCTTGTCCCTCTGCTGGGACTGCTCTGCAGTCCTGCAAGTAAAATCCATCTCCTCCCTCCTTGCGAGCCCCTTTGCAGATAACTGAACGCTGCTCGCTCCAGCTTGGCCACAGCCGTGCAAGCTGCAAGAGAGATTTTGAGACTGAAAAGCCACGGGGTCTCTTGCAAGCTGGATGTGCTGGCTGGACCAGTGCCTCCGGTGTCCTGCAATCCGCTCGTGCCTCCTGATTGCCACCAGCCAGTACCTGCTTCCCAGCAGCACGGGAAGAGCCCCGTCTCTGTCAGGAGGAGGATTATTTCCCTAACAGTCACTTTTATTGCAGTGGGCCTTTTGAATACCCTTCCCATCCTGGAAAGCTCAGCCAGCCAAATGCATCCCAGGGAAAACAAACATGTATCCCAAGCATAAAAGTGCTTCTGTTTGTCGTTATGAGCAGGAGAAAAAGGCACCAGGCTTTTTAATTGGCAAAATATTGGGTTGCTGAAATGCTTTTTGTTTAACCTTTCATACATGGAATGATACCTACTCTAATTTCAGCTATCCTACAGGGCAGCACAGAGGGAGGGCAGCAGTAATTCAGAGTATCTACTGAGCAGGAACATTTTTGACGCTTGAAGGAAAAACCAGCAACACAACTTGTCAACAGCACAACTTTGAGTTCCCACAGAACTTAACAATTTCCAACGCAGTTTTTATATAAACTATTCCTGTTGGTCCTTAGTATTATGGTCAGAGGTAACTCAGTGTCCAAGGAATACATTTAGCAGAGTGTTGTAATTCTGACAGCCCAGGAGGAGCAGGGGTTTGAATTATTTATCAGCAATTTGGAGTCAGGGCAGCCCCTTTCCCTCTGCACAGCTCTTGCATCCTTCCACAGGACAAATCCAGTCCCGTTTCCACCACGAAAAACCAATTCCTAGCAGAGCACAGCCCACTCATCACTCAAACTATATCATGATTCCTGACTACCAGACCCTTCCTCAGTGACATATTCTGCAAGTCCCAATCCTGTAAGTTGTTCTACATAAGCTACTCAATTACTACAATGCAAAACAAGTTCCAAAACAGCTTCATGGGCTGGCAGGATTCTGACCAGACATACCAAACTTCAAGGCTTCAGAAAAAGCTTCCCCTATGAAAATAAAATCTTTGTGTGTAATATTTCTGCATCACTCCAAGATGAAATAGGCTTCCTCAATCTCTCTTTCTTTTCTTTAGTCAACTAAAGCAGTTCATCCCTAGAAGACCCTGCAAGGGTGTGTGTAAACACACCATTTTTTTTTTTGCTTTTTCCCACTGAGAGCAGCTTGAGATAGACACCCATTAAATATGCAAGAGAAGTTGTTTCATGTAAAAACTTCTTGCTGTTTGCTCCTCAGCTGCTGATAAGAAACTACATTCTCTTTTCTCCAAAAACCTTTACTTTGGATTACAGATCAAGCAGTGAAAATCTCAGGCCAAGAGGTGAACGCTTTGGAAATACAGAAGGTGCTGAAAATGGGTTTCCAGAAATACCTGCAGGTTAATTAACGGGTTTTGTTAGAGCTCCTGCTGCAACACACCAACAGATTTTTTTTGTCTTACCAGGTCACTTTGTTTGTTCTAAGTTCTGTATCTGTTTCTTGTGCTAATTTCCTAGAAAAGCTGTTTTCTGTACACAGGCCTTGAACTTTGCTAAAAGTGTCCCAAACCCACCACCGTCTCAGAAGTAGCGTGTCATTTTACTCTGGATAGCAAACAGCTAATCATGTCAAACTTGTAGTCTCATGCCAGAAAGATATAATTGGCAGCTCTTCCCTAACTTAACTAAAATAAAAAGTTTCTAGTGGAAAACCTATTGCAAAAGAAATCTTTATCAGCTCGCGTGTACAGAGAAGGAATTTGTTTTCTGGCTCACTACTAGCACACTGGAAGCAATAAAATGCAACAATTTCAAAAGGCTATTACCCACTCACTGTTGAGAAAGGACTGTAAAATACATTCTTGATTTACATTTTCTTTTTTTCAAGTCTTATTAAAATAAAATGCAACTAGAAAACTCTTCGTGTGTCCCTCTGTCATTTGAAAGCATTCTCAGGGTTGGGAATACTCAGAGCTGATCCTTCTGCCCGCCTTTGGTGGCAGCAGGGATCTTGCTGTTTACCTGAATCAATTAGGAAGAAATGATACCCTGACCATAAAAGCATTTCACTGAATTTGGAGTCCAAGCTGCATAATTTTATGATTTCTATTTGTTATCCATGAGGTGGGCTGAAGCAAAGAAACCCAAATACAAAGCATCTTTTTTTCTGAGCTTTCTTGCTTATAACTCACCTGCTCCTTTTGCCCAGTCCCACACGACTTCAGTTGGCAGCACTTGATCTGGGTCACAGTAATCACTGCTTTGAGACAGAACTTAGACTGTTTTAATGACTGTGTGTGCAACGGTCCGGTGATTCCCTGAAATCTGGGGGGGGGGGGGCTGGGCAAAGGGGTCCTTCCCCAAAGACGTGCTGACAGCAGCAATTTTCCTGCCCTATCTGGGCATCACATCATCTCCCCTGAGTCAATACACAGCAGCTGGTACAGGAACTTGCATGAGGACTAAAGAATATGCTATATCCCCACCTATTTTTCTCCTGCAGTAAAATCCAGACTGATTTTGCTAAAGTCTACCTTGACCTTACAGGATTTCCCTTCTTGCTAAGCTACACCAAATACAAATAGCTCTCTCTTTAGGCACTTATGCCCCACTTCCACCCTCCTCTGTATTACTGCCAGACAAAAAATTGTAATAAAGGGACAAAACTGCCCATACCCAGAAAAAGCTTTTGAGCAGTAGGTCCCAAGCAGTAAAAAGCTTGCAAAGAGAAAGTTTCTTTCAACCAGATATCAATTTTGTATACAAGTCTAAGTCTTCAAGTAATTATGTTGACCAGTATTTTAAAGATGACAACTTGATCATATAACTCTATACCTATATGATTCCCAGATACTGATATTATAAATTTTATCATCAACACGTTTGGCTTTTGAATACAAAAAGTGTGTGCACAGGGTTCCTTGTAGTCTTAAAATCTTCACGCCATCCTCTAGGTAGTAATTTCCTTGCATTTTGACATAACATTCAGAGTTATTTTTTCTAATTGGTCTAACAAAAAGATGTCAGACTACCTAAGAACATAACATATTTTCTACTTTAAGCCTCACTTTATACAGAAGGGACAGAAACCTTCTATCTGGCCCTATAGAGGACACCCACGTATTTTGGCACAATAATGCAACTTGGCAGGGTGCCCTGGGAAACCAGTCAACTCCCCTGGGCTTCCAAAGCCACAGTCCTACTTATGCCAACCCTCTGCTCCAAATGAAAACCAGGGTTTGAAGGCAGCATGTGAAAAGTGACTTCTAGTTACTTCCTTGCTCCTGTAACCCTTGAGGTGGGTTTCCTGGAGGCAACTTTCCAGTAACCAGAGCTCCCAAACACACTCCTACTCCAGCTCTGCTCATAATAGTCTTTTTGTTTTAAAAAAAAATAAAATTATTTTTTCTTTATTTTTTTCCCCCCTTAGCTATAGGAAAGCAACTCCTACCCACCCTTTCAGGCAATTTGCAGACCAGAACTGAGAACAACCCTCTGACCCTGAAAGACCAATCTGGAAGAGCAAGGAACCAGAGCAAGAGACAAAGTTGCATGTAAAATAAGAGCTAGTATACCTCAAAAAAATCATTGCTAAGGAGGGTTGAAATCCACAGGTCCTGGGTGCTCGTGCACTTCTCCTGCAGGCTCAGCCTCCTCCTCCAAGCGCCCAGCTGTGCTCCTTACGCAGCAACCCTCGCTGCCGTCTCTTTCATACCTTATGTATTTCCAGCTAAACTGAAAATTGGACCAGGAATTTTTCATTGGCTCAGGATTTTTTTTTGTTTTAACCATCCTGCAGGAAAAACTACCTAAAAATGGAATACATTTCACTAAACCTTAGGCAAGACACACCAAACCACTGAAAGCAATCTGGATAGTCAGCAAAAGTAGTTGTCTACCTGTTCTTAGATTTCACTTTGTGCTTTTACATTCTTTTTACTTCATTATATGCTGCAACCAATTTATCTCAAGGTAGCTGAGATTTTCCTAATGTTCCTCTAAAGACAGCAACAGAGAAACATCCAGAGGAATTGGGGCACTATATAGGAAATTCAAAAGCTTAAGTCTTTTTTGAGGTTCCAGTAAGTTTTTCTGCCAGCTGCATTTTTAAGAGGAAAAATGAATATTCATTTTAATTGAGCTATTGACTAGTGATAAATCATACTTAAAGTATTAGACATGTATTGTCTACACACACATTATATTGCATATAGCCAGTCTGCATCGTTGAGGGCCAGTTTCTGTATTAATGCACTTTTCTCAATGCCTGTAAAAACAGAAGGAAGGTGACCTAAAATGTCTCTGTTGTATACTGTGGTTGAGAGAAGATTTATTTGCTATGGCTTAGTTTGGAAAACTAAGTTATACAAGTGAAAATTGCATTTTGCCACATGGATATCATTAACTTTCCTTCCTCTCAAATTCATGAATCTGCATTGCTGCTGAGCACTTTTAAATATTCTTTCCCTCCAAACCACTTTTTTGCCCACCCTCTCATCTTCTTTTGGGAGGGCAGCGCTGGAGGGGGAGGAGAAGGAGGATATCCCTTCTCCCGGAGAGGTGCTGAGCACATCTGGAGCTGGCGTTTAGGAGCCTGGAAGGGCTGGAAAGCCAGACCCAGGGAAGATCAGCAGACAGTCAATCTCCATCAGCCCTTGGACCTGCTGATGGAAGCTGATGGAACAAAATTCCTGGAGTGGGGAGAGTTTGCTGTAGCCCGGCAAGTCCCTGAGCTAAGACTGAGCCAGCTCTGCCCAGCCTGGCACAAGACCCTGCCTGCCAGGACACAGCGGGCAGCCGGTGCAAACCGTACTGCATCACCATGTAACTTCACTTAAGATCTCATCACAACTTTTTTTATTATTATTTTTCAGAATTTATTTTCAAGTACATTGTAAGAAGCCTTTGGGCTGCTTACTTTCATCACTGCATATCTGACACTTTCTTCCTTCCCCTTCCCCCCCCTTCCCCCTGCTATTTTTCCCTGCTTTATTCTTATTTTTTAATATTTGTCCTTTTTTAGTCATTCTTTTAATTTATTGATAGCACCAACAGTTCACATCTGTGTTCACATAAGGCTGGTGTTCCAGCACCCAATGAATTACAACTGCAGTTATTATATGCAAATTCTCTATTACATGCAAAAATCTCAAGTTCTTGAGGTTTTTATTTGAGTTTTCTGGGAGCGCTACAGCAAGCAAGCTGGGAGCTTGTACCCCATTTTTTGTTGGGAGTATGGACTCAGTCATACAGGTTCCACTCCCGTCAAGTCACCTGACATCCTCTCCCTATCCATAAGATCTTTGTGCCACACATCTCCAAATACAAAGTGTATTTACACACCCCAGTTTGTTCTGCTTGCTGGAATACTAGTTTAGGAGACCAAGATGTTTACTTTTTTCCTCAGAAAACTCCCCTCCAGTAGTTTAATTCTATTTAATCAACACAAAGTTATTAGCATGCTCAAAAACTCCTGAAAGCACCTAAGTCTCATATTTTACCTGAACAACAGTGTTAGTGCATCAAGCTTTCTTTAAAATCCCCCAGAATGAAGATTACTTTTGTATAGCTCATAGCAGACTGCTGAGAATAAGAGCAATAACCCTCCAGATGCAGTAATATTCACAAGGCAGTTTAGGCAGTGGCTTTTTGCTGAAAAAAATGAGTATATGATTTGTAGATGGGTAACATTTGTACTCCAACTACATAAACACCACAGGTAGGGTTAGGATCCTCATGTTTTTTTGTCCCTGGTACAAGAAAGAAAAATGCATTCCCTAAATGGGATAGGGTCTTGGACAAGATCTATAGTTTGTATAAATTACACACCAGTACACAAAAATCTAGTGAGAATGAGCTTGGATTTATATCAGCGTAGAAAAAAAAAAACACATTGTGGTTTCTTTACTAAGAAATCATCTGGCAAAACCAAAGCCAACAGGCTCCAAACTTTGCATCATTTGCTTGCAGAACATGAGAGCAAGCTGCTGCTCCAGTCTGCAGCGCAACCTCCACATTTTCTGGAGCAGGTATCAAAGGTGCATTGAGGAGTGAGGGGGAGCACAAAACTACATTAAAACTCAAACCAGCCTTCAATATGACATGTACCACCATCAAAATAGCCATTTTTCACCTTCTCCAAAAGGCACAAAGCCTCCAGGATGCTGCAAGACATCCTACCAAAAAAAGGATGAGTTAATCCACAGCAACAAGGGGAAATGTTTTTTAAATTAAATGTGTAATAGTTGACCTGCTCATCAGCTTTAAATTATCCACAGCACTTGCACACAGGCGCATATGCAGAAAGAGCTCTGGTTTCCATCCAGGGGCAGGCAATGCCTGAAGATTACAAGACCACCACCTCCCTTGGCCAGGAGAAACATGGAGTAGGGGTGAATCTGTAGAAGACAAGGAATCCAGATGCTTATCCTGAACCTGGTTTATTCTGCACAGAACTGCAAGGCAGAGTTGTGTCTAGAGTTTCCCTGTGAAACACTGGCATAACTTTTCCTTTTTTTATTGCTCCTTTAATTACCATTATTTTGTCATTAAAGGGAACAATTTTAAGATGTTTTGATATAAATGCTATTAGGCAAAATCTCCATTCTCAGAGGTGTTCAGTCATGGATGCTCAGCTGTGAAAATTAGTGTAGCAGCTTTTCATAAAAGTAGCGTCTCCCCGAATTTAATCAAAGTCAAAACAACGTGATCCTTCTGATAATTACACCTTCAGGAACGTGCAGAACCAACCAGCCAGACTGTCCCCAACTACAGCAATTCCTCTCTACTGGTCCTTCACAGCCACTCCACAGCACTGTTATCTCTCAAAGTTTCCCTGAAATGGCCAATATATGATTCAAACTGTTCAAAAGTATGTTTTTTTCACCATAACTATAGAATACAATTTTTTAGTAACAGATGAAATTGAAGATTTTTCACTTCTAACCACAGCAAGATTTCATTTACTGTAGTCTGTCACCTTTTTACCAAAGGTGTGATTTATAGCCCCAGCCAGACCGGTGAGCACCAGCATGACCTGCGTGGCATTTCTGCTTTTAGTTCCTACACTCCTGTGCCTGCAGACACTGTCTGATGTTTTGATGTATGCAATGTTCACTGAACCTGTGGCTGTTAGCACCAGTACTTTCACTGACATTCTGTGCAGCAATGAGTTATTTCTGCACTGATTTGCTGCTTGGATTATGGGTTTATTCCTTCAAGCCTGACGTATTCAACAAAGGAAGAGAAGAAAGTTTTAAAACTGTTACTTATATGATTTGGGTTTCCATATCTTTTTAACTTCACTTCTGCATCACTCCTCAAATGTATTTATTAATTACAACATGCTTCTGGTGTTAATTAAGTTGCCTACGACCTAACCTTTTCTATTTGTAGACTTTGTCATGCTCGCTCCCCATTGATCTACTGCCTCATATCTCCTCCATATGAACCTTAGTGAGGTCATTCATATAATTTTTTCTTTTTTCCTCCAGTCTTCCTCGTCACTCATATGCCATCTGTTCCATCCATACATTGGAGAGGAACATATTTCTAATTTGCCTCAGTGAGATCGGTTCTATTCAGCTCACTCGCCATGTACGTCAGCCTGGGCTAATTTACTTGAGTGAAGTCACCCATACTTTCTCCACTTACATTTCATCAGTGATGCACATTTGTAGGCTGGGCTTTGCTGAGGCTGGCAGCTCTTTTCAATCTGTGTTTACCACGGCAAGCTGTATGGAGATGAAACAAACCTCATCTGACCCCAGCAAAAAGTCAAATCTTAATACAGTCTCCTGTTGGTTTAACTAGCTTATTGGTCTAGAGCAAGTTTCAAGCCATACAAGTTATTTCTTTGTGTGTGAAAGGACTCAATCACACAAGTATTGATGCAAGTTAGGAAGCTTCTTGTCTGCAGTGTTAGGCGTGGGACAGATATGGTCTGGGAAACCTGGATGACCTACATGACATCTGATGCTACTCCAAAGGCACTTCAGGAGGCACCAAATCACTTCACAAGCTACAGCTGGCATAAGTCTTACAAAGTTGCAGAAGCAAAGCATAGCTCTCAGCTACCACCTTTGAAAGGATAGTCATTTTGATTTTCCAGAAGTTGGAGATGTATGAACACTGTACAGAATGGAAGAACATGGACCCGATGTGCAATCACAGCACCACAAATCCAGAAGGAAGTGAGCAGTCCCTCATTGCTTCATAGGGTATGCGCTACTCCAGTCCATCGCAGTAGTATGTACAGGCGCCCATCTGCAACCATTCATTCCTGAACCAGTGGAGGAGGGACACTGTCTATACAGCCTGCAACCAAGTGAGCTGAAGAGGGTGTCATGAATGACCCCTTCTATATAATCTGCTACTGCAGATCCAAGTAAAGCTGTTGGAACCACCTTACAGCTCAGTGACACAACTTTTAAAGTATTAAGATTTAAGATGGGAGGATACTGATGACAGGAGATGCACATCCAGTTAGCATGCTTAGGGCTAGAGTGGACTCCCTCAGAGAAGAGTTGACCTTCATTTCATATCACCACAACACTGCCCATCTTCTCTTGAGCAGGGGTCTCTGCCCCAGGTCCATTACCATTGAGTTTTACTCTTAATTTCTGAAGAAGTGAGCTACATGCTTTCCTCTGGTGGTAGAGGAGAAACACTCTGGCAACCTCTTTCCACAGAATCCTCTAAACAACTTTTCTGAAGTGTTTTGTTTCATTAAAGACTAAGGAACTGTAGTGTGATTGTATGTTCATAAAAAAGTATCATCAAAAAGTTACTTTGACTTACTAAAAACAAAATGTGAAGAAAACTTTGGAAATTAATTTATTTCTGTTTAATTTTCCCCTCAATTACCTTTTTTAGATATGAGACACTTGTTCCACTGAATATATTTCAGCCAGTGTTTGTTCTGAAGATCAGCGCCAAACACACCACCAGAAGTAAATGATTGCCCAGTGCTCACACCACCACACAGAGGGGTCTTTGGGTTTTTCATGAGTCCAGATGGGCTCCTTGCAAAGAAAGTACATACATGCACACTGTACTTAACTGCACTGCTTGGGTTTCTCAGGACTTTGTATCACCTACAAACACAAACAGATTGCGTATCCTTGAAGAGATGCAGACCAGCACACGTTCAGTGAAAGCCATCCTCACCTACTATCAACAGCAAATCTCATTCAGGCAGCCTGCGCTGCTCAGACTTGACCACACCACAAACTCCCGGTTCTGAGCAGGCCGTTAAGTCCCAGCTCCCCATATCTTCTGTAAAAGCATAGTAGGTGCTAGATCGACACAAGACATTATAAATCTTCTCTTTAAAAAGTCCCAATAGCTCAAGAACTTCAGGCGTATTGTATTTCCTTCAATGGCACAAAGTAGTACTATCTCCTATCTTAACATTCAAAATCTATTCCCACAGAGAAAACAACTTATTAGTAAACAACTAACATTTCCCACAGTGAAAACAATTTATTTCCCACAGAGAAAACAACTTATGAGCAGAAAGCACACTGGAAAGGCAATCTGGGTTCTGCAGAGCAGCTGCTCATCAATAACACCACTTTCAAAGCATGCATTATAACGACCTCTATTAGAGCACGCATAGTATGGTGTATTACATCAAATGCCTACATTACTGCAACTCTATCTTGGTAGTAGAAATGTATTAAATCTTCTAATACTCCATGTATAATCCTGACACACCTGGAAGTCTTGGTTTAGAACCTGGGAAGCAAAACCTGGCATGTTTATATCTCAAACAGCCTCCACGGGAAATAGACCTATTAAGGACAAATCTCAATTTCCATTTCTTATTCTACCAAGATTGCTTGAATAATAAAAAGGCAGTTCTCAAAACATGATTAAAATTAAGGTTTGTAGCAAAGAAGTGTCCCAAGGTGTGCTATCAAAAGGAAAAACAAAAAGAAAGTTAAAGGTACCCATATTAACCATGAATTCACAAGCAGTGTAAAAATGAATGAGCAACATGAGCCCCCATAAAGCAAATGAAAACACGAAAAAAGACTAAAGTAGGCTTGTTTTTAAGTTAGATGGCTAGAAGTCAAGGTTAGAAACTCAAAACAATTTTGGAAAAAATTGTAGAAGTAATTAACTTTGCCTTTTTCTTGACAGAGCTTTGCTCCCCCATGGCATGCAATCTGCACACAGCATTTCTTAAGCCCCAGCACTGAGGAACTTGTGTTTATCCTCCATCAAGGGGATCCGTGAGCGTTTGCATGTTTGTGCAGCGTGACCAGGGATGTTTACAGAACTATTAATCATTTCATTCCATCTTGTCCAGAGCCACTGACTGGTCCTTGAAGCAGAGCAGCTTCAAGAAAGGTGCACACACTTTTCAAACTAGATAAATTAAACTTTGAATGCACTGGTACCTTTACTTAACATCACTCAAGGTAGATCAGTTATGCTTCATCATATACAGCATATTTCCAAAACTCAAAGACTAGTCTTGTTTATGTTACTTTTTTCTTGAGGGACAAAGGAAAGGGTTCCCTTTACACCCTTAGTTTCTGTAGGTCTTGTACCATTGACTTTCTGATGTTCAACAGCTGCAAATGAACTAACAAAGTTAGCTTCTTTCGTTTTTTCCATGGTTTCGGTTTTTAGTTTTCATAAATAGTTAATCAATTTTCCCTAGAGTATGCGCCCCAGTTGTGAACAAACTACAAATTAGGACCTCCAAATTTCAACCCAGATCAAACACTCCTGAATAGTACCACCGTAACACGGAAGCATTGGTATTCCTTATTCAGGAAAAAGGACAGCATTCAAGTGTCTCAGAATGTGAATCACACAGTCAAGTAGAGGCTGTTTTATAACTTGAAAGCAACAATTGACAAAAATAAAAATCAAAACTGCTGTTTTGTTGTTTTTTTTCTTCCAGGTGCCTGTGGATGAGCATTTTCCAACCCTGAATTTCTGATTATATCCTCCTATAGATTAGCTAGAGCAGGGATGACAGAGCAACACAAGACATTTTCTCCCAAGGCTTGAGCAGACCCAGGTCTTGCAACTCCTCACTATTTCCAGCCTCTTTGGCACAGAAAGTCGTGGCACTAAATAAAGCCCACCTCTTCCAGTGCTGTGCAAATTGATGGCAAGCTTGGACTTAGTAATGAGGCAGGAAAAAAAAAAACAGGATTGAGAAGCCAGTCTCGTTCAGCACTGATTTATTTCATGCTGGCAGCTCAGACAGCTACTGTGCTTTCCTCCAACCTGTTCGCTTGATGGATGGTGCCCCAGCACGAGTGGACAGAGAAGCTACGGAAGCGATGGCAGCCTGCCCTCAACTCGTGTTTGGCTGATGAACCAGAAGGACCCACTCAGCCTTCAAACGCAGAGCGAGGAAGACTGACTACAGGATAGAAAGAAATCCAAGAAACAATCAGCTTTCAACGTGAGGCTCACTTGCAGGAGTGAATCTACAGGAAACTATGACTTTCCATCACTTTAAAAATTGATGTTGGGGAAGAGCAGAATCCGGCCTTTTGCGATTTGATCTTTTTGCCATTGCATTTCATATTCTTGAAGCTGAGCTTTGTTATATGGAATTTATTATCGGGTCCTCACACAGGCACAGGTCCCATTAGTGTCAGAAGGAGATACTGTATGCCTGCTTATCGAGAGGAGAGCAGGCTCCCCTGTGGCAGGACTTCTTTCAAAGAAAAACCTCACAGAGCTATCAAGAAAAAAATACTTGAAGTTTTAAAACCCTTCAGGCAATGATAATAGCTTCTGCTGGTCCTTCAGAGGAGCATAAAGGGCTCCATTATATAAAAATATTAGTATTTGATATCTGGCAGTAACTCAAAACATTCTTGACACGAGAGGACACCCAAGTTCTGTTTCAAACAAGAGTAGGAGCAGGTGGCTACTTTGCTAGTCTGCTATCTCTTGCCTTCCTGGGCAAGAAATAGTTGGTTTTTAAATCATCTCGAGATCTCCATTTCCACCCGCACAGAGTAACTGCACTCAGAGCTTTTATCGCTGCAGCAGTACTGAGTCCTGTGGCTGCAGACACGCTCTCAGCCAGCAAAGCTCTCCCCTGCTTAAGTGGTTCACTTGACCCAGGCTGGCTTGCAGCAGCAGCAGAAGTGGAAGAGAGCTCTGCTGTAAACCCAGGGCCAAAGGCCACCTTTTCCACAACTATTCTGGCCACCACTCGCCTCTTCCCAGCGGCTTGCACATGGCACAGGGCAGCCCTGTCCTTCCCAAGGGTGGGAGGACGGCAGCGGGGCACGGAGAGGTGAGCGGAGGCATGAAGACCTCATTAAAGGGGCACAAGGTAAAATTCCCCTTTTCCATGACATGAGCAAGAGAACAAGTAAACGTAGCACTCCGTGCCAATGGAGGGGTGGTGACAGCACGATTGTCCCACACACACTTTGAGAGACTGGCCTGTTACAAAAACATTTTCATCATGATAATTATGGCTTTCAGTAATATATATGGCACTGAAATCTGAAATGATGAGTCAAAATACATCCACATTAGAAACCATTTTTACCACAATAAAAAAATTACACAAGGCATTTCATGGCAGTGGCATGAAGAACTTCGCTTCTCCCTTCCTCTGAAGAAAAGCAAATCACATCCAAAACAATTCAACACAATCATCTAATGAACTTAGTAGTACTTATTTACCATTCATTTCCATTATCACAGTGTTTTACCTTCTCTCCCCAGCACAACAATAGCTTTTTTTCCACTACAGCACAAAAGCATCAATCTCTGTCCCAGCCAAAGCAGGAACTATCATTTTGGCCAGTTGTGCTGCCAGTACCAATGTGTTTTGCTTGGTTTTGTTAAGCCAAAACTTTGCTCTCAGCACTCTGCTTAAATTTTTAAGTGAGTAGGGGCTGAAACAGGAGGAGAAGGTGCAGAAGCATCTCTCCCAACACCTTGCTGACTGTTTAGTGCATTTCAGGTCTGCAGATAAAATGATCAATAGTGAAATACTATAAGAACTTCCGATCTTGAGCTTCATAGAAGACTCGCCAGAGGCATGGAAACGTGTGTTTTATACAACTCTTGTGTGACTACACCAGAGTCCAGACACCCAACGTGCATGCACACACGCACCCCAGGAGCAATCCCTGCTCTAAGCACTGCACCGCGATGGTCGCAGGCAACTTCTGCCTCGAGAAGATTGGAGCCTAGTCCTGGAATCAGAAACACCAAGTGTTCACAGACAGAAGGCATGAAAAGAAAGTGACGTGGAAAAACTTTAAAATATGATACAAGCATATCTGAAAAGAAATACTGAGAACTCGATGGCTGTTAGGTCTGAGAAGCACATGCAGCCTGGCAAGCAGTTGTCATCTCCCCAACTGTTCAGAAATGGTGAGTGTCCCCAAACCTATGATAAAAAAGTAGAAGCTAAATGGAGCAGAGAATATGGCCAGAGTTCAAATTCACTTGTGGAAAGCCAGATGACAGGTTTTGCAGTCAGTAAGACACGAGGAGACCTATGTTCTGATTTGTATATTACAGTGCAAACAGATTGCAAACAAGTTCCTAATCTCACCGCATTTCAGAATAAACCTTAGTTAATTAAAGTTGGCAGGACTTCTGAAAGAAATACAGCAGTTACCTTCCACAAGTATCTGCTGCAGTCACCCATACAAAAAGCTTGCTTGTTATTCTATAAGTATGTCTGTTGAAGCAGACCATGAAAATCTTGGCTAGTGACACAAAGCAACATGTGCTTGCTGAGATTGATGCACTGTGCAAACCCTGTGTTGCACAGCACTAAAAGAATCACAGCTGAGAGTCCTCCTTTCTCCTACATGGCACCATGGATATCTTGTACCAGGATCCTTCCCATTAAAGCCCAGTAAGCCAGTTCTGTCCATATATTTGCATACTAAGCACTAAAAATAATCCCTACATATGGCTGTGCCTTGCATGGAAAAATTGCTTACCGAAGTGCATCACTGGCACTGGGCCCACATTTCTAGAGCTTTGCAGGGGAGAAGAGTGAATATTTTCCCCTGTTTTCTTGGTCAGACAAAATTTTAGTCAGTGTATACACACCTTCTGAACTACAAACTTGTCCCAAAAGCAGTTAGCTACTAGCATTTAAATTATTTCTTTTTAGGAAGGGCTTTCCTTAGGAATTTGCACAGTGAAGTTACATTACAGATCAACTTATTTGGTACCTGTCAACTGCAGTGTAATGTCCTGCCCTCTGGTTTCTGCAGCATCTTCTGTGGCAGAGATGTCCATTTTAGCCGCTTTCACCGCTATGACACCAACACCAATTTAGTGAATGGAGCTGGGGACCTTTGCTCACCAAGATCACAGCCAGGAAAATCTTAGTCCATCTTTCCTGCACCCATTCTCTTGTGGTAGGACTGAGGAACAGAGCAGCAAGCAGGTCCGTTGTCTTTCCTAATTAAGCTGTTGTTACTTGCACACAATATCTATCGTTCTTAAGCTACACATTAACATCACTATAGGCCAGCATTAGGAGATGTAAGAGCTCCCCATCCTTTAGTAGATAGCTCTAAAGTGGTTTTAATGAGTTCTTGATAGCCCATTTAACACCGGTCTGGACAGATATAGACTGTTTACCCTAAATTAGTGTCCCAGACCAGGAGTTAGTCCATTTATTATTAGCTGATAAAAGAAAAAAACAACTTTAGAAATATGCACACTTCAGTTTCCCTAAGACAGCTTTACAAGGTGTCCCATCTTCTGCCACGGGCAGACAATATTACCATGTCCTCCTGAGGGCTCTTTTAGGAAGTTATGCAATACAACTGATGACAAATTCTTACTATTTTGCATTCAATTTCATAACAGTCTGGTCGACCCTTCTGCCCACTATCTTTATTCAGTAGAAAGACAAGTCACAAGAGATGTCTTCACATGGAGCCCCTCTTCAGCTTCCTGGACATTTGGCTCAGTAGGTTTCCCACTAGTTAAATTCCAGAGACGTCTTTCTTGTTTTATACAAAGGTGGCAAAGGAAGAATATCCAACATTGCCAAGGAGGGAAGTGTTTTGACTATGCCTACTACTATCAAGCTGATATAAAAATATCTTTTACTAACCTAGAGAATAATGAGAAGCTGTATAAGATTCTGTACTTTGTTGTTAGTCTCTACATATGCTTTACAATAAATGCTATTGAAGTACTTTAATTACTTTTTTGTGTTAACCATTCAGTATTGAAAGTACTAGGCTTGTTTATATGATCTCAGAGCTCAGATATGAAAGTAATTGACATTTCTTCTGATCAAAGGAAGTGAATTATTTCTGTGATGAATTCACAAGAAGTTTTCTTGTAAAAACAGTGCATCTCAGAAGACTCTCATTACGATAATATAATCAGGTCTTTATAGGAATGGGATCAAATGCACCTTTGCACATTATAATGCTCAAGTGATGTTAATTATCTTGCAATGACTACATTTTATTTTAGGCCATGCAACTTCAAGAGTTATTTCTACATTGTGGTTATTTAGACAAACCAGATTGCTCACTTAAGTGTTACTCAGATATTGCAAGCAACTGTTTGTCCTTGGAAACAGCTTAAGAAATTGGAACTCTGTTCAAAGGAAGCGCATGTTGACTCAACACGTCCCCCAGGCTGTTGAGAAGACTGTATGTTGTGCTGGAGAGAGCAATAGGTGCCTTTAGTGTGAGCAGTAAAATTAAGAGAGGTGGACTCTTTCACATGGAGAGGCTTTATGTTGTGCCTAGAAGGAGTGTGTCACAAAGATGGCAGCGCTCGCCTCAAAGTTCAGCGTTTTGTAAGGCTTAAGTTTTCAAACTCTACATCAGTCACAAGATCTGAGATGATTCTCAAGTAGCAGAGAGGAAACGAATGGCTTTATTGGAATAAATGGCTTTTCTGGAATAAGTGAGATGAGAAGCTGAAGAAACCCTTACCAGGCATGATGTCACAACAGCAAACTCATGAGGAATAACAGAACCTGGCTGGTGTACAGGAGTGCTTCAACAAAACCAGCAGAAAATTAGTGATAGGAAGATCAAGCTTAACTTCACATAACAGAGTGGCTTAATTGTCTGGCTTCCTGCAGTGTGAAAGGAAGCGTCACCCTCCCTGCAGGGAGGGCACGGGTGTCACTGCTAGCGCGTGGCACCAGCGCAGCCCCAAAGGCAGAGCAACCTGCACAGCCACCAAGCTTTCCCCCATATCTTCCACGGTTTTGCTGAGGACAGCACGTTCTCAGCGTGTCAGAGAAGAGGCACAGTGGGACTCTGCTATTGTCCAGAACACATCATCTGTCTGGAAAGGCAGGCAGATGACCATGCTCACCTTTGTGACAGCTAACTCAGTCTGGTCAATCATCTTAATTATTTCATTTTCCTGATTACATAAGCAAGTTATGGCCCTACAGAACAGGGAAGCACTACAAGCAGGAAGCCCTGTGCTTCTGATAAAGGAAAGATGGACAGGGGAACCTGCCCTGCAGACCTGAAACCATCCATGTTAAGAAAGCTCTAAAGGACTTGGAGCCAACAGTGAGAGGGCAACATTTTAAGAGCCAGCACCAGACAGAAAACAAAGAGAAAGTCTTCAGAAATGAAGGTTTATCTTTATGTGGTAGGAAGAAAGGGGACCAGCGAAGGGATACAAAATTGACAGGGCTGTCAGTGCCAGAGACAACAGCAACAGCCTTAGGAGCTTCGAAGAAGACTAGAAGGAAGTCTAAGACATAAGGGATGAGAGACCAAATGAAGTCACAGCAGTCAAGAGAGCAGATAAGATGCTGACTATTTGTTTAAAAAGGACAGAATTTCAGAAATATTACTTAAGAACTGACAAGCTTAGGACACAATAGTGGAGAACAAAGTCTTCAAGATAACTACAAGGAGATAGGCTAAAAAAGGGCATATAGTCACTGAACTGCAGTTACTACGTAATCAGTATTTCTTCTTAACGGTTATGAAACTACAGAGTCACTGAAAAAAAATGATATTCCCTCTGAAATTTAGGATGTTCAGAGAGAAGAGTAACTTCCTGAGCTTCTTTGAAAAATCCAAGACTAAGCGCTGACATCCATTTGTTCTAGTTAAGGTATGCAAATATATATGTATTCATGACCAAATGCAGAACTTTTCAATGCCTGCTTCCTCAAATTAATATATTAAAACAGTTCATATTATATCTCAGCCTGTCATATACAAGTGCTATCTCAAGAAGCTACACAAGAAAATGAAATTTGAAAATGTTGTTTCGTAATTCCGGAATAAATTGAGAGATAATGAAATAGCTGCTGTGCTGTTCCACTTGAAACTTAATTCCAGTGTAATTCAAATGCACAGCGCTGATTACTCACACCATTGGGGGGGGTGGGGGGGGGGGGGGGGGGGGAGGAGAAGAGGGGATTTCGACTCCAGCAAAACTGAAAACACCATCTATATTCCTACCGAAAGCAGAGGAAGAAATACATCTCAATTAATAGCAACTCTTGGGTTTCCAGACATAACAGTCTCATACATAAAAACAAAAAAATTACTTTGCTTGATTTTAAATGTGCCTGTTCCAAATCCAACAGACACAAAGGCTAGAGGCTCTCAACTGCTCAGGTCCATGTGACTGCCGTTCACTGCAGGCAGTCAGCCATACGTAGGCAGAATCATTTTCTGATTATACACCCATGATGCAGCTGAAGCAACTTTGAAATGGGATTCTTGTATCAAGCTCCTCAAGCAGAAGCCTAAGGGTGTCTGGTTTTAGACAACTGTGCACTGTATTTTAAATTTCTTCAGCATTTTAATGCACAGAAAACCACCTCCCAACCAATGGGCTACAACACTCTGAACCGCTTTTGACCTGAGGCTTATAAGAACATTTGAGGGGGTAAAAGGAGAGAAAAGCCTCCTGTGCTGTAAAACATCCCTCTGTGTGGCCTTGGAGTAAAAAACATGGGACTGCAGAGAAGGTGAAACTGAAGGGACCTGTGGAGATCACTTCATCCACCTTTCTGCTGAAGGCGCTGCCATAGATTACATCGTCAAGGTCCAAACCAGCCAAGTCTTGAACATTTCCAGCAAGGGACAGTCCTCCACTTCTCTGGGCAATTTATTCCAGTGTTTAATCATGCTGTGTTGTGCTCTGCTCCCCCCTGCCC
Organism: Aramus guarauna; assembly: GCA_013400195.1. Taxonomy (NCBI): domain Eukaryota; kingdom Metazoa; phylum Chordata; class Aves; order Gruiformes; family Aramidae; genus Aramus; species Aramus guarauna. The sequence continues at coordinate 507,818 of VXBL01003291.1, forward strand.
CCCCTTCTTTCTTCCCTCCTCTTCTTCCAACCACAGAATTTTCTCTGAAGCAATTTGTACCTGATGCCTTTGATCCTACCACATTGCATCCTTACCAAGGCATACGCTCCATCTTCCCCACGACTACCTTTTACGTACCAGAAGACTTGATTACCTGAGCTTTCTCCTCTCCAGACTGGAAAAGCCCAGCTCCTTAAACAATTCTTCATCTGCCAAGTTCTCAAATGCTCTAATCATCTTGGTGGCTCTCCACTGGCTCTTCTCTAGTTTTTCCACTCTCTTGAACAGAGAGAGACCAAAATGGGATACAGCATTGTTGGTAAGGCATAACACATGCCAAGTAAAGCATAATGGTGGCAGGTTTTGCCTTGGGATGCTGCAGCACCCACACTTCCAGAGGCATGGAGGAACCGCAGGATGGGGCTGGATCCCTGCGCTTGGTTATGCTACTGCAGGCTGTTTCACCTCTCTCCTAGGTAAGTCTGAGCCATGCTCGTTATCGACTGCTCAGGCATCAGAGGGACTGTTATTCTTGACTGCATATAGTCTCTGAGAACTGAAGTTTTAACAAGCTATTCAAGGATCTTAACTTGGCTCAGGATTTTAAGAGCAGGTACTTTAAAACGGTCATAGAGCAAATACCATCAGTAAATGTTAGCTCTCTCCCTGCTCACAGTAGCTTTGCAAATCTGCCTCAGTTGTAACGTTGAGTGTAGAAAACCAAAAACCTTACAGAGGGGAAGGCTAAAACCTGAGCAGCAACTGCAGCGTAAGTGTGAGATGATCGCACTCCGTTTCGCTACACTAATTCATGCACAGCTTTTCACAGATGCACCAACTGATGCTGCTGTCGTGACATCAAATAGTATTTGCCCAATAATATTCCAACAAACCTCCTGTATCTATTATAACATAGTTTGGTACCTCACCTTCCACGCCTGTAGCCAATCCCAGCAATTAGATTTCTGCTATTTGCTCAATTCCATCGCCATTGAGTACAGGTCCCTTCCAATCGTGACATGCCCATGTTTTGGGCAGCAGCATGGACAGGATCTCAGCACCAACTTCTACTCTTAAAGTGAGCAAATAAGTAAGATATCTGCATTTGTACTGGATTTCATAATCAGTGATATTTTACTGTTTGAGGATGCCATGTGATTAATACGCTGGTACCAGTGAAGTGACTGTAAAGACTTCTTAAAAAACATACCTAACCTACAGGACAAGTCTTTTCAAGTAGAAAATTAATGTTTATTCAGTAGAATTTGCTTTGCCATGAAAAAAATGCTCTGCCTCAGGACTGTATTTTAGCCAGCTGTTAACTTGTACCCAATTCAATTAGTTTGAAAGCAGTTTAAACAATCAAGGAAAAAAAACTAAATCAGCAGATATTAAGATATTTTCTCATTGTTGGGTTAAGAAAAAGGAAACTGTTTCTTTGTAGTGGAAAATGCTATTTGTCTCCCATGTACAGAGACAAGCCAGGCAGGTGGTTTATTGCAATCTGCACTGCAAAACTGAGCATCATCACTTGGTGCTTCTTCATTGCTCTGCTTTCACCATCAGGCAAAGCTGAAGTTTCGCCATGTCCCACCTGCCCTCCCCCCCCATCTGTTTCAGCTGAAACCAAAAACCTCTACCCAACACAGGGGAAACTCAACTTGGCAGAGAGCAACCAGGGAAGCTGGCAGCAGCCACAACCACGTGGAGTAGCACAGACGTGCAAGTGGAAGGGTGACCTGTGGACCTGTCACCCAGCAGGCAAGTGGCCTTCTGACCACCACATCTCACCTGCTCCAGCTGCCCTTCCAGCCTCCTGCCACCCCTTCTTCAGTAAGAACAATTATTCCTTAAAAAAAGTTATCCACACACAATAACAGCTTGCTTTAACAATGCACAAGGAAAAAAAATAGGGGAAAAATATGGAAGAATATGAAAATGGAAAGCACTCCCAAAAAATCTTCTATAACTAATGCAAACAACTCCCCTTATNCCAGAAATTATTTCTATTACCTCTTAAGATTCAAAATTGCGCCCACTTGGTATCACGTAGCACTCTGATAACAGAAGCTGGGTAATGTTACCTCTCATAACATTTACACTCTGTAATTTTGCATTTTTAAAAAATTAAATATAACATATAATTATTTAATCAATACTGAGAAATACTTAAGTTGGTTTGATCTTTTCCTTTCAAATAAAGTGAATACAAGTCCCCATTCCACAACCATCTATTTGATCCAGGTGAGGTCTAAATTCAAAGTTTCCCTTGATGTTAGAGGTTGGCTCAGGAGCTCACTGGGAGGCTAGCAGGAGCCCCAGAAAAACCTTTCAAAAAGTCCTGGAGCTGAAGTCATAGAATGGTTTGGGTGGGAAGGGACCTCCCAGCCCACCCAGTCCCCCCCCTGCCATGGGCAGGGACAGCCTCTACTAGCCCAGGTTGCCCAAAGCCCCATCCAACCTGGCCTTGAACACTGCCAGGGAGCCAGGGGCAGCCACAGCTTCTCTGGGCACCCTGTGCCAGGGCCTCAGCACCCTCACCGGGAAGGATTTCTGCCTCAGATCTCATCTCCATCTCCCCTCCTGCAGCTTCAGGCCATTCCCCTTGTCCTGTCACTCCCTGCCCTTGTCACCAGCTCCTCTCCAGCTTTCCTGCAGGCCCCGTCAAGTACTGGAAGGTACACTTTCCTCCATCCACAACTATCCTAGAAAACATACAAAAAAAAAGTCAAATACAGGCTGATCCAGACTATACCTCACAACACACATCACCTAGTCAATTATTCAGAAGGGAACAAAGGATGTCACCAGATCAGGAGCTTAGCTAAGAGCTGAAGGCTTTCCAAAAAAGCCTAAACCCTTATTTTGTGGGTTATATACTTACACATTTCTTGTGCAATGTATATCATGTATATATAAATGATAGACGCAGGCATTTTGAGACACTCAGATGCTGAATAATGGACTCAAACTCATTTAAGGTAACTCTCAAAGTGTTAACTTGGGTGCCAGCATCACCACAGATGTCAACCCCCATGCTAAACAAGACATCCTCCTCCTCACTGGAGCTAATTAGCCCAAACCAAATATGACTGTACTGTCACACAAACCAGCTTAGAAGGTCAAAACTATGTATTCCCAGCAGATGTATTTCTGATGGTTTTCAGAAATATTTGGGCAAAAGAGGAGAAAGCAAAAAAGTTATGCCTGGTACTAATATAAATGATCATTTTTATGGTTGGTCAAGTAGAACTTTGTCCATAAGGTCTTCAAATAAACCAAATTTTAAAGCTAATATTGGTGTTTCAAAAAGTGTTTACATAAACTTCATTGAAAAGGAAGTTAACTCTTCATTTAGAATTTTCTCTTATGAAAAATGCTAATATTGCTCCTTTTTTTAGTCACAACTTCTCAATGTAATTATCACAAAGACTAACAGATACCAAGGAAATACAGACTCCTGTCTTTTGTCGATTCAAAGCCTAGATTTTCACAGGACTCGTCTGGAATAGATTGGTGCCAAAAGAAAAGGAAGAGCCACCTGTGCCACCAGGCATCCCTCATCTTCTAGCACGGGCAGGAGACATTGTCCCACCAAGGAGGGGACAGCCAGGCAGCAGGGGATGGGCACTGAAGATACCCTGTCATCTGAGTTGGTCAGTAGGGTGTCTGCCCAGCTCCACAGCACCCCAGTCATCTGCCCGCAAAGCAAAGCATCGCTTTCTTGGAGCTGCTCTCAGGCCGTACAGTTCAGGAGAGACAGATGAGTCCAGAATTCCAGAGTTTTGTTTAGCTTTTGAAAAATACACTCCAAAAGAGGTAAGTGTCTCAAATTTACTCATACATCCACCACAGTTTACATCATACCGTTGCCAGGATAAATGAGACTATGCCTATTTATAGGCTTCCCATAGAGTTTCCTTTTAAAGACTCTTAAGTTTCCTGAAAAAGACAAAAAAAAAAAAGCAGCAGCATCACTTCTTTAAGTGCCTGTTGCCTCCGCTAATCAATCATAGCTTCACTGCATCAGGACTTGAGCCTGAGCAAGGGAAATGTAGGAGAACAGCCCCAGGCAGTATTTTTCAAGCTGGGTGGGGAAATTACAGCTGTGCAGCAGCTGCGCTCCGGAGGAATCCGCTGCACCCTTGTTTTCACAGCATCATCCGGAGCACTGGGATTTAAGGAGAGCCTAATTATGAAAGTAAATTCATGAGAATGGTCATCTAAATCTCAGCTGGTTTCTGTACTAGGCGAGCAGGCAGAGACGGTACAAATACTGTACAGCAAAGGCACACACGTCTGGCAGAAGGCTATGAATACTTGCATGACAAATAATCTCATTAAAGAAACAAATTACATATTGCCAACAGAATACCGGCTGCCTTAGATGGCTTTGGTGCCATGGGTTTTTAGATCAACCCATTTCATATGTCGAGAGTATTTCAGCTTGAATAATTGGCCCAAAAATAATCCTTTTGTTTCTAGATTGATAGAATCACTTGTACTGCATCCAAGAAGTGCCAGAAGATTAAGTTGGTAATGAGATTGTACCTTTCCCTATTCTCGTTAGTTTGTCAGGGCAAATAATTGATGTGCCATTTTCTGTTCTTGCCATGAGACAGGATTTGCAGTTTTGCTTCCAAAGCAGCTGGGTTTTTTGGTTGTTGTGGGGCTTTTTTTGTTTGATTTTTGTTTGGTTGGTTTTGGGGTTGTTTGGGGAAGGTGGGCATTTTGGGGTTGGTCTGGACTTTGAGATGCTTAAAGACAGACACCACAACCACACACAGGATCTGCAGGCTACAAGACAGTACTGTTCTCTCCACATGCTCACCCTCCCCATTTTTACATTATTCCATATTCTTTCCTACAGAAGAACAAATGATTCTTATGACGTGGTGAGGGATTTGCAGCTATTCCTCCTCAGATACAACATCTCAAACCACTCTCATAAATGTTCACACTTACACAGGGCGAGCTGTAGGTCAGCTCTTTATACCACTTAGAGGTCCATGTCCCGAGGTCAACGCACTCTACTAACACGCTGAACCTCCCAGCCATCTGAGTGAAGAACTCGACTTGATAGGTGTCTATCCCTTTTTTCCACCTCAAAACATAAGATTTCACAAACCAGCCTCTTGCACCGTGACACAGAAGACACGTATCTTATACGGAGTGTACTGCCACAGGGACATGCTGGCCTTTTTTCTATACCATACTAACAAGATACAGTTCCATCAGTCCGCAACTGAATTAGTGATATGGGGAACCTGGCTTAAAGGTAGTAAAACAGTTTGGATAAAAATTCTGGGTTTTACAACTTCTTTTGAAAGATTTGTTAAGTTTTCATAGCCAGCATGCCAGCAGAGAATAAGAGGGGTTTTAATCAACTACAAAAGGACTCCAGCGTAAGTTGTTTACAGTCTTGTCATCTTCAAACACACACAGCCATCCTAAATTCTCAGGAACTACAACATTTCAGAGTATCATATAGTAAACTGATACATTGACACTTGACATTAATTTACATATACTGTATACAATACAATTATGCACAGAACTACATATATTCAATCTTGTCAGCACTCCAGCTATGCTTGCCATTATCCACTGTAACATATAGTTGCCTTGTTTATACAATACATTTTCGTACTGTCATTATAACTGAATTAAGTTGAAGACTCTTCACAGATTTCCCCACCCTCCCCACTTCAGGTCATCCTGCTAAAAGGTTATTTTCCTATAACTGATACTAAATAAGAGCACCTTGTCACAGAATGCTCCTTTCTTTGCCTTTACAGTGATGCTTATCCCTCTCCCAAGCATTTTTCATTGCTCTGCCCCTTTAGGTACATCCTTAACCCTTGCGATAGATAGAAATTACCCCCCTGCTTCGGTCTTCCTCTGTACTTTGCCCCTCTGCAAGTGACTACACAGGTTCCCAGACCAGTGAATTGGCCTAAACAAAAATAAGATTAAAAAAGACCCATTATCTAACAATGAACAAAAAATCATAATGGAATGGAAAAGGGGGGCAGGGGAGAGTAGTTTGTTTTCTGGGAGTTATAATTCTTTTATCGTGGGGCTTTTGTAGCTGAATTTTATCTGCAGCAATGCCTACAGAACAGGTATTTCCACAGTTTTTTCTACTGGACAGTCCTCCCTGCCTCCACCTCACTCTCCAGACTGCACAGTTGCTTGAATTCATACATTTATCCTGCATTTCCTTGGAGCAAGTGATAAGTAGACCCATCTGCAAGTATCTGTACCGTGTTTTTCCATTCCAGCTGAGAGCTGGCTGAAGGTCAAAGCATAAATTACATTTACTACAACACATTTTGATGGGCTGAATCAATACCCATGATCAAGTACACTGTGCCGGCTCCCAACAAGGACAGATCTCCACTTCTGTCATGAATTCCTTCCGTTCTTTAAATCATAGCTATCTCCATTATTCCACTGTCAAAATAACCCTGTTTTCTGACAATACAGCAAAACACATTCTGCAAGAGATGACATTCCTGTCCGAACTCGGTTTAATAAATACCCTCGGGACTTTTCCACAAAGGTAGCAGCTAATAAAAGGATAGAAATCTATAGTAAAGTTATCAAATTCAAATATCAAAAAAGTGTCATAGCTCTGCTGGAGAATTAGAAGAGACTTGATTTCCTCACATTGCTGCTGCTTTGTTAAAACATGCCACTACACGCAGAGTCTTCTTGGGATGGAATCTCAATGCTACATACGCTGCTCTGGATACATGTGGGGTTAAAACAATATGCGACACAACTGCAAGCATCCATATACCCGTAGGATACACCATTTAAAATAATCAGACCTAAATGCACTTATTTTTCCAACACAGCACACAGTTTTAGGTTTCCCTGGTACTTCAACCTCTCTGCCATCCATCTAGAATGGTGTTTTAGTTGTTTGCTTTTCAGGTCATTCTTGGGGGGAAATCACTCAGTGTCAGAAGTTTTAAATCACATCTCTGGACTGCAGTTTCCATTTACCATTGGCTGTGGGAGAAGTGCTCCAGGGACTGGTAGGAGACTGTTTAAAATGACTCAAACCCAGTTCATTCCAAGCAAAACACCATTTATTCAAACATACAAAAAACTCAACCACCAAAACCACCAACAAGAAAAACACTTCTAACCTCACACAAACAAACCCAAAAACCAAACCACTCACCCCCATCACCAAAAAATGCTTGCAAGAATACCAGGAATTACTAAATTTAAATACCTTTCTTTGAAAAGTTTGGCCAAGTTCTATTCAGTCCAGCTACCACTGATGGAGGAAAAAGATCTGAGATTCTCTTGTAGTAATGTCTTAATTTTTTCCTCTTTTTTTCCTCCCCTAATAGCCTCTCCATTCAATTAAGCGCATGACCCCAAGTGTACAGAATATTTCTGAAGAACAAGCACTTAAGGCATTTAAGCACACATGTATAGTCCTGGACCGCATTTAAGTGTTTTCCTGAAAGTGTACATCCTTTCAAGATTGCTTCCAGCAGCTATGAATAATTAAACTGAAGTTGGACATGTGATTAAAGATTATGATTAAAGATCTGGCACTTAATTTATCACCAGTAACTGGCTCCACAACTACCTGCACATACATGCTTGTTCTCAAAGGATTTCTTGTGATCCCAGCCAGCCCAGGGACCTGAGGAAATATAGTGTATATACTAGTGTGTAATTTATAGCCCCATAGTCTTTCCTGGCAAGGTTCCAATTTGTCCAAGAGCTCAAAGAAGGGATTTTGGGTCACAACCAGAGCTACCACAAGCCCAAAACGCTTAACACATTGGGAAGCGGGGGAGGGAAGGTAAGGGCAGACATCTCGTACCATACTTCAGATCTTGGCCTGGGATGTGAAAAGGCCACAGACATCACTGAAATACTGATCAAGGACAAGAACTCTTTCTTCAAGTCAGTAAGTACATTAGCTAGCTGCTTAGGAATCAGTCCTCAGGACACCTCTTCCAAAGCAGGGACATGCAGAGGCTGACCGTTTAGGAGTAAAGCCAGAAAATTATTAGTAATATTGAGAGTTTCCCTACACAATAATTTTCAGCTGTTATTACAAATGCAATGGAAGTCAGAAAAATAACACCAAATCAGCTGGAAACTAGAGTTCAGGGAAGGTCAATCTGTGACTTAGCTGCCGTTCCAGAAAAGCCATTTTCAACCAATTAAATCCAGGCATCCCCAAAGATGTGAAGCCATTCGTTCGAGGACTGTACAGCGGTACGCGTTATATTGCGGAGACAGACACTGAAAATGACTCCTGATGATCACAACGACACACCCTTCTCTCACACAGCCTGGTTCCTCTGAGCAGGAAGAATTTGACAAGGCAGAAAATAGCAAAGTAAGAGAGAATAAGGGAAACAAAGAGAGGAAACACTTAAACCTTAACCTTTTTATTATTATTTTTAAGCAAAAAATAAGACAGACATTTAGATGTCTCTCCATCTGACATAACAAAAGCTCCCTGCAGGTGTACGGGTCCCTCCAGCAACCAACAGGATAGTTTTCAACTGCTGTAGAGATTTTAGAGTCAGGAAAGGCTCCGTGGCAGTTGGTTTTATTTACCTGTTCGAGGTACAGCTTCATGGGACAGCCTTTGTGCTGCACGCCAAAGGGAGGGCGCAGCATCCCTTGTCCCTGGGTTTCTTAACAAACCAGAGCTACACTGTTTGCTAAGTTTTGGTTACCTTGAGGTTGCATGACATAGCTATACTTTACCCTGGATAAACATCTAATCTCCTAGGATAGATCAGCATGGCAACAAGCATAACATGTTTCATTTTTTAAGATGTTCAGTGGTTTTCAGTAGAGCAAGTTGAGGATTTCATACTCAATAGGCCTGCATTAAAACAAATCCTATATTTTTATTCAAAAATAAATAATGAAAAATACAGCCTGGTTTTCTAATTGTTTGGCATTGTATTGGTCCCACACAGGACAGACAAACCACAACCAGACTGCCGAGCAGGGTAACTCCACCAGATCCCACCAAGAATAAGCACAACCCACCCTGCACCTTCAGGGTCACTGTGGTACACCTGAGCAGCAGGAGCAAACCCCAGCACCTCAAAGTGTTCTCCCACCCCCTTCTCAGATGAAAAATAAAGTTCTACACTGAATGACTACAGCACTTCAGACTCCTTAGCGATGTATTAATTTTGATGCATTAATTCATGGAGTTCACAGTATCTCAGAGATCTTGATAAGAGTTGCCCACTGATAAGTGTTTTACAGTGCTCTGTTTTGCAGCAGCTTTTTATTTAAAAAACCCACAATGTCAAACTTGTGCCGCTTGTGGAGCATACATTACTGTCGCCCTAGGGCTGCAGTAACCTTGCACACTTTTCCCACTGAACACTTTTCAAAAATAAGGTTTTTTTTTACCTTAAGAAAGAATCCATATTTTATATCCCACAGAGAAGAAAGCCCCAAGGCTCACCTCTCAGGTGTTTAACTATATCAAAGAAAGGTCCACTGGTGCAGGAAGGCCAAAGCACTTAATAATTCACAACTTGCATTAGGAAACAAAAGCAGTCTCTAAAAATCCTCCCCAAATACAATACCTGCCTCTTAGAGAAGTGGAAAGAACAGCTTTAAAAATAAAGAAAGAATCAGCTGTGATATCTTGCAATTAACCCAAAGAGGAGCCCCACAACACTGTGTTTTGGGTGAGTACACTTTAGTTCTGGAAGTCTGGTGGCTCTGCAGCCAGGCAGATGCCCTGCAGGACTCAGGTTAGCGGAGAGGAAGTCAGTAAGGACCATGTTGACTCAAGAACTGACACTGTATAAGAAAAGTCTGGCCCAAACCCATCTAGTAAAGATCTGTTTGCTTCCAGTTTCCTGGAGATGTATGTGCATCTTTCAAAGATTAATTGGAGTTAAATAGTTAAATTCCCTGATGTGATCCAGTATGCCAAGAAATGTGAATAGTCAAACTATCTTGTCATAAACAGCCATCCATATTTTCATTTGCGTTATGAAAGCTGTGAAGACTTGAGTCATTCTGTTAAACATCTCTTCATGGTTTGCCACTCCTTTCAGCAAGGACACACACACGTGCAACTTTTTAGAGATTTTTGTGGCTGTTAAAAGAATTGTTTAGGCTGAAGCAGGTATTTTCTAATCATTTCACAATTAAGATGAACATTTGTCCCAGTGTATAAATATCTTGTTTATCTTCAAGGCAAATGATTATTCTTGACCACAATGGTAATACCTGATCTTCCAGCCACATAGCAGAGATGGGCTCATCCTGTAACTAAAGACAAATACATCCATCCATCTCCCAGGACATTTGCCTCCAGCATGGCATAAGCAAGGTGTACCTCCTGCCCCACACAGCGGTCTGCTGGGCGTGGGTACCTTATGCCGTGCATGGGGCAATATTTGTTGAAGAAGTGAGAATCTCAAGTATCTAGAGTCCTGCAGGATTTTAACATCCAGGAGAAACAAGTATGTGCATGACAGAGTCTGATGTCTGAGACTTAAAACCAAACCCACCCACTGGTAGGTAACGTTAGAGAGATGAATGTCCCATCGCTGTCTCTAAGCAGCACGTATATACCAGGTCACCGCTAACAAAGTTCACCACAGACCCCTAATGGACCACAAAGCCAGCGTACTTTGCTTTAATCAATACTGGCATTGAACTAAGGAATCACCAGGTACAGAGATGATGCTGATCACTGTAGCATCTGCTTTGGGGCATAGACTGTGATTTCTCAGCACCCAGAGCCCTCATGTTATACCATGAAAGGAAAACCAACTGAAAAGGTATTGGACTTTTTAAAAGTTATTTTTATTTTTAAAAGATGTAGACATGAACAAATACCGTTACACTTTTAACGTGACAAACACATGCTGTGCAGCTCCCTTTATCTTCCTCCAGTTAAAGCGAGAAATAGAGCATACTGTGCCCCAAGTTACAGAGCTTAGGGGATGCATTTGGACTGCATAGGAACTGCAAGGAAAATAAGCACTGGCATCCAAAGATACCCAATCAAGCTGTAAAATCCTGCAGCTTAAAATTTAAGGATTTGTTATTCGGACAGGCTGTGGGCATAGGACTATTTAAACCATCCATGCTCTCCACAGCTCACTCCAACTCATGGTTCAGCATGTCCGCTCAGGTCCAGGGACCCAAGGGATGCCCTGAAGAGCTGGGGGAGCAGCAGCCCCAAAGGCTGAACCTCCACCTGCCCCAGCTCCCAAACCACTTATTCACCCCACGAACCAGCACACACACCAAGGGACTGGGAAAGCATCTGCGGAAGCAAAAAGCATCCACCACTTGGCACTCCTACACTAAAAACAGTTATTCCAGCACAAACTAAATTATTAGTCACAAGACATAGTGGCCTGTCTTAATTACATAAGCTCAGGGAAACGTGGATTTTGAACCCACACCCAGCCCATCGGGCTCCGTTTCTGACACTTGCTGCCACCTATCTTCACCTTTTCTTACCTTCATTCTCTTCTCTATAAAAGAGAGGTAAAAGATATCATTGCCTTGAGGTCCCCATATATGAGCTGCCATATCAGAGCTGGGTATTATGCCAAGAGTTATTTAACAAAATGCAATAGGGCCTAACTCATATCTTAAGGAAGATTTCAGCTCACCTAGGATTTTAAAAGAAGTAATCCCAGATAAATCTCATCTTTTCTCTATTTCTGTAACATGATGTTTTTCTCCCATTTCTCCCACCATGAAAGCTCTCAAGCGCATTCCACCATTCCCCTCTTTTTTCCTAAAGTATAATGTCAGTTGTCTTTCAGCATTCAGAAACCAGTCTGATCTCCTGGGCTTTATGTACCAGAATTTGGAGAGATAAATGCTTCTACCTTGCCCCCAGGAATTTCAGCTGTTTGTCTTTGGGGTTTACAGGGATGAGTGACTGAAAGAAATAATACATTTTTCTTTCCAGCTTTGCCTTGTATGCTTGTATAAAGAGATTCTAATGCAAAAATGGCATTGATAGCAGCAATACTTCTCAATAAAATAGCTGCTCACAGGAACTATATACCTGATGATACAGCTTCGAATAAGGACATAAGTTATGTTATATTACTTCATTTGATTCTTTGGGGAGCATTTAAGTTTAGAGCAAAGCACAGCATAGGTTTCTGCTACTGAGAAATAATGTCATTAATTGCAATCTACAGCATATTCACTCAAATAAATGAACTTCCCTATAAAGTACCTTAGTAAAAATACACCACACCCCATCGTCTCACACAGGTCCAGCGTGGGATTACTGCGAGAACTTATTGCTCCTATCAGAAAGGCTATGAAGAAGCAGATGCTAGAATTAAATTTTGGATGGTATACACAGTTTTTGCTAAGATTACAGGGAGCTTCTTCCTCTTCCAGCAGGGCCCTTTCAGCCTCATTCTATCACCACATACCTTTCACATGCTAAGCAGATGGAGATTTAAACCAGGTAAAGGTATTTGGGCAAGTTTTTCACCTGCTTTTCCAACTCCAGACCCCACTGACTGCTCATTCAAGTGAGAACTACTTCACTTCGGCCTCCTTCCCCACCCACATCCCATCCCACGCCATGTACTTCAACAATTGTGGGATGAAGGTCTGTTCTTATGCTGGAAATTGAGGAATAATACATATTATTAACACACATTTCTCCTAGAGACAGGACTACTGTAAATATCAATGCCATCACCACCTATGCTCTTCAGCTTTGTATTTCAAACATCCTGGATAATACAGCTGCTCAATTAATTTCTAGGTTTCATACACACATTAAGTTTTGTGCTGGTTTTCCTCCATCATGTTAGTCTCTAAGTTAAAATAACCGTTTTTTCCTTTTATTCTTCCTTTTTAATAAATGAATCCTTTCCACGAGAAGTGTTTGCCTGCATTTCAGACCTAAGAGAAAACCACTGCCTGATCTTCCATCTTCCATCCCATTTAGACCTTTTTATGCCAAAACTTGATCTACTGAAATATTTTACAATTGCAGTGGTCCCACTTTACAAAGATAACTATTCAGGCTTTGAGAACAAGCTGTGACAAGTGGTAAAGGCACAAACCTCCTGACCTTGTAATACATATCTTTATGAAAGGGTCTAGCACCTCTAAATTAGTATCTCCTGGATTTCTACCAGAACTGCCATTTATGCTCCGTGCAAGATCTACTACCACTATTACCATATCATTGTTGTATAGTTATGCAGATATGTATTGCAATATACATTAAATAAATTCTACTCTTATGGTCATGATAAAGTACCCAAGTCCTTGCTGAAAGCAACACGCAGTACTTTTCCCACACGTTTCACCTGAGTGTAGAACAGAAACATATGGAAAAAACAAATTCTTATTTTTTGGAAACTGCAGATGGAAAGCCAAGGTATGGCTGCACAGAGAGCCTTCTTTTCTGTTGGAATACACATCTTGCAGAGAAAGGCATGGAATAGGAAACTCATTTAATTAAACTGTCTTTATGTGTAATGACTATCTAATAACAGCATGCATCACTGCAGCAGCCATATTTATAGTGACACGCACCACTTTTGCTGAATATATTGGGAGTGAAAGTTTCTGCGTTTCCCAAAGCTCTGCTAAACAAATTAAAATTTTAATTAATATTCTTTTTCATTATTTCCTTCCTCTTCCCTCTCCCTAACCCCTCCCAGGATTACAGACCTGAAAGTAAAAGAGTACAGTACTGATTTTAGTGCATGCTACGAGCTGAATGCCAAACAAAAATAACTGGTTAGCACAGCAGCCAGACTCAACGCTGTCACATCATTGACCAGTTATCAAATTGGTGATTAAACAAATGTGCCTGACCTCATTTGAGATGTTTTATAACTAGAGGAAGCAATAGCTTGATTACCATATTAGATGTTAACATTTAAAAGTCAGCTGTGTAAGATTAAAGTAATAAAGTGACTGATCACAGCTGAACATTTCCAGTACACCCAGTTGAGCAGGTCTTTTGAATAGCCAAGAATATAACTACATCTCACCCTTCGTTTATGGAATGCTCGTCTGGATGCTGCAGGTCAGCAGTCCTGGTACAGGAGCAACAGCAGGAGTATGGAGTTGCCGTGCCAACACACATGCTTTATTTATATATAAAACCAAACTTACTGGATAAGACTAGAACTTGACCCTTGTTTAAAATTAAGTATTTAATTAAAAAGACAAGATTTTCTCAGTGGCCTAAGGACATGTTTCCTTGGGTACAGAGCCAGTGGAAGAGATCCCTTGCAGAGGAACAGTATTTCAGCACATACACATGTAGATGTTCAATGACAGAACCAGAGCTAAAGCAAAGAGCCCAATCTCTATTTCAACATTTATTTATTTTTTTTAAATCTAGCTCACAACAATAACTGCTCTAAAACAGCTTATAAGATGATTAAAACATGATTCTATTAAAGGTGAAACTGGAAAAGAAACAGAAGTCCTAATTCTTTCCAGGATTAATAGACTTCAGGTGGACAGCCCATATGCATACAATGGATTGGCTTGTTATTTTGTCTGATGATGTGATGCTATTCAAAAAATCCAGAGATAAATTCACAGTTGTCATATTTGAACACATGTATTATTTAAAATGTTTTTCCCTTTAAAAACTCCCCCAATCAAAGCCTATAACATCACTAGGAACCTGACTGCTGGGGCAGAAAGGAGAGTTAGGTCTCCGATTCCTCCTGCAGACACTCTTTGTTCCTCTGTAAGCGCAGTGTAATTTGAAGGTATTCATTCAGCACTCTCTTTTAAGAGTTTGCTGGTGTTTCCTTGTCAGTTTGCACTTCTACAAAAGCTACATTCCCCTATTTTTTAGGGAATTTTGATTAACTAGCTATCTTAAAAGTCATGCTTCAGAGGAGCATCATGTTTATACAAAGAGGTTTGATTTTAGTTCTTTATATTGGAAACTGCATTTTGTTGCATTTAAGTTAATCTGGGGCTTTGCTTCTTCCTTTATTAACTGCAGTGCTAGTGTTCTCTTCAAAGGGTGATAAAACTATCGAAGCCTGTTAGAAGTCCCACTGATACTGCAGCCATATTTTTCAAAGATTTTGTTGATCCGGCTGCCTACAACAGAGACAATATGCAATGCCTTTTCAGAGCTCTTAATGGCATCTGAAATAGAGTATATCATGCTGTTTTCATGACAAGTATGCACAGAAATAGTCAAAACTCAAAAGTCTTCTGTAGTCAGTTGATCTTCCCATGATATTTAAGTTTAGCATTGTCATTAAGTTGCCAAAAAAGTATCCAGTAGAGGGAAGATATAAAATATTGATGAAATAGGGCCCCCATCAAAGTTTATCTTTGCCTTTGAATCACATTAGAGGAATTGCAGACATTTGACAAAACTGGGATTTGTCACATTCCTTGGAATAACGTACCAACTCCTTTATCGCCTTTAAGCTGAAGAGACTCAAGTATCACAAATCAATCTCCTCAATTCAAAGGAACAACATTCACTGGTACACAGATCAATACTCCTTTCATTACCCAACTTGCTCATCTTGAAGGCAATTAGCCAAGATCTCCATGGCTGCCCTACAACAGCATCCCAATTAGGGGACACCAAATGCAGTTGTCTCTTGCTCTTGGTGGGGTTTGAATTGAAAACTCAAGAAGCAGTATCAGTGAGGGTGCAATATTTCATTAAATACAGGTGGGAAGAGCACTGTGGATAACATTAAAGCCGTTAGAGATGACTCTTTGATAGCCTTTATATATCAGACATAAAGGCAATGAGGTCCTGGCTCACTGAAATTCCTGTTACTCTCATTGCATCAGTGTTATAATCTGGGTCCCTGCAGAAGATCTCAGCATAATTATACTGTGGTCAGTAATAAATGGAATATTAGGCAAGATATTGCACTTCTTGTGAATGAGCGTGGGTTGGGGGTGAGGAAAGCTTGATTTGTTTGGGGCTGAAGATTTCCACCCCACCGCCCTTGTGTTTTTTTTTCTTTTCTTCCTTCCCAGTGACAGAAACCACTGTCTGACACAGAAGCACTGGGGACAAGTTCACACTACTTCCAGAGAGAGAAGCCAAGGCATCGCCCACGCTGCTCCCACACCCAGCAGCAGCAAAGCCCAGGCACGCAAGGAGACGGGGCTCAGTTAGCAGCACTCCCAAAAGAGTCAGCAAGAACATCTGCTCAAGTTAAGGACCCAGAACACTTGTAGGAAGTTTTTGTTTGTTTGTTTGTTTTTTTCAAGTAAGTGTTGAACAAGCAGCAACCCCCCTTGAAATAAAAAAAAATAGGTCTGGGCTTGTCACTGAGGGCATGGAGGTGGAGCTTGGCTGCTGCCAGTGAAACTCCCCAAGCTCTTGGATTTGTTTCTGCTTATAAGTTTAATTCTAAATCTGTGCATAAACTGCCACTGATGCTTCTCTACTGTGGTGCAGGGAACACATTTGATGACAACTATTTGGAATATTGAACAAAAAATTGAATTTGGTATTCTTTGATAGCAATTGCATACCTGTAGCTATACTTTAAAAATAAATAATAATTATTAAAAAAAAGAATCACAGCATTATTTCATGCTTTAACAGCACACAGCCACTACTGCCTGTGTCACATACCCCAACGAGAGCTGTCGGTCTGATGCCTGTCATCTGTGCCCGTTCCCTGCTATCTGCCCATTCAGTATGTGCCACAGACGTCTCCTCAGAGTTAATTGTCTGCTCAGCTTTTGTCCCTTTCACCCAGGTTTTCTCCGAGTGAACTGCCTGTCATTGCTCCGTTACTTCTGCGTCTGCACAAATTAACTCACTGCTTGGCACGTTTCAGCATCTCCAAGCTCCAGCCAAGGCAGAAGTACATTCCTACACACAGCGTGCCATCTAGTGATGGAAGAAGTGGGAGCACAGTCTCAGATCCCTCTGAAGCATTTCCAGATTTATTTCAGCTGTCCTTTTCACAAGAAAAAGTCCACAGGAAACATTCAGAGGTCCACAAAAAAATATTTAGTCATTTGAGGTTTTTTTTATTTGCTGTTTCCCCCACACACATATTGACTCTATAAATTAAAGCAAGCGCACCAAGGACATGCAGCATCTCTTCCAGGAAAAGTACTGTGGTTATTAAAAATGGAGGGCAAAACCATAAATGCACGCAGAGAAACAAAAAAAGCCAAACAAGAACTAAACTCACAACAATTATTTTCTTGTATATCACCCTAATGAAATTTAACGACAAAACGTAACAAAACACTGGAGGCCACCCTCAGGTTTTGTACTTCACACGCAACACGACACAGCCAGCACATCAGCAGTGGCTGTACTCCTGAAGAGTGGTGGAAGATGAAATAAGTGGGAAAACAAGTCTCCTAGAGGGCACCAAAATGGTGCAGATCTATGCACGTATGCATTTTAGTTCTCATATGGTTCAGAATTCCCCTAAGCTATATATAGTAGTCAGCATTTTCCATTTTTTGCTGAAAATTGCTCCCAGAAGGATAAACAGGTCTCACACACACACATAAATGGTTACAGCACAGCAGAGAGAACCTCCTGCACCGCTGAGCCCAGCACCAAAACGTTAACTGATTGTAGCAGGCTTAGGCTGAAACCCTTAACACACATGCACAGACACTGATTTTCACTATTCTTCACAGGTTTGTCTGAATTCCCCTCCCAAGTTTCACATTTAAGCCAGACTTTCAACATTAGTTTTTCCTTTTTTTTTCCAGTATGAAGTAATAAATTGAGTCTGACAAACTAATTATCAAAGGACACTTCATTAATCAGAGCACCTAGCAAACAGCTCTTCATTGTCTGAAGACACACGTGCCAAAACATTACTGAAAACATAAATTCTGCTTATGTTGAACACCTTAAAGAATATCTAATGCATTGCAAAACTGAGACTTTTACCCAGGGTCTCTGTGTCAGGTGATGTAGCAAATGTTTATCAACACAAAGAGTAAAAAAAGCCATAAAAATTATTACCTTAATCAGTGCAAACACCTCAGTCAAGCACATCTCCTTTCCTACCTCCTCCAAAAGCAAAAGCCAAGCTCCTCCTACCCCCTCTTAAACCTGAGCCTAAACCTAAACCCACCCTAAACCTCCAGCTGGCCCTAATGACTGGCCCACCCCCTCTGGCCCTTAAAGCCACACCGGGATCATGCATGTCATCTCTTTGCTTGCACACTGATATCATTCTTACCACATTTTTGGAAACTTCAGCTGTGTCAAAAACCCCATTTATGCACCAAAACAGTCTGGAGCAGCCCATGGCAGGACCACGGCACGGGCCCTGGAGGGGGATGGAGGCAGCATCTTGGTTGATGCAACTTGTGTGTGCCTATTTTTTGCACAAAAATTCTGCATGAGATGATTCTCCTGCACTGGTTTTAATTTGTCATCATCACCACATGAGGATATGAGGTGGCTCCAACCCTGACACCATTGCTGACCCCTTTACACCCATGCCCATGCAGACTTTGCAGGCTTCCCTCTTCCCTAGCCCATTCCCGGGGGTTTGCACTCACCTTCATCAGTAACTGCTGAAGTATCCCCAGATAACCCCCTGCATGGAGCTTGGTGCCCTCAGGAACCACTGATTTGTCCCACACTGACACCCAGACTCCCTCCAGAAGCTGTACTCGGGGTGCACCCCAAGCTACCCCCATCCCTGCTACAGACCAAACCAGCTTAAGCCAGGGTTAAAACCTGGCAGCGGAGGAAAGGGATGTACGGGGCTGAGGCCATGACGGTGACTGCTATGGATTGAGAGCGTTTCAGAAGATAAACAAGTTTGTCATTTCTACTGGGACTTCACCCAAATAGTCTTTCAGCTTGTCAGCGGAGAACAGCTGAACGGAGATCAGCGTGCAAATATGAGCATTACAATAACCACAACAAAAATCTCCTTACAGAGCGATTTCAAAACTCTAAGTTTAGTGACTGAGGTTTCCAAACCCCGGGGACAGAGACTCGTATGATTTACTCTGTATGTTGCCTTGCCCAATAACTTTGCACTGCAAGGAAAGGTGACTCATTTGAGGGACTAGCTTGTTCTTTCAGCAGAGTTTTCAGGTAGATTCATTAGGTTTCTAAAATTATGGGTTAGCTGCAAGGAAGGAGATGCACACACACACACGTTTCTTCTGAATCTTGTGTCAAGCAGCTCTTGCCTGCACTTCCAGGGCTGTGAGTTGGCCAAGATGAGGAGATCCCAGCAGGGTCTCACCATCCCAGCACAGCCAGTCCAGGGTCTCACCATCCCAGCACAGCCCGTCCAGCCTGTGGCTTGGCATCAGGTGAGGACCATGAAATACCTTACAGGATAAAAACTTATATCTTAGTCTTACATGAAATAGGATTTAATCTTCCTGTACAAGCTGGATTGCATAAAGCATCCTACAGGTTGCAAATGCGTTCAAGTATTGTGGTCTTCAAGGCAGGCATGATTTCAATCCTTTAACTCCTAATATTACATGAAACCAAAGCAGATTTCCCTTGGTGTTTTAATCACAGCATATTTGCCTGTTCCAGATAATGTTGTATGATAATGTCTGTGATAACACTGTGTTTATTCATATGAATGATCTGAAATTGTTCATGATTGCCAGGTGCCATTTGTTTAGCAGTTTTAAGTAGGAGACCAGGTAAAATTCCAGCACAAATAAAGATATAATACAATATTCTCAATCATTCCTCCAGGATATCGCACTGTGAATTTCAGAATCAAACGATTAGGATGATACCTTTATTTTATTATTTATAGTTGTCATGGTGACTCAAAGACACTTTGTGAAATTTTGCACTGAGATCTGCACAGAAAATGGTATGTAAATATTTTGTGCCCGTGCTTCTCCTCAAAGACGGTATGTCTGTCCCAGATTTATCACAATTAAAATTTAGGTCATCCCAGTACCCAGGACATCATCTGCCTTGTCCGTCAAGGACCAGATGGGAACCTCGAGCGTTAAGGCACTGTTGTGAAGCGTTAAGAGCCAGCCCTCCAGCGGCTGCAGGCAGGTGCCCTCCACGAACGGCCCAAGAGCAGCAGCTCTGCCCAGTACTGCCCAGCAGCCTCTGCTGGGAACATCCCAAACATCCCAAATGAAACCTTCAGCACATCCCCAGCTGGGAACCTTGGAGGCCTCCATGAGGTTACTTTCACTAAGCTGAAGTTGGAAATTTCACAAAGTCTCATCCTATTTCTCCATAGTAATCTTTGCAGCATAAGGTGATGTTGTAAAATGGGGATGAATCATAACACTTTCTAACATTGAATGATAATCACCTGAAAATTTCTTTTCAAATGGTGTAGACAGAGAAATGGACAAACTTTTGTTGCACGATCTACAGATTCTCTGATCAATTTGCCAATCCCTAGCGTATCAAACTTTTAGTATGCTCTAAAAATGAGGAACTGGGTGTGTGTCTGCATTTTAACTGGTGTTTTTCACCCCCTAGAGAACAATTATTTCAGTATTTGTTTGCTGACAGCAAAGCATTTCTTTAAACATGAACCCTCCAGAATTTAAAAGACTGGGCTGGAGTCATCCTTGTTTGTATCAATACTTTTGATACAATACTTTTGCTCAAAAACCCCCACTTTTCAATGCAATGCCCAATCCAAACTTGCCCAAAAGTTGGAGGCTGGCAGTTATGGGGATGCTGACATGTTGATTAATGCTTCTAAGACTTGTCTCTAGTTTTACTTAGCTATTTCAAACCTAAAAGTTATATTTCCCCATGACAAGATCTGATAGGATCATGACTGTCTATTTTTAATGAAAATATAATATTAGATTTTATTGTAGAATATTTCAAGAACTCTAAAAAAAATGAACAGATCATGTATGTCCTATTATGTTGCATTACTGAACAAAGTATCTGGGGTCCCTTGGCATCACCGGGTGCTGCCTGCTGTGTGCACCCACCGATTTAAGAAAGCTTTGTGGGGGAGAAGATTTCCTGGCACAGCACAGGGTGTTGCAGGCACTGCCGATCCCACGAAGTATGTGCAAGCCATGGAGTCCAGTCCAGCTCTTCAAAGATCTGAGGCTCGATGGATAACGGTGGCAAAACGTAGTTGTTAAAAAGCTGCATTGTTCCATAATTTCTATATGCTTTTAATAATTTACACTGAGTGGTTTTTAAACTATAATATTTTTATAGCCTATTCAGATTCAGATACTAAATTTACGCTTCTTCATGTTGATATGCTTTTAAGCAAATTTCTCTATGAAACTTTAATGTATGATCATGTAGCTGTTCTCTGGTCAGAATTAAAGTAAATTCTGACTTAATGTGATCTTCAACCTTCCCACCCCCCCGCAATAACCACTGTTTTATTTGACATGTTGGCTACCAGGACATGTCTAAGGTGCTGAGATCATGTGTGAAAAATCCCAGATCAATAATGATGCTAAATGCACATTCCCTTCTCCAGTTCTCCAGCAATTAATTTTATCTGGAGTGCTGAAAAATTCACTCTGCATCTTACTCTGTTTCACTGTCATCTATTCAACTGCCAACTCCTCCATTTATTTGATAAAATATAATCTAGAGTGGGTATTTTGTTTGTTTGGGGAGTTTTTACATGCCAATTCTTTTACATGTGGAATAGCTTAACCACTTCACTTTTAATTTTCTTGATAATACCATCCAGTCCTCCTGAAGTGCTGAAATTTTAGGGAAGAAATTACTTTCAGTCATTTGATGCCTCACTCTTTCAAGGAACTTTATTTTTACTAATCACCTATAATGGCTCATGGGCTATTACTTCACCTGCTTTACACAACTGGCTTTAAGCAGACAATTAGCTGGTAGCAGAGCCTACGCCAATTAGAAATATCAGCCATCTGCAACAAAATGACTGCTGACAACATAAGAATTTTTTAAAAAGTATCACCCAAGGAGAGTTCAACAGAATTTTGGACAACATACTTTTTCTTTGTTTAGTGCTTTAATGAAGGTCTTTATTTGGACAAGCTAAGTGAAGGATGTCCAGTACATATTTTGTCTGCTGCAAAGGAGAAATTCTTTGAAACCATCAACTTGTAACACCAGGTAGCCCCAAAAACACTTAGTGTTTGGATGAATATGCCAGAAGCATAAATAGAGAAGAAAATGTATCCTCTTTGTTAGAAGCAAAGATCAGTCTGCAAGACTGAAATCTATAAAAGGAAATTTTACCAAATATTTTTAAAGACACTGGCTTCCTTACTTTTCAAACAAAAAGAAAAAAAAAAAAAAGGAAACCTGGACAACAAAGCCATGGGAAAGCGCATGTTGCTAATATACAGTTCCAAACGTACAATACATGGTAAAGCATTAATTACACTGAATTCCACTAACTGGTCTCGTTGAAGAAATCCACCTTGATAAGATTAAAATAGCTTTACAGCAGTCTGAGATAAATGCCAACATGCACTTAAATCACTTCCCTTTTCCTAAATTGTTTTTCTTTTCTTTGCAGCTTCAAACAATAGAGGAGGGATGAGTTGGAGAAGACGGAAAAATCAAACAAAATTTCTCCCTTCTGAGAAACAATATCTTTCAAAGTATCCCCCTTGCTTTTGTTCTAATTAGACCGTAATTAGAATAATCATGGTCATGGCAATAGATTTATTTTTATTGCTACCTGTAATTGTGCATGATATTTTTATTTTCTATGGATCCCTCTCGCGAAGATTGGAAAGGTAGAGGATTCAGCATAGGACAGTGTTTCCAGCTGCACCTTCCCATCCTTGGGAAGGAAAAAGAGGAAAAGTGGTGTCCTCCAGAGCACACGATGGAAAAGTAGTTCAGAGATGTACCTTCTCTTGCCCCTTGGTGGGCACCAGTGGGTTTACTCTTTGCTTGGAAAATGTTCAGAATGTGTGTGACCAAGGCCCTGAGCAGCCTGGTCCAACTTTGAAGTTAAATCTAACTTGGAAGCCAGCTCTGGCTTGAGCATAATGTTTGGCCAGATGTCCTCCAGAGGTCCCTTACAACTGAAGTTATTCTAGTTTCTAGGACTAGTTCACATTGTCATGGCATTGAAAGCTGGAGAGGGACTGTTTACAAGAGCATGGAGTGGTAGGACAATGGATAATGGATTTAAACTGAAAGAGAGTAGATTTGGATTAGGTATAACGAAGACATTTTTCATGATGAGGATGGTGAGGCCCTGGCACAGGGTGCCCAGAGAAGCTGTGGCTGCCCCTGGCTCCCTGGCAGTGTTCAAGGCCAGGTTGGATGGGGCTTTGGGCAACCTGGGCTAGTGGAGGCTGTCCCTGCCCATGGCAGGGGGGTGGAACTAGATGATCTTTGAGGTCCCTTCCAACCCAAACCGTTCTATGATTCTGTGATCAAGACTAGAACTGTTTTGTTAATGGGGTTTTTTGTTGGTTTTACTGTGCAGGTTTTGGTGGTTTGGTTTTTTTTTTTGTTTGTTTGTTTTCTGGTTTGGTTTTTCTTTTTTTTAAATTAGTATTACTATGACTATGATAATGAGATTGTTTAGCAGAATAAAGTAAAATCCATACTCCGACCCTTGTTCTCCCAAGTTTATGTTTTGACATAGCCCCAGCACTTCCAGGAGAGGGAACAGTAGCAAGTCAAAGATTACCATAGTCATTATAACCTTTACACAAAAGCAGTATATCAAAATGTAAACTGTGCCTGTGCCAAGTAAATGTTAATGAGTAGTATCTGGAAAGGTTAAATATAAATACATATAATTACAGCTTGCTAGTGACAAGAAATTATTAGTTTCTTTCTTCCTCAGAAGGCATTGCTCCAAAATACTAAACTGAAATAAAAGTATATAGCTAATCCTGCAATCACAATAGGACTTGGAGAGCTGCAATTATATCAATCAGTCAGAAATAAGTTGAATAGATATCACTGCTAATGTCCTCAGTTAGTTCTATATTCTCCCCTTCCAGATCAATGTATAGAGATTAGTCAGAAAACTGCTCTGAAAACTGAAATTTAAAAAATTGTGTTGAGAAACCACTTCAGTTCATTTATATTTTAAAAATATAAGCTCACAATTGTAGAAGAAAAAACTACAAATCAAGCACAAAGAATAAATCTCTGTTTTCATTCATAGGCGGGACAGAAAAATGTATTTGCTAAAGAAATTATTTAAATGCTCCATATTGGCATTTGATTGGAGGGGGAAAATTCATTTCTTTCCCTGGAGGGAAATACCTAATATGCTACTAACTGCACTAAAAACAGAGCCATTCCAAGCTGACATTTGCAATTAAAAAGAGAAAATATTTAACGGAAGCTTGTGAATACTTTGCAATGGCAAAATTGCTTTCAACCTTTAGAAAATTTCCCTTTTATTATAATTTGCTTAATCTACCAATGCACAGTCTTTGTATAACATGTAAAGTGAACACTGGTACTCTGTGAAATAAGGACGAGGTGTCCAAAGTAGCATTTACAGATGCGATATTCCGGCTTAAAGTGAAGACACGGTTTACCACCTCCTGAACATTTTCAAAAGTAAATCTTGGGATTTTCATTTGCAGTGCACGTAGATTGCACCCGTTATGATTATCTCTCCATAAGCAACAGTTTAAATGGAAACCTAGGAATTGCAATAGTTTCAGCCACCTTGTACAGCTGCCACCTTGTTTTCAGATGGGAACTTCTCCTATAGGCTACAATCCCAAAGATTATTTTTGCGCTGCACATTTTTCCTCTCTGTTTAAAATGTGGTTATTCTTACCAAAAGGATATACTTTTTTTTTTTTTTTTTTTTTT
>VXBL01003291.1:532643-630295 GCA_013400195.1 Aramus guarauna
GGTTCACAAGGGATAAGAGATAAATTTGAGTTAAGCATATTGGAGATATCCGTGCAGTACTGGGTTGTCTGAATGTTTTATTAAGGTTATGGGTTTTTTTGGCAAAACATATAATTAATGTATTTTTACATTTCTATAGCTTCTACATTTGCTTCCTTACAACAGCCTCATCAGCTTCAAGAGATCACACGAGTGTATGAAGAGAACAAGGCATGAAAAGGGGGCAAAGTCCAGCCGCTACAAATCTGTTTAAATCTTGAGTAAATCTAAATGAGGAATGAAAAAATGAATGCATTTCACAACCTCTCTTCACCAGAATATGATCTAGTTGGCCAGAAATACGAAACTAGTAGAAATGAATCCTACTCTGCCTGTATGGCAGTGATGGATTTATGGGTTTTTTCCCTAAAGTGGTAGCAAACGTGAAATCCCACCAATGTTCTTTTTTTTCCCCTTTTCTTCTTCTTTTCTATTTTGGTAACATAGTAAATCTTTGTCAGCCACCAGAACTACGTATGTTCTGATTAACTATCTAATTGTTTTAAGAGATGAAAACCATTAATTCTAATCACAGGGCCTTAAAGTAGGCACTAACTCTTACTTTAATTCTGATAGCATTGCCTTAATGAAACAAAGGTGCTTAAAACACCGTCCATCACAGTGAGACGGTGCAAGGCACTCACACTCACGGTGGTTTGCAGTAACCACCTGCTTCTGCTGCTCTTCAGAGCTGGGTGCCCTGCGGGGACTCCCCAGCTCACGTTGGTGGCAGGGAGGGTGATGCGGCAGTTTGAACAATAGAGAAAAGTCCAGAATAATGGAGGTGCTGTGAAAAAAATACTAAAATCCTTTTTACAAAGGAAAGGTAAGTAAGAAATACGTGTGGTTTATTGCCAGGGAACATGGTGAGCAAAGTACTTACTATGGCGTTGCCACGAAAGAGGCTCAGCCCTGGTGCAGGATGCCCAGGGATGCAGGGACAGTGACGGGATGCAGGTTCAGTGGTGGGGAAGATGGCAGAGATGCCCTGTCCCCTCTCGGCCGCTCTCACACCAACGCTTCTCTACCTATACACAACAAAATAACCAGAATTTAAAAAAAAATGTCAGGCCACTAATAAAAGATCATTTCTATTTTGACCTTTCAGTAGCAGGTAACCTGTTTATAGTGAAATGAATCTTCATTTTGAGTGTAGCTGGGCAAGAAATAGATTTCTTGTGCTGGTATTTGGGACCTTGCATGTTTTTCCTCCCAAATTAGGATTAAAAATAAAAATCTATCAATTTCTTGAAAAATGATAATCAATAAACAGATCTATACCACATCTGGTAAAATATTTTCTTCCATTGTCTTCAAAATTGATTCAGTGTTGACCTTTTTGGTTTTTGTCTTAATTGGTACACAATAACAGAATTACAAAACAAAACAAACAAACATATAAAAATAATCATTAAGATAAATTTTAATCATTTTCCAATACTACTTCTTTTTCTTAACCTGAACCTTGGTCAAATTTGATCTTTATGTTACTTGTAAGGAATAGCCACAAGACCGAGCTCAAGAGCAGACCAGGAACTGTTACACTTTTAAACAAGTACTCCGCTTTTTCCCATTTGACAAGAGCATCCATACACACTTGATCGATCTTCATGCCAGCACGTCTATCGAGTGCATCTCCTGCCCAACAGCTGACAGATGTGCCGAGAGGGCTCCGAACCCCACGCAAATGCCAGACGTGAGCTGTCTCTGATGTTCTGCCTTTCAGATCTACAACCCTAAGCCAAGCATCGGGTACAGACCTCATTGGGTCCTAAAATATGCACCATTTTCATGATAATTTATGAGTCAGATACTTAAAATGTTAACCAAGTTACAGTATTTATATAATTTCTATCGTGATTTTGCATTGTGCATAACACTAGCAGTAATTTGCAAGGTCACAATACATTCCTTTAAAATATTTCTTATTCTAACGCCTGTTTAAGTTTTCTGCTTTAAAACTGTAATTAAAGCTTTCAGGGAAATCCTTTCTTACTCTCTTTATATTCAAGCTCTCCTCTCGCTCCTCTGTTGCCTACACCATATCCCATGTAAAACCTGACATACAGATTTGCCTCCTACACCTGCAGCACAGCAAATCTGGCAGACAGTCCAACTTGTAAGTGTCCTGTGCCAACTCATGTGTCAAGTCAGTATTTTCTTTTCATGGTGTGCCCATGTTCCACACCAAGCTTTTCACACTTTTTCACTAATTTGATCAAATGAATAGCCTGCAGATGTACATTGGAGACCTCCTTTGTGTGACACCATGGAGGTGCAATGAAAAGGTGCTGGTAGAGACGGGGCTACCTGGTACTTGGCACACGGGAGAGGGATGAGATGGGAACAGCAAGCAACGGGAGCTGTTGGTGCCTGATCTAACGTAGCTGTTGTAGAAAGAGACTCCTTTATTTGCAATAGGAGATGGATTATGGAAGATGTGCCAATACTACACGTGTGCTAGTTAGTACTTTTTATCAATGGTTTCCATCATTTTTATGAAATTCTGTCTCCTAAGAGTAAAAGGAAAAAAAGAAAAAAAAAAAAGAAAAAAGAAGATAATTTTTTTAATGCGTTTTCTTTCTCAAAATGGATTTGAAGATTGTGGAGTAGCTTCACTTTTTTTTCTGGTTTCTGAAAATTTTCACATCCTGAAGAATGCAATGCTGAGGATTAAATTCAGGCCATTTAATTATGCAGATTGAATAATCCTACTGGGGTACCTGTTTCTTTCTCTCCTCTTTATTTTGGGCTTTGTCATTTGCATGGCATCCATTGTTGACATTCCTCCTGAAGCTGAGGATACCTGGGAAAATTTGCTAAGTCAGTAACTTGCCATATTCACATGTGATCCGGTCCCTTTAAGTCTAAAACCATTGCTTAGCTTCTACTCCAAACCAAACATTTCTCTCTCCAAAAAATAAGAATATGAAAAAACACTACCTCCCCCCAACCTGAAAGCCAATGTAAAGGCAGTTATTTATTTCAGTTCTTGCAAAGTATGTTTGTAAAAAATGGTCCCCTCCCCAACTGTTCTTTATATGGTCCTAGTAACTGAATTAAAGCAAAGTTCTCCAAAAGAAATGAATTTAGTGTACCTGATAGCCATCTAAAATAGCGTGTATTTTAGCTTCCTGTGTAGCAGCCAAGTTGATTTAAATCAACTAGAAGAGAGGTATGCTTTAATCAGGTCAGCTGACAGTTATTAGATCAAACCTGATTGAAATTCAGAAATTTAGTGAAAATAAATCTGCTATGAATCCAACATTTTCCTCCCACGAGGACCCAATGGATAAAACTTTTAAGACATTAAAATTATTCTGGTTTGGGGAATAAGATTTAGTGGAGCATGTCAAGCTTTTATTTTACTGTTTAGCCTCCTCTGTGACTTTGGTTTAGTGTAAAAGGTACCCCATAAAACCAAGCACCATGGAACAAGCAGAAGACAGAAAAGGTCCAATTCTTGGCTGCTTTACATCAGTCTTTTACAACTGTTCAAACGAGACATAAAATAGTACAAAGCCAAAAGAGCTGCATTTTATAGTCAGCTTGCACAGCTGTAAAGGAAAACGAAGCTGAGAGGGGAGAATGTGTGTTTAGCAAATAGGATGGATTTCCTTCTGGAGTTTGAGCTACGTGTATTATCATTAATTTTAACTATTCTTTCCATAAAAATCAGTTTGCTAAATATAGAGGTAAGTTACAGATGAGTTTATTGTGCCACCCGAGATGCCCCTGTCATTGTCTTTTAATTATAATATTCTTCATGGCTCTGAACCGTGGAACAACAGCTGGGCTTTATCCTCCAGGTAGGGAACGAGATCTCTGTACTGCTCTCTCTTATTTTGCAGATGTTGTGTACAAAGCTGGTTCAAAAATAGATTTTCCGGCTTGTGGGACAATTCCAAAACTTTAATATTTATTTCCATCTCAAAGTCAAGATGAAAAGGCACACTTCAGAAGTATTTGGGGGAAAACATGTTCAGGAAGGACACCAATTTGTAAAGAATGGATTTTTTTCGATCAAAATGGGACATTTAACCACCTTTCTTATTAAAAAACCCACAACAACCAAACTCAGAATCGAGACCATTGAGATAACCTGAGACTCTTAACTTGGTGTCCCCACAGCCCAGAGAGAAGTTTGTCCCAGTAACTTCCAGAAGCTCCATCACCAGGAAATATTTGTACTTTCTATTCCTCAAAGTTTCTCGAACCGTGCCTGGGAAACCTGCAACAAATCAACCTGACTGGGAGCCTGGATTCAACAGGATCCAATCTGATCAATCTTGTTCTCCTAGTTCAATACAGGACAGAAAATACATGCAATGTGTCTCAAAAGACATAGCTAGTGGCAGTAGTAATTTTAAAACTCTGTATTTACCTGCAGCCCTTATTTGTCTTAGAGCAGGCTGTGTTAGAAAATACAGCGAGGCTGGAATAGATTCATTCATTAGTGTTGGAGGTGAATCTGCCATTTCTCTTGAAGCAGATTAGACTTTAAAAAAAAAAAAAGGTTGCTTACATTTGATTTGTCTTACTGTAGCATGCCCTCATTAAAAATACTTTCATGGGATTAGCTTACGTTGCAGACTGTCATTAAACCACACTTCCAAAATTCCTTGTCTAGACAGAAAAGAAGAAAAAATATGAAATTGTGGTGTGTGGAACTGATCACTAGCAGACTTTTTTTTTTCCTATCAGCACCAAGCAAGGACCTGTGTGTGCTCCCACTGCTCTTCAAGGTCATCCCACCGCTCCTCATCCTGCACAGCTGAACCTCACCATACTTGAGCGAGCTACGGGGTCGTAAGCAGAGGGTGCATCTGTGGACACAGGTGTTAGGGTCGTGCTCTGCACTAAATATCCAAAAGAGCTGAGCACGGAGCATGCAAAAACCGTGGCACCAGCATCTGGCAAGTCTGCGTTTGTATTGTACAAATGTGCAACATTTAAAAAAGTCCTAGAGCATTGGAAGCCCCAACATTTCTCCCTCTGGGTCTTCAAGTTAAGTGTTTCTATTGTGTGCGTAGAGTTGTGATAGCAGGAGTGAGAGTCCAAGTACTCCTTTATGTTTTCTCTATTTACTTCTCTTTCCATTTTTAGCTGCACTCGTACTTGCAATTTGCAACGTTCCAGCCACTTGTAAGTCAAAGGGAGCTGAAAGCTGTAGCGCAAAACAGCATCTTGCAGAATCCAGCGCTTCAAGTGGGTCCTGATCATTAGACTACATTGAACTTCGGACTATTCATATGCAGAAAAGATTACAAAAGCAAAGCTTCATATAGCATTGCTTAATTAATGTCATAAGCAGCCACAATTATTGGGCTGTTGGTTCTAAGAATAAGCTTGGTCCGCTTAGAAATACAGGGAAATGGGCACAATAGCATTACTTATTGAGTAGTATCTTTGAGATGTCATCTCTAAGGCAACTTTTTTTTAGACAGTTCAGAAAGCTCATCCCAACTCTTTGGGGGAAAAAACACCCAGAAAAATCTAGCAATTTTTGTACTGACACAAATGACAAATATTTATCCAGAAACATTCAGCAAGTGTTTGTTGGGGTTTTTTATATCTGTACCACACAAGAATACACCCAGAGTGCAGAAGAACATAACTTGTATGTTACTGAGCTGGGCTTACCACAAGATAATTGTTAGCTCTATACGATTGTTTCACGCTGGTATTTAGGAACTAAGCCAGGACTAGAGTATTGATGTCACCACTAGTTTATCCAGGGTCACAGTCACAAGCCTTTGAGTTCCCTGAGCCCAGAATTTCACCCTGGTTTTGACAACGCTTGGGCTATAAGCAAAAAAAACCCAAACAACCCAGGAAATACCATTCGCCTCTGCTCCAGCAAGATATTTTAACATGAGTTTACTTTACCTTGGACATTTCCAGCACTTATGTGCATGCCTGAATGTTTTCTTGAGCTGGTGCCTCAACACCTTGTACTTCGAGTTAGCAGAGGTTCAGGCCAGTGGAAGGAGCCAGCACAAGATCTGTATAAGCTGCCCAAGACACTTAAGTCTGTAAATTAGGTCTGAGATAGCATTAGACTGATGGCAGCTCTACCCAAGGCTCCATTTCACTCACTGAGTGATCATGAAGCTATTTCTGCTAAAAGTTTTGGTTTTCCAGGCTAGTTCAGTAGGATTAGAATAGTTAACAACAATTTGTTTCCTTTCCCCCCCCAAATTATAGAAAGATTGCTAATGGCAATATGAAGACATGACATTTTTTGCTACAATGATGATTGGGTTTATGATAAATTTTTGTGGTGTCTTGGTAACTCATTTTATTCAGCAAATCTAATTAAACTAGTTCAATTTTTAATGTCAAAAGCCGAAAACTCTTAAAACAACCAAAAAATTCAAAACAATGAGCCTCATGCAATGGAAATATGTTCTTATAGAGTGAGTTGCTTTGGTAGCTATAGGGCTTCTTTTATTTACTGAAAATTACATTGCTTACAGGGTGTTCTCAGTGTCAAGGATTTTCATACCTACACACATACATAAATAAATCACTTATATAAAGAAGCAAGACTAGCAGGCATGTGTCAACTGTTCTGTTCTTCCCAAAATGGTTGCTCATTTTTTTCATATATTTTTTAAAAAACAGCACTTCCATTTTTCCTGGAAGAATTATTAAAATTCTATATTCTTCCAATATTACTATGCAGAGAATCATCTTTTCTTATGAATTAATGAAAGTATTGCTGTGGTTGTGAAGCATCTCAGGCACTTTACAAAGGAACACAGAAGAAATGTAGTCTTTGCTGTCCTAGCTCTGAGTTTTCATATACTTAATATTTAGAATTTCCCTCAATTGCAATTACATTGGTGTGATGAGGAATATGTTGTTGCTGTGTACTAATATATTAAAAAAATCAATTAATTTATCTGATACTGGGGGACACACACACAACACACTCTTTTTTTCTCCTATTTACTATCCAGGTTCTTCTTGTAAAAAAGACAGAAAACTTATTAAAAGGTTTTAAAATTAAAAAAAGAGGTTGCATTAAGTATTTTTTATCAAATGTAGTATTACATGAAGTAACATACAGTGGATTTACTTGGCCCCAGCACAGTAGAAAGTTCCTAAAATGTTCTGCTTTGCCTATGAATAGGGATTTCTATAATTTTCATGGAAGCTTTTTTCTTCTCTTTTACTCAAAGCAATTTCAAGGTACAAGTCAGAGGAAAACACACCTTTGCATTGTCTTGTGGCTTAGTAATATCATGTTTCATACCCTTTAATTTTTATGTTCCATTTTCTGGAAAAAATGGAAGTCAACATGAAAGATTCTTCAACCCCAAAATGTGATTATTCCATTCCTTAAAAGTATACAAGTAGACCAATCAGCTAAAGAAATCAATGTGATAGTGGGGTCTTGAAATGATCTATTACATGCAAAAGTTAGTCGAGCAGAAACAAAAAGAAAACAGTAGGATATCAGTGCACAAATTTAATTGCTTAGATTTCTTAAATTTCTGAAGTGAAAGGTAATACATTAAGGAACCTAATTAGATATTGATTTAAATAAATTTAGCCTCCTGGTGACTAAGCAGTGTTTACTAAGGGTTCTGACCTAAATTAAAAGCAACAAGGGAAAAAAAAACAAATATTTTTGTCCCCCTGGTTATAAGAAAACCAAACTAAAATGAAAGTCTCATTCACACAGAACTTGTTTTATTTTGAAACATGCTCCTATTATTGCACTGAGACCCTCACGCTATTCGGTGGGAAATAACTGCCTTTTGACATGGAGCCGGGAACGGTAAACCACCAGGCTGAAGTGCAATTATCAGTTACATGCTTTCATAGTGTCAAAACCACCAGATTTAAGAAACTATAGTTCCCTGAAATAACGGAAACAAACTTAACGAGCACTGAAACGGTGAAGTGCAATTTCCTGGCAATGAGAGTAAAGCTCCCACCTTTCTGTTTGCTGGGAAGCCGAAATACACCCTGGCAGGAAGGTCCATGAGCAGGCACCCCATCCCGCTCCTCCTCTCGCACACCTTCTGCACAGTGTTCCTGAGCGCGTGGTCACGCTTAGTGCGCTTCACCCACACACGAGCAGCAGGTCATGGCGTGAGGTTATTCCCCTCTCCGTGACATCCCGTCTGGAATATTGTGTCCAGCTATGGGATGTGAAAGGACAAGAGGCAGTGGGCACAAAAATCCTCACTCTCGTGATCTCCACCCCCTCCTTTGATAAGGTGATGAGCAATACGGTCTAATTTTGGAGTTAGCCAACACTGGGTGGAGTGTTGGGCTCACCTACCCAAGCTTTCCTTGGGAAGGATTCTCTCTTTCCAGAGTGGAAACTTGACAAGCAACTCAATAAAAACCAGACCTGAACCCCTAGTAATTAAATAAAAAGAAAAAACAATAAAAATAAATAAATTAAAAATAATTTTAAAAGAAATGAAATTTTTAAAATAAAAAAATAATAATATAGGGAAAACAACTTGTAAAAAACAAATCCTTTTACCTCCATCTCTCTTTTCTCGGTGCCCAGTGTCTAGCACTCTCTTTGACAGTTTTGCTACATATGTTGTGCTTTCCCTCTAATGTGTGCTTTGACTGTGCCCTATACTTTGGATGCTTCTTTGATGGTAGGATGGTTTGATATTCTAACAAGCTTACTGTAAAAAAATAAGCATTACACTTTATTTGTCATGGAATCATTTTACAGATGTATTCAGTTGTGAAGGGGGAAGTTATTGTAAATCACTATCACCAAACCGATGTGAATTGCTACCAACAAATTGAAGTGACAGTTGCCAAAGAGACAGCTATTGTTTGTGCCAATCATTTCTTCATGAATAGTTTTTTCTGTGCTACAGCTTTAAACAGCTCTGAAAAGGTTGTTCCTTCTATTATGGAGAGGCACTTGGAACCGCCTTCTCAGTTAAATTCTATTTTATGTGCTACCTGAAATACAACAGCTAAACTGTATAAACTAAAAGAAATAAATGTATATACAAATTTGGACAATATCTTCATTAGACAGCAGTTGTTTCTACAAATCTGTGGATTGCTCCTTTCAGCACTCTGTATCAATCTTTAATTTCAAAATTTTCGATTGACTGTTTCTAAAATCAATTATAAACTTCCTATTGGTTTCACTAGTTGCAAGTATTTAATGTTTTTTTTTCCCCGCTTCTCATTGCATCACAGTCCTTTGGCCTTCTGCATGTCACCAAATCACATGGAGTTGCAAACACAGTGTTGCCCACGTTTGTAGACAGCAAGCACATTGTACGGTCTTGTTAATCACAAGATTGAAGGAGCTAATTGGAACTTTGGATTGACTTCTCCATAAAGTGCTATCAAGGTGCTGATGGTATTAGTTTTCTCTGATTTAAGGTTCCCCACAGATCTTAGCCAATGTTTTGGTCCTTATTGACATTGTT
Organism: Aramus guarauna; assembly: GCA_013400195.1. Lineage (NCBI taxonomy): Eukaryota > Metazoa > Chordata > Aves > Gruiformes > Aramidae > Aramus > Aramus guarauna. The sequence continues at coordinate 542,117 of VXBL01003291.1, forward strand.
CTGTGAACTACGACTCATTAAATTAGCTAGAAGTTTGGTTTAGATTAATTATGATATGAGGAGCTTGACACTCTCCATCTGGAGCAGCGTTTTCAGTTGTCGCCTGCTGGGGGATGAACCATTTGAGTCATAAAAAGGCACTTTGTTTACTAAAACATGTCATTTCCAGTTTCACCTTTTCCTATTAGGGCTGCTACTGTAAGGTTTCAATGATGCTCCTGAATTGCGTCCTGTGCAACCCTCAGACTTCACCGACGGAAAGAGGGGTGATGGTGGGGACAGCAACGGGGTGGTTCTGTGGCTGAGCATCCGAGGAGCAATTTAACTCTGTTATTTCCTTCCCCTTTGCTTCCCTCACCCTATTAAACATAAAAACTAAAAAAACCCAAACTTAGAAATAGCTAAAACTCCCTGCAAGCGGCTGGGAACTATGGGCACAACCCCTTGTTGATGTGATCAATGAGTATTATATTAACACTGTGTCCAAAGCAGCAAATATAAAAATACATCAGAATTCTTTTATGTGTAATCTTCAAAAAAAATCCCAAAACCAAACCCAAACCTAAAAAACACTGCCACGAAACCAGTGTAATTCTATGGGCTAGGCTAAAGCATTAGCAAAAGAGATTTATGGGACTACAGGCGTTGGGAGACTCGTAAACCAGGTGTACTTTCAAACTTTAATGAGGGCAGCGGCTCGGGGATGTAGCTCTGTGAATACTGAATCACGCTGTGTATACGAAACATCTTACCTGCGTCCTCTTCACAGCGAGATCAGTGCACTTTCTGCAAGATGCTAGCTTGGTAATGCCCCTGCGACTCCTAAATGTGCTGCCTTGGAGGATTAGCTCTTCCTCCCCTCCCGGCAACTCAAAACGAGCAGACAAAAATGAATATTGCATGGTATTCTTTTAGCATGGATATGATTACAGCTTTCATAGACGAGGAGTTAATTTTTTAACTTTATTATACTATCCTTTCACAGTAGTAGAACAATTTAATTTTCTCCTAGTGGATTTGTCCAGAATCAGAAATTTCAGGACCATCAGAAATACTGTGGGCAATTCGTCTGCACCACAGATTGGGATTTTATTTCCTGGTCCTTTCATCTAACCCAATAACTCATGCTGAAATTAGATCATACATTTTAGAAAGAGATTCAATCTTATTTTAAAGATCCTCATTGATGGTGCATGAACCACATCCATTATTAATCTGTTCCAATGCTTAATTACCCTTGTTAAGAATACAATTAAGAAATTGTCTGATTTCTCTTTGACCTTTTCTGCATTTAATTTCCTTCCATTTCTGTCAAAATTTTCTGACAATGTTTCTCATAAACACCCCTGCTGTTCTAGAACAAAGTTTTTTTGGGTTTAATACCCAGAACGGTTATATTCTAATACAAGCTCTCCTCTTCCTTGCCTAGAGTGAAAGTGGTCTCCGTAGATAACAAATAAAAAAAAAACAAAAACAAAACAAACAAACAAACAAACAAAAAAAACCCAAACAAACAAACAAAAAAAAACAGAAAGGACAAAGAAACATACATTATTTTAAAATATATGTGGTTTATTACAAAGTAACTGAACGCGTGGCTCAGCTTGCATCATGGCTATATTTAGACAAAAGTCAGCATTTAAAGTTCAATTCCAGGACATTTGCTAATGCCCAGAATTTATTATTGCAGCTATCAGTACTGCGCTGCAGTGCATCCAAGGTGCTCAACTGCTAAATCTATCATCCTTTTGGATAAGGTATAATCACTAACAATGGGAATGTATGTAGGAATAAAGGGCAACATTTCTCTAGGTACTACAGTATTTTCCTTCCTTGCTCTTTATCTTGCCACCACCACCACCACTATATTCGTATTTTTAAGAAAACAAAGCACCTGACATCTTTTTGGTTGAAAACTCTGGGTTTTCCATGTTCTCTCAACAGACAAAACTCTTCCTGCTGTTTTAATACTCCCAGGTGGGCTTCAGGATTTCAATGAGGCTAGAAATTCAGCTCATCTGCTCTGACCTTCTCATACGTGCCTGTGCACCCATCCACAGCTCTCTGGACCGTCTCCAGCTTTCGTTCAAGCCAACAGCAGCGCCCTGAAGAGTTATAACCTGCTGATTCAGGTAAGGGGTGGGCAAGCCTGACTTCTGCTCCTGCCCAAGCTATGTCATTATTTTTGGATTATTGATCTTTCCCAATGTGCACATTTGCTCCAGTATGGGTGAATACATGCAAATAACCCCAAACCCTTTATGATACGATATGGGTGATAGTCAGAGCACATTTTGTTGTATGTATTTGTATCTCCCTGACTCCTACATATAGTTTCCATGGGAAAATTGCAGAATGCCTACGCATGTTAATTTTTAGTGCAGCAGGCCGCTAAACCTATCATCTCACAAAAATGTCCTTTTATAGTCTTGTCAATCAGTGTATAATTAGCTGAATTTACATGCAGAACAGATGGGAATTTTGGAAATGTTTCTTTTACTAAATGCATGTGAGGAAGGGAAAAAAAAAAAAAAAGAACCATGACTTGGGGTTTTAATATATATATATTCCTAATGTGCTGTTGAATTAAATAAAGTTCTAAAAATATATGCAATAAAGTGTTCAACAAAACATGCCAAGAATTATCAATTACAAACAGCAAAAAAAATGTTTCCCTGGTATTCAGAAGAGAAAGTAAATAAATAACATATTTCTTTGTGAGAAGTAAACATCAAGTTTATGCTGATGATTTCAGTAGATGTCCTTTTTAATGGGAATTTTCAGAATGTTTTGGGACACAAAGGCTCTGTTGTTTACAAACATGACCGGAAAGGGCAAGAAGGTCAGAAATCATAAGAAAACAGCAATTCCAGGCAGCCCTTAAAGAAGAGGAGGTCCCTTTACCTCGTCGTGCTGATCATTATCTGCCTCAGGGGAAGTGTGTTATTTTCTCTGGATTCAAAAAATTTGCCCATACCTTTGCCTACGCATGTTGGGGCACAGGGTGATACATCACCATACTCACTTTTGCAAGGTGTACAGATTTCCAGAGGGAGAAACTAAAGCAGGAGAAAGGAAGCCACAAAAGGAGCTGGACATTCAGGCAGCACCCTTGATTCCATACATACAGCGTATGCCAAGCTGCAATGTCCTGACCACAATGGTTTGCAGAAATATCTCACACTTATGGTGTACACTACCAGCCATGCTCCCAGCATCCCACGTTACGAGTCACTACGAATTCTGTAACTCATGGATAAAGTGAGATTGTATAATCTGCCATTAATTTTTCTAATTGCAGTTACTTTATAATGGTGTCCCAAATACGCTATACGGAACATTTCCCCGAACAAGCTCATTAAGGACACGGTTTAGTGGTGGGATGGCAAGGTTAGGTTAGCAGTTGGACTTGATGATCTTAAAGGTCTTTTCCAACCTAGATGATTCTGTGATTCTATGATTCTAATATTTCAAATACATACCAAGCCACTGAATCCCTTATTACCAGTGATGGAGTCCACGTGACTTTGGTCTCAAAGAGGATAATTGCCTAACATATCCATTCATTTTCTGAGGCATGTTAGACCCACACTTGTAGCACCCTGGGTTTGGACTAGGGATTTCTCTAATCCCTTCATGACCTTGCCACTCTTTACCAGCACTCAGCTACTTAACGTTTCTGATGGAATGTAAAAGTTGATATATGCAATTTGAGAGTCATTACTGCTTTATGCAAATGCTAATCCAACAGAATATCACATTTAATAGCTATTTACTGTTTTCTTTCTTTTCATGTGCTGTTCTATAGTTGTATTTTCTCCCTGTTGAAGTCCTGGGTCAGACTGAGTTCTCCTGGTAAGTCAAGGAGGTAAAAGAACATAAAAATGTGACATTTGTTTCTTCTTCTTTCTCTCTGTGTGCTTCCTAGATACAACCTAGCTTTTTGACAGCTTGGTTTAGAACTGGAAGAGAAAATAGAGTGCCAAATTAGAAGGGAATAAAATGAATAAAAATCTCCAGATGAAAATTGTACCGATATTCACTACTTTGGAAAAAGACATCCTTTCAGTTCCAGTAAAATTAAATTACTTAAAAACTTACCCGAAATTGCTAAAAACCAATGCAGACTCATTCTTGTCAATGAGAACAGGAGGTCCTGGCAATGGGTTTTTGCTCTGCCACTGACCACAAAGACTGAAGGTCTCAGGTGAGGAGTTGAAGTTCAGGCTCCCAAGCCAACACACAAGTGTTTTCATGAGCTGGACTAAGAATCATGCAGCTTTTGTTGCCTGTGCAGAAATTCTACATCACTAAGCACTTTAAAGTACAGTAGCTGGGACATTAGTCTGAGATTTGCTTTTTAAATCACAGCTAATTCTTGGGCATTATGTTTTGTACTTTGCTATTGCAGTTGATGCCCATCTCCCCTCCCAACTAACTACAGCGGGAGCAGCAAGGTCAGGCCCTTTATTAGTATGCATTATCATAATAATAAGTGGATGTAATATGATTAGTGCCTGAATTTATTACATTCAAGAAGGAAATGAAGGGCAAAGAATACAGCTTTGTTTATTATGGGTATTCAGATAAACACTAATAAGATCCCAGCTAGTAAGTGTTAGAACATACAAGCTGATGAACATTCCACTGTTTCTCCTTGGGGTACAAAGTATAAATTAATTATACCTTGGCAGGCGGCTTGACTGCGGGGTCCTTGGAGATGAGTAGAAATAGATGGAAGAGACTTACTTGGCTATTGGGTATATCAGAGCTATGACAGGGATTATTTTTACTACCAATATAACCAAGTAGCCCAGAGTAAAAAGCCCCCAAAAACATAATTAAGAAAAATTATCAGCAAAATTGGACCTCCTGGCTTATGAAGTCTAGTCACTTGTTATTCAAGGCATATATCTCATACGATTCCTTCATAGAGATATCAAGCTCCATCAGTCTATCTCTTAAAAATACTTAGGCTTGGAGTTTTAACACATTTAGATAATTCCTAAAGAGAGATAACAGGATATACTTTCTTCCAACAAATATCTTATTCTTGAAATAAATTGGATCAGATCTGTATAGTATAACCATGAACTTATCTTGGGAACCGAATACAATGTAATGTGAAGGAGAGAGGAACTTTTTAAGTCAGTAATGCTGCCAAAGCCTGTGTATCGCAAAACTTCAGGTATTATTGTGACAAGCAGAGTAGAAAGATAATATTCAATAAATAGATAGAGAGAAAAAGGATCTATAAATTGGAAACACCAAAAAGAGCAACTTGTTAAAGCTTATTTATTTTTTATAATTTTATTGAGCTTATTATCAGAAATTACATGCTATTCCTGCTTTAAATCTGAACTCTTGGTTTGTCCTTTTAGACTATAGCTCCCAACCTGAATGGCTAAATTTTTGGGTGGAGCATCTCTACAAGCCGTACTTTAACAAGATGTTTGTACTCATAGTGATGCACCTTCAGAATAAGACTGTCAGGGTCCATTTCTGCATACACTCAGCTGTACGCTTAAGTTTCATACGTGAGAAAATGAGATCAATAGGTTAATTCTGCTTGGAAAGCCAAGTCTATGTATTCCATTGGCAGAGACCTAAATTAAATTAAATTATATGAAAATTTCTTTGAATATCTGAAGCTCAACAATGTGAGCTTGGAGTAACAACCAAGAGATTAGGCTTTGTAATATTTAATATGTTAAATAATAGTTGTGAAATGAAGCTATCATTTGTTTTCATAAATAGATCATACTAATAGATTTTGATTCAGAAAATTATCATATCTTTACAAAGAAGTAGGGGAAAAAAATAAATCTTGTGTATGAATTACTCTGTACAATTTAATTTGTCTCAGTCAACAGGCTTTCCTCTACTTGTTCACATTTTTTTGTATTTAAACAGACAAAAGCAAAGAAAAAAAAAAATCTATCCAAAATGAACAGAAATGTTATTTTCTGTCTAACAAAAAAAAACTGGATTAAGAGGAAAATATGCTTCTGAAATGTTATTAAAGTTTACACCACTCATCACTGGAATTCAGGTGCCTAAGTAAAACTAAATCCTTATGTATGGATTACAGGGAGTTATTCCATCTGTAAGAACAAATGCTAACTATGTGGGGTATTAGTAATACAGCTATGGAATTATCATTATGAGATGCTTGGATGGATACTGGTAGTAAAAGTAGAAGGATGAAGGGGAGATGTGAAGGTTCTTCTCCCTCTGCTTGTGAGTTCTCCACAATGATTTACCACTGATCAGGGGAGCACTAGTTCTTCAGCGGAGATTGAACTGCAGTACACCAACACACATCATATTAAATGAGAAAATTTGCTCTATTGATATTTTCACAGTTATATTCAGAAATTCTTATTAATACATAATATAGGTTTAACCACACCAATTCTCAAAACAAACGTACCCCCAAATAAGCACTGCACGCTTTGCTGAGGTGGTGTAGAAGTCTAGGAGGAAATATCCAAATATGGTATTCTACCTATGGCATCTGGTTCTTCCCTACAATGGTTTCACGTGGAGTCCTGCTGCCTCCTCGCATCTGTCACATTAACACGTACCTTCCTTCTCCTGCTTCAGTGATGCTTTGACAGCACATCAGTGTGGGATCCTCTCAAATCTGCATCAAGGCAGGAGTGGGTACGTTTCAAAATATGAGGCACCACTATTGAAGGGGGCTCCGCGTTCCAGATGAAACCAGCAGTCGAGATTGAAAGTTGACAGTAATACGCTCTGTCATATCCCATATCCCACAGCCAGCTCCATCTAAGCAGGAAGACAAAAACACGTGATAATAATCTACTCGTGGAGTTTAGCAAACAGTCAATTTTGCACAGTCAGCAGAAAATATCATCTCCATTCTTTCCCTCTTCCAACTTGATAACCAAGCTTCAGTTTGAAAGACAACGTCAGCAGGGTACCCTGTTGGATTCTGATGATTAAAAGCTGTCTTTCAGTTCTAACCAACAGAAGACCACTCTCCTGCCTTTTTGCAGGGCAGAATGTGGAACCAATTCTGCAGTGCTTCATGGTCTTCTGTCAGGCACTACACTGCAGCTGAATACAGGTTGCTTAAAAGCAGGATTTTATTGCAATTATGCTCACTTGTACCATGAAGAAATTCATATTTTCTTAGTGGCACAGATTTTTGTTTATAAAAATTGCCTTTTGATTTTATCAGGTAAAATGATGCTATTCTGAACTTCTTCATAAGAACAGCATGTGCACATATGAAATCAGATTTAAAAAAAAACACCAAAATAGTAGAAGAGTTAAATAATAAAGAATGTTTTGACATAAATATTTTTATTTTGACACAGCGATGGAATATTTACTCATCCAAAGGCCACACAGACAGTGCTTTGCATAAGTCAGGTTTGAACTTTGGGGGATCAGCACTAGCATTTTTTAGCTTGGAGCATACCTCCTAAATTAATGAAATTCTTTTTAATCTGTCAGCTTTTATTTTTGTTAATGAAGTCTGTAAACATGTAAACTAAACGGTTGAGCATGGCAAACTAAATGTTCTCCAGACACACAAGGTTTATTGGGCTCGACCTGAAGTCTGTGACAACAGCTGTGCAAAGGCGGATCTGCCGCTGGCCCTGGCTCGTTGACGTGAGATCGAGATTTTTCTGTCCATGGGCATTGGACAGAGCCCAAAAGGTACGGTGCTGCGAAGAGAGTTTCCTACTCTTACATAAAAGTGAAAAGGGGGAAGAAGAGTACCCAAATGCTGCTGTCATACTGCTCCTGACGTGTCCCAACACAGCAGGTAGCGTTCTCAGGTATCCTTGGCACGTGCCGTCTTGTATCAACACAACAGCTGATTTTTGTCAGTGCCCACTATTTGGTTGTAGCATCAGGGACACCTACTCACGCACATGTTCAGAGAGGTTCCAGGTATGCAGGTATTCCAGCATGACTAGATGTTTAATCCTTTTAAACAACAATCACAGTTTGAAAGGATCATTCATGATTTATTTTGGATCATTTACATAATGAAGTCATATGAGGAAGTACGGTAATTCAAGAGGAGGTGGGGAGGAGATTGAAGGTTGCAGTTTTAGCAGGAAACCTTACGGCTATCAAAATGCTTCATGAAATCCCCAAGGATTAAATCCATATTTCCCTACTGAGTTAAACACGACTTGACAATGCCAATGAACTTTCAGAGAAATGACAGACAAATTACAGCATGCGTGTGCTAAGCCATGTTGAAACCCTCATTTCTAAAAGGCATTCTGTCAGGAGCTGTAAATGCTGCAGACTAACACCAAAAGATTTTCTTCCTACTTCCTGTGGCATGTACTTTCTGCTCACAGAGCACTTATAGGCTGTGCAGATTGTTCAGCGGCTTGCAAATTAAATTCCTTTTGAGCAGGAAGCAAGTGAGGAACACCGAGATATGACCGTGGCCAGAAATACAAGTCTTGTTGCTCGTCTCTGGAGATCTCCACCAACAGACTATCCCTTCTCACACTGATCCAGATAAAGTCTTCCATATTTTATATGAGGATTGCTTTTGCTTTGGAGGGGGTTTATTTATTTATTTGTTTATTTATTGTTTTTAGCACTGGGTCTCTGAAAACCGTGCAAAAATGAAGGCAGCCCACAATTAACTGTTGTGTATGTAAGAATGGCACTCAGATGGGATGCGCGACTAGAACAGGATTTGGGTTATACCCTTTTAAACTGAAGCTGGAAGAAGCCGCGGCATGGCAGGCTGGGTTACACTACCACCTTCCACCCCATCTTTTACCATACGGTCATAAACTGTCACCGCAGAGATGAGAAATCAGGAAAGGCGTTGAAGGCTGAGCCTCCAAAAGGCCTTTTAATACCTGGATCATCCATACTCCTGCTAATATTCGTCCTCTCCTCCCTGCCCAGTTGCTGTCCCTTACCATTTCCCACCCCACAGCTGCTCATTTCCCACTCCCCGGAGCAGCACTGAAACACCCTGATCTCGAGCAGGAATACTTGAAATGCTGTAATTCCCAGGTCTGAGACAGATCCAGTATAACTCACTTCAGCTAATGCTGAAAAATTAACATCAACAATACTTGCACTTTTTTTTTTTTCTGTTATTCCTACTAAAAACCCAGCTACATGCATACCATCTAATTCTGCAATCATTATTCATGTTGCATAATGTTTTATTCACGTGCCTAGCTCCTGTCAGACCAAATAAGACTACTCAAAAGAACACACGCCGTTTCGGGTGAACAAAGACCAGGGAGCTGGGCTCACAGTACTTCGCGAAACGTTTGTACCGGCTGACTGACACAGCAACGTTAGGATATGGTCAGGGCTCATCAGAAATGGGCTTGATTTTTGGAAAATTTCACAGATTCATTGCTTCTCCAGGAAAGTGAGAAATCCTGCTGGAAAAATTAAAAATTTCTGTTAAAAGCTCCTAAAGTGAACAAGCAAAAGATGATGATTTTCTGCAAGGAGGGTAAATCATTTTCAGACTAGATTTTTTGTTGTTGTTGCTGTACTTTTGGTAGCAACAACCCTTTGTTTAGGCACAAACTCCATTTTCAGGATGTTTCTAAAAAGCTCTGGTTTGGGTTTCTCTCTTGTCTTTTTCCTCCTTTCACCATATGCTGTTCTGACATGCCAATACATCACGGAGCAAGGTTGTCAGATCCTCCCTCTAGAGTTTTTCCTAAATACTACTAAAAACAACTGCACAGATCCATCTATCTTACAAAAATAAAATTAAAAAAAAATTAAAAATGCAGCCAAACCAGCAAGTTTTCAGTGGAGGCCTTGAAAGCATTCCTCTTTAATATTACAGTGATGTGGGTTATTAACAGCACTAATTTTGATGCTAATGTGAGGTCAGTTCAAATTTTGGCCCAATGGAGGAGAAGCAAAATATCTGCAGGAAACACGTTTCTGTTACATTGTGTTTGACATGGGAATTAATGGGTGCAATTCTATGGGCTGTGTTATGCAGGAGATCAGACAAGATGATCATAGTGGTGCCATCTGGCCTTAAAAATCTATGAATCTACATTTAAATTCTCACTTGAACTTAGGTAACCTCTCTCTAAGCCCATCTGCGTGTTGAATATTCCCGTTAAAAGGCAGCCACTAGCAAGCCAAGTGTACTTTACTAGCCTCCATCAGCTTTATTTTATGTAGCCACTAACATTGTATTTTGGCAATAAAAACCCAGAAGAAAACCCGATACGAAACCAAGCATTTGTACCTATAAATGCAAACAACAGAAAGATAATAAATTAAAAGTCCCTACAGCCACCACACCATTTCAGGGACAACCACCCGGTGCTGAGCAACCTCTGGCACCGAGCTCTGAAGAGCAAACTGAACAACCCAGAGGTTGATGTTTGTGTGTGACAAACCCTGGGAATTAATTCAGCTGAGACAGTAGATGAAGACTTGCACTGAAGATGGTCTTTGGGACCACAGAAAGCTCAGGAAGGGAAATCATGCAGGTCTTAAGTGATACAAGTATAGAGGAACACACAAGGGTGCAAATCTCTTGCCTCAAGTTAGAGAGATTTCTTTTTTTCCCCCTAATAATTTTCCACCCAATGCCTTGCTACAGTGACCGGCTTAAAAAAAAAAAAGATTTAAAAGACCCCAGAATGGTGCTTTTGAAGAGTTTCAGTAGCAAAGAGGGAGATGGAACCCCCTCTCCAAGGCCTGACAGCTCCCTGCTGTAGGCTCATGTCCTGTGCCTCTCAGGTTTCCAAAAACATTTTCTTCTGTATTTTATTCTTAATAACTATTGGGTTTAGGTAACCTTTAACTTATGTATGCATATGAAGGAGAAGACAATGTTATTTAAGCACTTCAGTTAAATAAGTCTTGGATACAAGCCTTTTAAGCCAGTCGAAGGCCTGTACCACAGCAGCAGAACTGGGATGATATAGTCCTTTTTCATGGTTCTCAAAGCAATTTGAAGATGTCATCTCGTTATCCTGATGCACCTAGGCTCCGAGAGGCAGGGACTTGCCTGCAGCTACCCAGACATAGCCGGTTCGGATCGTTCATTCCCCCTCTGCAGAATGTCCTCTCTATTAACTTGGTAGGATTTAATGAGATTTCCTTGCTAGAAAGCTAGAACATCACTGCGGAATTTTTGAAACAGATATTCTTGATGGTTATATAGGAACAGTGGGAGCCTGATCCAGAATTTATTAAGCAGTATTGCTGTTTTCTTTGCATTTAGAAGCAACCAAGAGTAAAGGAAGAGAGAAAGGGTAGAAATAGAGTATCAGCAGAAACTTTTATTCCTGAGGGTTGGGTTTATTGAGGGGGAGCTTGTTTTTTTAGTTTATTTGGTTTTGGTTTTAAATATATATGTATGTATGCTTTGGATCTAAGGTTCTTCACTCAGTTGGATTTTGGTTCCCACAAAAGCATGTTCTGTATGATCAAATGTAGGTTATCTCTAGTGAGGTTACGTGGGGAAATGTATTCATGAAGAGACTGCATCCTGCTGATGCAAAACAAACACAAATAAAGAGACAAGCTAGGAAAGAGATCTGAAGAGAAGCAAGTAATGAAAGGAACATTTTGGGCACAATCTGTTATTTGTTATTATTATACTGTGTCCATACACTTCTCCCTTATTCTCAGCACTGTACGTTTTAATTGTCCCCTGAAGAAACAGTTCTGTAGATACATCCACAGGGAGCAAAGGCTCTGTCAGTGACAACCAAATTAATTTCTCCGTTGGAAGCATGAATGTGACTTAAAACCCCAGAACAACATAATTTTAGCAGTTTGAACCATCTTTCTTTATAGTAACTATTGCCTTTTATACTTTGGAGGCTAAGATAGCACAGCACCTATTTAGAAAGACACCAATAATGAGTTAGTAGGTCTGACTGCAACATTGCCTCAATTTTGCCAAATCAATATATTGATTAACGTTCTTCAAACAGAGAAGGAGGCTTTGCCTAAAGATTTAGCATGCATGAAAGCAGGCTGCTTCCTACCTACAAGCCACATCACAACTGTATGTTGCTTAATGTATGCAAGCCAACCTAGACACCTCGGAGTCACTTCTGGGTTCAGGTTTCAAATGCACTTTGCCTCAAAGTCCAGCATGGCTGGATCAACCCATCGCTCTTCAGTACAAGCCAGAGAACAAAGCTAGAGCTTCACATGTAGGAGAAAAAACTATGCTTTCCTTTATATTTCTGACTATAGCAACAAAACCTATATGAGATTCTATATGCACTTGTGCCTAAAAACTTCTGCAGAGAACACAGAAATGTCAAAATATAATCTGCTGTACCTTATTTCTGCCGGAGTCTCTTCACATTTTCGTGCTCCTCCCTCACAGTAGCTTATTTTTTTCTTTTCAAAAGAAACAGATGTTTTTATCTACATGTGATTCATATGCAGTAAGAGAGAGAAAGCATTTATTGTTAAAAAAAAAAAAAATCTCCACTGGCCTTTAAAATGTTAACCCTTTCTTCTCCTTGGTGCAATAGCCAAAACTGCCACACAACAGAAAAGCTGTCTAAGGAACTCATCCAGTGTTTTGCATTGTGGTCATGAACACATTTCAGACACAGCTGTGGACTTCAGGACCAAAGTGTTTTGTTGATATTATGATTTATTGATCCACACTGATAACACTAGAATGACTTCAGGGTGGTTGTGAGGTTCGGTTTTCTTGCATGACCGCTTATACAAGTACATAAACATGTGAAATATTTTAAACCTATGAGCAGAATGTTTTACAGGTGCATAACTCAGCATTAAAAATGAGGAAATTCCTGATTTAGGACTGCTTGTTCAAGTGAGTGCATCCTGTTGCACGATGCAAGATTTGCAGCAGAAAGGTCTACTGAGAGCCATTAGACGCAGTGATGTAGCTGCCACTTCCAGGTCAGTAAGCCCTTAAATAGCAGATTACTGGAAGCCAGGAGAGCATATCCAGATGAATTATCTCTCAGTGTTTGCTCAGTTCTTATATTCCAGCCCTGGGCGTATGTTCCTGACCACTGCCAGAGGCAGGACACGATGGGCAGATGGTCTTAGGGCTGTTCCCCCTATTCTGCTGTGACTCCCCATCATAGGCTGCTGAATGGGTGCAAGAGGTCTTGCTGCTGCTGTAACTTATTTTGGGCAAGGAGCTTGGGAAACCCATTGAAAAAACACATGCCACCACCACCACCCCTGTTATATATAAATATATGTTCAGTTGAAAATGTCCTTTGCCAGCTCCCCCACTCCCACAACTGAATACAGAAGACCAGCAAGGAGGAAGAGGAGCCACCACTTCTGCTGCCACATTGCCCCATAACAGAGGCGGTGTTCTTAAACAAGGCAAACTTTCTCTTTTTCCAAGGCAACACTTTGTAAAACCCTAACCTTCTATAAAAATGGCTTTCATTCCCATGCAACGGGCAAGAGCTGGCTCGGCCATCTTGACAAGAGACACCATCCAAAATTGTAATGGGCTACACAGCTGCTGAGCACCCAACGCATGGCTTTCCTATGATCTCAAAAGCCTCAAGATGGGTAAATGCCAAACTATTTATTGGCAGGAAGCACTAGGAAGAGATGTGAAGTATCCTTAGTGGAAGCAGATACTGCCATCAGAGAACAGCTGAAACCATCTTTTTTTTCAGAGAAACATCCCTGCATCTCTCTCAGTACAGCGTTCTTTCCCATATATGATCCTTTCCCACAAGTGTTAGGGAGAAAACATGGCAAGGAAAGCCTAGCTGTCCTGGGGTCTGTATGTATTTTCAGTTCTATACAGTTCTTGATTATTGAAACTATATTTTGTACTGTATATATGTCACTAGTTAACACTCTCAATGGCATTTTAGATGGCATCACATTAGTTCCCAATAGACTATACATTTGAACTGCACATTTTTCAAAAGGTCTGTCATGTGCACATTGCCTTGTGTTTATTCTACTTTAAATTGTTATTCTGAAAAAATATAATCCCTCAAAAAAATGGGGGGGGGAATCCTTTATGCACTCAGCTTTTGTTTGCATTGTCCAGCCCAATTTGTGAAGTCAGAGAGCAAAGTTTAGCTGTGCCTGCCACCTCTACTTATAAAACAGCTCTTATGTTTAAATCAATACCAGCGAGTTCAGGGCACTCAGTAAAATCCCAACTTATGACCAAAATTTCTCTTTAGTTGGCACAAACCCATTAACTCAGCTGAAAAGAGTGATGGTACTTGCAACTGGCTAAGGGTTGATAAGAAAACTTGGTCTACTAATTTGAAAGAAAATTTACAGACTGGTAAAGCCATGACAGGCAAGAGAACCAAAGATAGCTGCACTCGGTGTTTTCTTATTCAAGTTTAAAAAAAAAAAAAAAAGAAAGAATTCATATTTGTACTATAATAAAAGACATTTTCAAGGTGATAACTTTGTAGCCATTTGTATCTTATTCTATCAATGTCTACTCACAGAAAAATGAACTTTGTCACAGACCAAAATTGACCCTTATTGCTCAGTTATAAAATAAACATAAATAAAGGATATCAGATTTGACCTAGTAACACTGGAATAGATTTTGTGCTGCAGGCACTGAAGCTGTGCTTCCTAAAATAATTGACGTTTGCAACTGAAGAGAGTGCAGAATTTAACTATCCAAATGGAAAATAAAAATCTCTCTCCTGGCCTCGCAGTGTTCAACCAGCAGGAGAAGGCGCCGAGTGCCCCTTCCCACCCGCCACGGGGCTGGCGCAGCATCACTGTCCACATTAGCACCCCAACAGGATGGGCTGCTCAGCCAAGGGTTTGCGATGAGCCCTTTCATTAGTTTGGAGCGTGAACAAGTGTTTGAATTATTTGTGCCAAGTTGCTTCTTTAAAGAAGAAGAAAAAAAAAAAAAAAGAAAGAAAAGAAAATCTTAAATCTACAAAAGCTGCAGTTTACTTTAGGCAAGACTTTGTATCGCACTTCTGGAACAGAACAGTTCTTCCTCAGCATCACCATGTCCGCACAATTTCCCCCCATCCTCACCCAAGAAAACCATCACGTCCCTTTTCCCTGTGCTGACAGGTTGGCACCAGCTGCCCAACGCAGGCAGCTCGAGGTGCCACCAGCATCTTCTCTTCAGCACAAAAACTTCATGTGGGCAGGCAGGTCTGTGTGGTCTGTGGCTGAGAACCCCCCTGGAGAGACTCTGGTTTCTAGCACTGAATTAAAGCATCTGACGCTACTCTACAATGGGATTACCGTTGTTCTTTTATCCCAATTTCAAAGAAGCTCAGTAGAGTGACCTTTCCTCAAGTATTTTCCTCTGATTCCTTCTGATCTGAATTTTCTGTAGAGGAAGAACTAAAAGAGAAAGAAATATGCTTTCCTTTTTGTACTGTGGGAACATTGCAAGGTGTATCTGTTTTCTTAGGTTTTTTGGAAGGTCTGAGATTTTTGCTTTACCTAGGATAAAAATAATTGTATCAAAGATACGAAGCCTTGAGCTTCAGGCCAGAGGTCAGCTGCTAACTGATGGAGTAAGGAAAAGAAACCCCAACATTTCCCTGTGAGAAAATCATTCCCCAGTTGTCTGTTATGGGTTTCTCTCACTTTCCTAAGGAATGACTGTCAGAAACAGAGATTAAAATAAGGGCGGCATTTCCAGCCTGCTCCAGTACAGCAACACTTGTGTTTCGAAGGTAGATTTTGTGGGTTGGTTTTTTGTTTGGGTTTTTCCTTTTCTGTCAGCACTTGCACTATTGATATATAGATTTGGATATATGGGGTTTGCTGGTATTTTTATATATATAAGTTGGTATTAAATGAGAAAGTACGCCTACTATTGAATTTATTTTTAAATCCCCTTGGACAGGGCTACAGCTTTATGCCACATCAGGGCACACTGTTAAATTCTAACTCACACTCACATGCAAGTAATGTCATTGTCTTACATTTGCATCCCTAAGAAAATCCCCGGGACTACCTGTGCTCCCCACTTCCTTGCTCAGGCAATAGAGTAGGAAGATATCCCACACATTTAATTCATCCTTTTTTAATTCCGTATCTTGTGACTCAGTTTCCCTGATTTTCATTTCAAAATTTCTCACGCACACTCACACGGTTTGTGTTCACAGCCACTACGGTCTGTGATGAAATGCCTTTTCCCTGAGCACTGTCCTACAGATCCAACAGCATCTCCCACCTGTAGAGCATTTGAATTTCCAGGTTTATTCAGTGCTGTGACTTCCAGGGAGGTTTTATTCTCTCAAGGAAGTCTCAAGTATCATCTTTATGGCCTGGAGGGCTCATTTAGAGTTTGAATCTGAAAAAACATCTTATTAATCCAACCCTTTATGGGCTATCATAATACACAAATGAAGAAAATCTATGAAGTATACACTGTCAATGGCAGATATATCTCTAGAAAGAGAGAAATTACCTTACAGGTACAGATATAAACCTTAAAAAATTTAAGTATAAGCAGCAGCAGGAAAATAGCAGAAGGAAGTTTCTAATGTATATTTAAAATTCTAAGTGCCATTCATAGATCAAGAGCAAAAGAATAGGAAAGACCTGTACCAAAACAGAGTAATCACTCCCAGTTGGTAACAATTTCCATAAGTACAACTCAGCTGACAGAGCAGGAGTTGCAGGGTTTGATTTGAATGCAACAGCTCATTTTGGTGAGCACTCAGGGAAAAAGTAAATAAATAAACAAGGAAATCAGGAGAAGCCTGCAGTTATATCAGTCTGGCTTATGAGGCACTTTTACAGTGCAGCGCTGGGGACACTGTAGCTGAGGTTACGCACAAGTTGTATGGTAACGGGGACAAGTCGGGGTGTATGTACCAAATGCTGTGAAAGCAGCCTGCATCACTGTGCGTAAAGTTGAATGGATGGAGTCCAAGAGGCAAAGTGACTGAAATGAAGAGGAATAAAACCTGAGAAATAAGCAAGTTGTGCAAGTCTAGACTGGCTAATGAAGTACTATCTAAGCAAACAAGCCTATAGCAAACCAACATGAGAACCTCAGAAACCGTACGTCCTCCTGTAAAGGCAAAGGTTTCCTGGGAATACTTACAGATGTTGCACAACATCCTTCCTAGGTGCTGTCAGGCAACACTTGACAGAGAATTTCCAGAGCAATACCCCAAGACTTCCAGAAATGTGAAGGGATAGGTGCTCCCTCCTTCAGCCACAGGTCGCCGGGTGTGTCCTTACACACTCCTGGTCTGTTTGAAGACAAGCCCGTACACCTTAGCTGCATCCATAAACCTGGGCAGGTGGCAGCGGCAGCTCGGTTCTGCCCCATCACCCGGATTGGTGCTTAGTAAGTCACGGGCTCAGGGCAACCAAACAGCAGCACTGCTAGCCCTCACCCAGAGGAGAAACTATAGCAGTGTGCAGATCCTTCCCGAATACCTAGACAGTCATTGCACTGTAAGTCTTTCCTTAAGTGACCTGTAAACCATGTATTAGATGCTTGCTGGGGTTAAACCCAACTCGGTGGGAGTTCTGACACTTGTCCTGCGTTCCCCGGCCACATCCCACCACAATAAACCCTCTGGTAGAGCAACAGCGCTGCCACTCCTATGGATTTTACATGGGCTCATCTCATGGATCATAAACCTCAAACACCAAAGATGTCAGCAATTTACATATTTGCAGGCAAACAAACCAGAATCCACCTTCACACCTCAAAGTCTGGGGCAAAATCTGCTGAGAGCAGAGGGGAGCAATGTGAGCTCAGGGGGCTGCCATGAGTCTGTGAGATGGTTAACTTCATGAGGACTTTATCCAGGACTTGCTCCTGCTCCCAGTGCTCCTCCATCTGCTGGTAGGTGCGAAGGGAGAGATTGTCAATATTGAGGCTGCAGCTGCTACACCAGACTTCATCTGTTCTGGAAGAGGTGGTGGAAGACAGCAGAGAGGCTGGCTGGTGGAAAATACCCTGCCAGGAACCTCCTCTTCTCACTTCCTTCCCTCACCTCCAACACAGTGAAGGAACCAGCTTTGGATTCGTAAAGTACTACCACAAAACCCAACTAGCATGCATGGTCTTTAATGCAACCAGAAGTAGTGGCACATTTCAGTAATGAAACCTAATTCATTTTCCCAACCCAGTTAGAGAAGCTCCACTGTCCGATGGAGGAGTTAAGGAGTCCAAGCCTACTGCAGAACAAGGGTTTTGGGGGGACAAAGATACCAGAGGAGACAGGAAAAGGGGAAAATCAAGGCACTTCTAAACTAGTGGTGCAGAGATGTAAAAAAAAAAAATCTGAACACAACAAAAACCAACTGTCAACGCATCCTAATATAGGACCGTATAGGCGACCACAGCACAGGATACCTATAGCTCACATAAAATCTTCTGGAAACTTGTAGGTACTATAGCTTACTTACATGAATATGAAACACAGCCCCGGTTTATCCTTGACCAGGCACAATACTGAATTTTAATCACTCACTAGGAATTTGATAGCTTGCAGAGAGGAGAGGTTTTGTAATAAGGTTTGATAAAACATCACCCTTGGGAGAGCTTGTACATCAACACCTCAAAAGAGTTATGCAACCCTAGTACACAGCTTCCACGACAACAAATCTATCCAGCATCAGAAGCACAACCCAGGACTTAAAAAGGTTATATCTCTGCATAGCAATGATCTTTTCCTCAGAGCAATGGTCATTCTCAACAAGGCATGCAAAGGGAAGCACAGACGGGCTCCTCCCGCTCCTTAATCTTGATGGAAATTAATGTTTTCAGGAAGAGGACTAAACCCTAGATTTTTGCCAACAGTAGAAAACACATTGTTTGCACAATAATCACCTCCCCTAAATGACAGCTCGGTGTCATTTCAGATTTTTATGATGCCATCTGACAGCCAGGGTTTCTAAGGAAACACCAATATTGGGGGAGCTGGAGGGAATGGAAGAAAAGGACAGAACCTAAAAATAAGAGTCACATGCCTCTTCCAGACATTAAAACTGCCCGATAATAAATCGTAAACATCTCCTTGGAATGGTAACATTTTTAAAACACCCATAAGACTCCATCCGCATGGAATCATTTTGCACTGAACAATATTTCGCTAAGAGTTACATTTTTGAAATCACATTCTTTTTAAAGGATATTTAGAAAAATATGCTGACTGGATTATTTCTTAAATTACCCCAGAATAAATGGAAACATTATCATTTTGTACCACTGCAGCCCCCAGTAGGACTCAAAGTCTCATGTGAAGCATGAATAGAAGAATAAATTTCACCTATTTTGAGCACTGATAGTTTTCATGCTGGAAATGTAGGATTTCTTTTTTTTTTTTTTAGGTTTTTTTTTTTTTTAAATTAAACTGAAATGGGTGTGAGATTAGAAAATAATAAACTTCCCCTTGAGCATTGACAAGGCGTGCTGGAATCAGACATCCAAAGGGCTCCAAACTCACCTGCACTAAATGTGCCCAAAGAAATGATATCCCAACACAGCAAGTTAAGCGCATTTAGGTCAAGCTGCAGTTGAGTTAGGAGGAAGTAAAAATATACTAGGAATATTTCTGGAATGTTCAAAACCTCTAATTTTTCAAAATGTCGTTGTTTGTCTAATTAGCCCAGCAAAAAATCTCCTCCTGGAAGGATATGACCAGGGATATTTCCTCATCTGTGATGAGATTAGGGCTGTGCTCTAAAAAAAAAAAGAGAGCCTCTAGCCTGGTCCGTAACTGCACATAGCACAATGCTGAAGACAAATTTATTATAAAATAAGTTTGACAAAAAGCTGACTAGAAGCACTTAAGTATTTTACCATCTCTCCCAATTGTGTAGGCAACCCCAACCAGCGCACAGTTAAGCAGATGATTTCACCCAATGTGACTACCGGACTTTAGGCTATGTGTAACTATTTGGAGTTTTACTCCCAGTCACTAATACACTCCGTGTACAGATCAGGAGGGAAATATTTGTGGAACTGAAGTCAGAATATTTCAACATATTTTTAGAAATAGCAGCCAGACATTTGTTTGCAGTAAAGCTTTGCCACTTTGTGCTGCCTGTTTTCAGTCAGAGGTCCAGAGGACATCAGTTTAGCAGTATGTATAGAACCCTAACGCCACGTACCGTGATTTCCCATGAAAACTCTCTCTGCATCAGGGTTGAAATAGGGTTCTTATGCTATATATCTGAGAGAAACAGACAACCTATGTATCATAGCTGTAAAACATACACATATACACATATATACAAAGCTAATTAATTATTTCCATGCATCATTGTTTCAAGGACCCTTCACTCAATAGCTTGTATACTTTTAAGTATGGAGGAATCACCAGACGTTATTCTCAAAGGAGCACTGGGACATATCCTCAAAAGACAAACAAAGCTGGGCCACTGAGTCAGCTGGGAGGAGAATGGTCCCTCCTCTCACCCACAGCATCTCCCCTACCTTTCCTTCCTTCAGCTGATGAGGGCAGAGAGACACAGCCAAGCTTAAACCACCAAGGCTCATTAGCTACATTAAAGGACGGTTGGTATGTCCTCTTGTTTGATAAAATGCAAGAGTGTCATGCCCGTTTGCTTTAGCAGCCAAGCAGCTCCTCTGCACAGCTCCAAGGCTGGAGTGGTGGGAGTGCCCAGGGCTTTCCAGATTGCTTTAATCAGTGCCTTAGTCTCTTTCAATATGCTGAAAGAGTGTTCTGCCATGTGGAAATTCATTTTTAAGTATTCCCATGGATGATATGCTATAAAAGAATTCATCTGGTGTCTGAGGTAGGTTAAACATTTTCAAATTCAAACAGACATTACCTTAGCTACCATGCTGCAGGAACCCTCCTCCCATTTGTAACTCCACCAGCTGGAACCCAGGAGATGGGCTTCAATTAGCAGCATACACACACCTGAAATATAAAGCAGAGAAGAAAAAAGGCATCCCTCACTATTTCTGTCTCTTGTTACAGTGAGAACCACACAAATTGATTTGTGCTGTTCCTGAGTTTGGTCTTTTTCAAGTTTGATTCATGATGATAAAACAAGAGGAAAAAAAATTTTGGTGCCTGATTTAGCAAGTGGGCAGAACAAAAATCCCAGCGTGGCTAACCACACTAACCTTTTAAAATGTTGTATTTCCATTGACCGGCCATTCCCCTTCTTTGCAGGCTGCTGAGGCTGCACAAGGGGACAACAACAATTGGCAGATAATCCGATTTCAGAACGCTCTAAAGGTTAGGGAGATGGAGTAGCTTGCCATTTGATAGACGATTATGGGGGACTAAACTCCTCATTCATGTGACAAAATTTTAATAAGGACAGCAAATGACTCCAAGAATAATGCGGAATGTCTGCAATTGTTTAAGGATTCCTGGTGAATAAGAAGGAAAGGAGAAAACATGAGAGAAAACAAAGGAAAATTTCCAATCATGTTATAAACCACTCAATAACTTTCCAAACTCTTTTCATGACACTCCTTCAAGTGACACTTTGGAAACTTGCTATAAACTACAATCAAGAGTTGGCACTGAAGGGCCAGGAACTGAAGCAAGGTCTTGAAGGACAAACTGTCCCACCACATTTGTGAAGCAGTGGCACAGGTGAAACCCTGAGCAGCTTTCTGCAGACCAGAGCTCATGCTGGAAAGGAAATACTTAGTACCAGGACACTTATATTGGCCTAAGAGAAAATGTGGATAGAAGCAGAAGCACATGGATAATTTCCACAGCAGTTAACGCCATTCATTTTTCTCTTGGTTCCAGTAGCACCATGAGACGTTTTTCAGCATCTCATGGCGCTACATATTTATTAATAAGTAATGAATAAGTTTTATCAATCATAAATAAGTTATTTATTTGCTAATTTGCTAAGCACATGTTCCAAATTAAAACCCCACACTGCCATAGTGAGGAGGGTGGCCAAGAGTGTGTAACTCCAGTCTTGGAGGTTAGGCTAGGCTGTTGTTTCCACTAGTATCACAAAAGGGGACTCCAGATTCCTGTGCCAACTTTACAACTGAAGAGTCGTTTTGTTGCGTTGTTTTGTTTTGTTTTGTTGGGGTTTTTTTTTTGTTTTGGGTTTGGTGGGGTTTTTTTTCTTTTTTTGTGGCAGATGCAAAAACATGAAGACTCTTCAGAGCATCAGAACCAATGGACATGATCATAGCCATATTCCTGACGTTTTCCATGGTAACTTCCTGTTCTTTAGGCTGGTTTTGTCCCTAGTAAATTAGCTGGGAACAAAAGAAATTATAATTGTTGGAGAACTAAACTTTGCAATGTGCAGCCCTGGCTGGTAGGACTGGATCTGGCTGTGAGAAAGAAGGGACAGAGAGCAGCCTCAAGGATGCAGAAAATTTCCAAAGCACAACAGGGATCCTGGTGATCAGTTACCCCTCAAATTTTACATTGCAACTAAGGAAAAAAAAAACAAAAAACACCAAAGGAAAAAAAGTAATATATCAAGGGTAATATTTTTGTATTTTATCTGAAGAATGAAAATCCTATTTTCAAAATTATTTAAGAATAAGAAGATTAAAAGTAATTTTGGTATCTAACCAGGATAATAGTTGATTTAAAGATTTTCAAAAGCCATGCATGAAAGACAGGAACCAACACAGAAGGCGCCTGTAGTGTAGAATGCTCATAATCATAACCCCATACTGTAGAAAAAGGGAGGACAGGTAGAGTCACAGACAACATATGTTGACATTTTAGGTCTAGAAGGTAGAGCTTGGAATAAAATAAAGGTTATCCTGAATTGCCCAGGCACCTTGGCAAACACATGTAACCTCAGGAAACATGGGAAACATGGCCCAAAGGAACCAGCCCCAGGGGGTTTCTAGGCACTTAAGTTCCTCAGCACATTCAAAGGCATCTTTCCACAAAAGGACTTTGCTTCTTGAGTCGTTAGAGCAATATATGAATATTGGTCTATTTTATTTCAGATTAATTTTATTGTATGAACTCTGATGTGGACCACACCTCCAAATGAGTTACCTACCAGAGGCAGCAGGAGGACAGCTGTGAATGGGATATACTCGTACAGCTGGATGTTCAGGGATTTGGGACTCTTGATCAGGAATCCACCATTCCTTTAAGAGTAAAATATAGAACAGCAATGTATCCCCTCAAGATGAGTATTTCTAAATAATTGAATTTTCATAATGGATGTACACGTTTCACTTTAAATTCTAAAAAAGAACAAAATCTTTACAATTTTAATTGGGAAATGTTAGAACTAGAGTATACATGATCTTCTCCCTTCTCACTTTCCTGGAAAAGGTTTGCATATCTCCTGGTCTCTAAGAATCCCTTCTATGTTTCTTCACACAACATAAGGAATATGGCCCCTTTTATCTTTTAGCACGTTTCCCAGTGGAATAGTTTCAGGTTCAGTCTCAGTTAGCTGTCCACAGTGACTGCAAATTGATTTATTCCTTGTAATGGATGAACTTTGTCATCAAAATGCTGGGAAATGCTTCAATTCAATCTTTGCATGTCCTTTAACTTTCTTTTATCTCTTTTGCTGCTTTAACGACTGTTAAAATGTTAAAGGCAATCTTTTATTTATTTATGAAGCAGTCAGAATCAAGGCATTAGATGAGAAGAAGCTTGCATGCTTTACTTAAAGTAGCAAATTTGCAAGACACTATTTTTACTTAAGTTTTTCAGCCCAGATTGAAGATTAACAATAAGGTTAAAAAATTAAACCAGAGGAGAATAAAATATAGCATCTTTTCAGCTGAGTATCACAACTGTAGTAAACACCACACACTTATCCATAGGCATATGTCACTGCATGTGTTCAACCTCGTACAACGTCGCAATGATACAGAACAGAAGGTTCATAAAGTCATTCTTAGTTTAGGTGTGAGATAGTTTCATTCAAACATGAGCAAAAAGGTTTTCTTAGCTTCAGTTTCAGGAAGCTGTATGTTATATGAATACTTTAAAATATGCAAACTGCCCCAAGCTATCATTAATTAAACCTTGAGTTAAAAGCGTGGTCCAGCTAAAGTCAGCCAGAGATTTTCAAAAGCCCCAAATCTCAGTGTTTATGTCTTTTCCCAGTTCAATATGTTCTGTTTATGCCACTCTGCCATACTGAAGTGTGTGTATGTGTGTGTACATAGGCAAGTGTATATGTGTCTGAAAGAAATGCAGAAATTTGGTAACTATACATGCTGCAGATTTCAAAATTAAGAGGGACAGATATTGATGTCCTGTACAGGCTAAACAAAATTCCTCTTTTTAACTGTAAAAATGTCGCTAACCATTTGTTCATGTTTTATGTAACACACTGACTTGTCTTTCCCTTTTTTGTATTCCCAGGTCTCATCATTTATATATATTTAATTTTCTACTCTCAACTTGTGGCTTAGTTTCTTATACTGAAACGCTTATTCAGCAAAATCTGTTTTGCTTGAAGCTCTGTCATTATTTACTGTAATTTAAGATCTTTAATGAACTTCTCCCCTTCTGTATTGGCTTTTAGACCTCAAGTCCAAATCTGCCATTCCTTATATTGGTGATAGTATCTGGTTTTATGGTTTGGGTTGGGTTTGATTTTTTTTGTTATGTTTCATTTTGCTTCTATCACATAAATAAAACCTGGTTCTTTACTGAAATTTTAGGCATGAGCTTAACAAGGCAACAGCTTTTCCCCTCAAGATGAGTATCTGGAAACCCACTGCAAGACTGGGTGCAGCCTCAAATCTGTGGCAATCTAGTACTATGTGCAAAGATCTGAGTGCTGTTCAAAGAGCTGAATTTTACTAGTGGGGTTTTATATTAAAATACTTTGGGTGTAGGGGTTTGGGGTTTGAGGTTTCATTTTGGGGTTTTTTGGGTCCTTAGGATCTCAGTAGTTACCTTTCAGCATCCAACTATGAAAATTTTGGCCTGTGCATCACTCATTGTGGTCCTTATGCTACTTGGACCTGGGTGAATACCTTGTAGAGAGCAACCTGTTCTCGCCAATGAAAAGCAAAACAAAACAAAACAAAAACCCTCCCCAACCTTGCTCTTGTGAAGTGTGCTTATGAATCCCAGTGAGAAGTCACTCTAGCAGAAAGGAATTAACAGGGAGATTTATTCATATTCAGGAGCATGGAAATCTAAATTGCTCCCATCTCCTCCCTGAGGTAGCGGCAGGGTTTTAACTGCTGGCCCTTCAGCACTGTTCTGGTAACACATTAATGGAAATAAGATCCTTACAGTCAAGGATTGACTGTAATTCAAGTTTAAAACATCAAGTTCAAATTTTCCGGACAATTTTATACTTGAATAGCTTACCACTTACAGTTATCTCTAGAGGTGAGTGCAAAGAAGAAATAAAAGATATTTGAATACATGCATATCTTTTTCCACAATATCAGGGTTCTTTCTGTTACAGTCTATATTAGTTTATTAGTTGATTGAATATGATGTGTCAGCCTATGTATAAACCAAATCTGCAGTTCCTTTTCAAGAAATATATCACAGGGTAAAAGAATTTCCTTACTACAGCAGACTCATGGCCATCTCACTCTATTCCTGCCAGTGGGCAGCAACAAATCCATCACAGAAAATTGTAAGAAACCCTGTCATAGGCAAATACAATCAAAGGAATGATTTCTCTTTTTTTCCCCCCAAGAGGAAATTAGCCTCTAACCCAATGCTAGAGGGTGAAATACGCCTAGCAGAAAGCTGATGCATATTTCTTCAGAAGAGTAAAGGATGGATCCAGATTCAAGCACCCAGGTACCACTTTCTGCCCCAGTTAAACTTTGGGCCTCGATACATGAAAATTTATAACAATGGCTTCTGCTGTTCTTGTAATTTTTTTTTTTTCATACATAGATATTTCTCCTGTAGTAAATTGTGTGCTTGACAGCTTATTGTTCTAATTGTATTATCAAAACAGCAAACAGCAGCAGCTAGTTTACTCTCAGTACATCATTAATTATTCACTGGAAAATGCAATTTAAGCATATCCTTTGATTTGTTTTGTCTTGAGCATCTTATCTCAGTCTTTTGACTCAGCTCTTACAGCAGTCTTCTGACTGTGAGGGCTCCACATTGCCTGCCTTAGTATTTCTGAAATGCCTCCTTTTTTCTTTTTTTTTCCTATTATTTTTTCTTTCTGACAAACTGACTGGCAATTAACAGAATATTCTGGTTCCTCTAATACTGTCTAGGTTTGACAAATATTAAGCGATTGGTATCCTACAAATGTTATGGTCTCACTATTATTGCTGGAACCTTTGTCGTTGCCTCTTGCCATGAGGATCATTTTTTCATCTCTTTCACATGATGTCTCAGCCAGTTTTTAATTCACAATGAAAATTTACCTCGCATCTCAGTGGCTTCCATAATGTCATCTTCTGAAAGACTTCTAAGAACAGCTTTCTCTTAAGCTCAACAAAATAATTGTTAATCTCTTTGTGGATAGTCCCAGTGAGGGCTCTTGGCGTAGAAAATCCTCACCAGGAGAATCTTTAGGAGGGACTTAAAGAAGATTTTAACAATGCACCTCCATGTGCAAATCTCTTATTAAAATCAAAGGCATTGCATGAGTAGATAAGTTTCAGCATCAGTTTCCATATCAGTAACAACACCAGGAGATAACACTAAATTATGATCATTTTCTAGCCAGCAGTATTTATTTTATGCTTGTATTATTTTTGAAGGATATTTAAAAGTATGAGTATAAAATTTCTGAGGACTTCATTGCAGAAGCCATCTCAACTGTTATACCAGATAAGATTTTGATTTTTTTTATCTTTTTGTCACATATTGTCTCTGCTTCTGTGATGATGGGTTGAACTATTTAATACATACCAGGTATTTATGCTATATAGAGAGGGCTGGTAGCAAAACTGGTATACTTGTGGTATTACTGGCTTTAATAGAATATAAATTATTACTTTTGCTTTAATTTACTACTTTATTTTTACTGCCTAAACCAGCTATAGAAATATATATATAGAAATACATATTCTTCCCAGGAAACTGCACATCTATGAGAGTAATACTACAGCAGACTTAAAATGTTTAAACATTCCAGGGCAGAGCTCTTTAATAGGGACTTGATAGACCATCCTTCAGATCAAACCCCTTAACAAAATTCTCCAAACAGACAGAAATAATAAACTTTCAGTGTTTCTTACTGAAACACCTTAATATCTAAAGATGAGTCTAACTCTCCTTCCCTAGATAATTTCAGTAAATTAATATTGAGTTATATAACCTAATGAAGAAAATTAATTTCCTAAAATTACCTTCCGTGAATGAAGCCAGCCATAAGGTATATAATCAGTTGGATTTCATTTTTTTTTTTTCCAGAGGAAAGAGAATCACAGTGAATGGAACAAACTGGGACATCTTAGATGGAAAAGCATATTATTTTCTTTCCAAAACAATTTTATATAATAATTCTATTTTTACCCGCCCACTGCCTTTTCTCCAATCTCTCTTCATTTTGAAAAGATACAATGATTGCACAGATAAAGGTTTTTAGCTCTTTAAATACCGATTCCATAATAATTAACAATAAGTCTAAAGATTATCTATACGGGATTTCTTTCAGGATCTTTGAATCATCTCAGAAATACTTCTTCAGATAGGAGTTTTCAATATGTATAACTCAAATGGGATACATTTTACTCCTCCTGTATTGTTAGCAACTCTTCATAAAGTGCACAATTTTCTAGTTTCATTCTAGAAGGCACCTCCAAATACAAAATTAAGACATTAATATTAACAGCCAGAATATGATCCTATTGCATTAAGTTCCTGAAGCATCCTTCTACAAATTCATGAAAAGAGATTTTATTTTTTTTGGAGATAAAAGAGCCAGTCTAAAAAAGAAAAAAAAAAACCTACAAAAAAAACCCAAAAAACCACACCACCACCCACCCAAAAAAAACCCAAACCAAACCAAAACAAAAAACCCCAAAATAAACCAAACTGAAACCCCAGCTGAATGTCTTCACCACTGGCCAACTTTGTCTTCTTTCGTGACAAAGACCGGGGAGTGCTGCAGGACAGGAGACCTCCCTGCCCATCTTCAGCATCCCTTCATTGAGATGGATCAGCTCAGCTTCTCTGGACTCGTCATGACATCACTCACAACACCCCCACACCCAGCCCCCAGCCGCGCGTCACTCCTGTGTACCCTCTGCACCGCAGGACATCGCAGGTTTCTCAGATCCTTCATAAGAGTCCGAGGGTAGAGATCATGATGTGCTGCATCGTCAGATGAGCGAAAGGTCTCCGCAGTTTTGCTTACACAGACCAAAGAGTGGTGAACCACGTGCTACGGGTCTGCCTCACCCCCCCGAGCGACGCAGGAGTTACAGAACCTTCCCATGGCGCAGCAGGGAGGTGTCAGCTGGGGGATGCCTGCGAGCTCCGATGAGGGAACCCTCTATGGACATGCTAAAAATTATTAATGTTTGCACCAGCTGCCAAAACCTCCAGCGCAGCCAGGGAGGCCTGGGGAGGGCGACTGGCGCATACTGTCCTCCCGGTTCCTGCAACAGGATTTCAGCGTGCTCCTGAAACGGCACGGCAGTTGCGGTAACACATTGCATTAGTTTTACCACTTAATGAAAGACCTAAGGCAATCTAATTCAAGCTCTTTTCTGGGGAAGCACGCCAGCTATAGTCCCAGGCCAATTATTGCTTTCACAAAGTGCTCTAAATCTGTCAACAAGTAAAAGTGTGAACTACAGTACAAAAACACAGCTCAGAAGGTGACCCAGTTGTTGTAAGAGGAGGGTTTCTTCTTGCAGTGGGAGCAATGAAAGTTGGCTGCCTAACAGCCAGCAGCACCAGGGCGTGATTAAGTGATACACTTATATAGTATTAGCACATGCCAACATGCTTTTACTCTTTTTTGTTTTTTTTTTTTTTAAGCTATGCTACATGGTAAATGAACACTTATTCTCCTACACATCACTGTGATAAACAGTTTGCAAGTGGGAACACCTAGGTAGGTTCAAAATAACTTGTCTGTCTTACTGCTGGGAGTATAACCAAAGGTAGATAATGTGGTTTTAGCTACAGAAGTAACAACATCTCAATGTATATGGATATATTTTATCTAAAATAAAAGTTAATAAAGGAAATGCCTGAAATAAAAGAGCTGCAATCAATTTCCATAATAAACCAATACCTGTATCTTCCTCATATATTCAACATTATCTCTGGGTAGCTAGGGCTCACAAAAAGAAGTGAGAAAGCTTCTTTGCAATGTTTATTTCTTTCAGTGTCATACAGGCCAGCATTTGAGAAGACACCCACCTGTCTTATCTAGAACACGTGAAAGCGTCTTGCCACATACGAAGTAATTTCTTTTCTTCAAACATATGTGCAGTAATTAAATGGAGTGTAATGTTGCCTTGGTCCCGTGGAGGGCTGCTGGCACGTGCTCAACAAGTGCAAGCGCTTTGGCTGCACTCAATTCCTTCGAGAGGGATTGATTTGCATCTGAAGCTTCCTACAAAAGCTTCCTCTTCTACAAAACCAGCCATGACCTGCAAAGGCCAGAAGCCTTTCCATATTGTCACTATTCCCCAAGCTTTTGCTGCAGCCTGGACCTCAGGGGTGGGTGCTGACCCACCACGGCTGTAGCTCTGTCATTGCAAAACTTACTCGGAGGACTCTCCAGGCAAAGCAGAATTGTAGTGCAAACCCCAGCAAGCACGTTGTATATCATGGGGCGCAATTTGGCAAGATGTTATATGGGAAAAGGAGACAAGATTTTATAATCACATGAACTAAAACTACAGGATTGATGGTGACTGTCAACCTAATTATGAGAATGAATCATGTCTGGCTCTACAGTTATTAGTCAAAGTAATTCAGTATTTGCTTAAAAATAACATTAAAATTTAACCAATAAAACCACTTATTGATGGCTGGTCTTACTTTTTTTTCTAGTCTAAATGTCATCCTTCTTAAGAAAACATAAAAGAAAAAAAGTCAGAAAATTATCTTGGTCATAATAAACCATCTTTCATTATTTAAATAAATAGAAAAGAGGCATTATCTGATACAGAGTTAGGTGTGTCATTTATGAAATGTAATATTACACTTTGGTTGCAAGGGCCCTGAGGGACTTACAATTAAATACGACATTGTTTTTTTACCAAAAACTTGGGCTTATTTAAAGGTAAAAAGAATATCTGAAGACATGAAGTCTTCCCATATTCTTTCTATGTACGTACCTTAGCCTTCTCCCTGTTCCAGTAATGATCTCGACCCCAGACAGAGGTACCCAGGTATTTTATTTATTTTTTTTTTTAACCTGTTAATTCTGCCATTGTTTAGTAATTTCTGTCTTTCCTGAAGACGTAAGCACCAAACTGAGCAGGATTCCAGGGCATCTGGCATGGGACAAGGGAAGGTCACCCCAGTGGGCAGCCCCACCTGCACGCTTGATCCCCCCCGCCCCCAAACTTTGCACCTACCGCTTTGTCTCTGCAAGGAGCTGTGGATAAAACAACATCTGGATCTGGAGTAGGGCAGAGAAAATAACAGAAGGGGAGACAAAGCAAGCAAATCAAAAGCAATCAGAAAGTTTGCCTTTCCTTCCAAACCAGGTCCACTGAGATTTGCCACGCAGTATTGATGACAACGGTGTCTGCTGCTAAGGAAACACAGGTTCAGAAAGATATATGGATGTTTTTACCCCAGTTAAACTGGGAAAACAGACCAAAAGAGAAGCAAAAGGAGGAGGAAAAACAGGAAGATGCAG
The DNA here is from genome assembly GCA_013400195.1 of Aramus guarauna. Classification (NCBI taxonomy): domain Eukaryota; kingdom Metazoa; phylum Chordata; class Aves; order Gruiformes; family Aramidae; genus Aramus; species Aramus guarauna. The sequence continues at coordinate 572,810 of VXBL01003291.1, forward strand.
GGACACTAATAGCCCAAATCGAGTCCAGTTGCTGGGCTGGAGCTCAGTGTAGTTGGATGGATTTTGACTCGTCTGTCAGTTGTCTGGATGATGCCTTTACTTAGAATCGAGCAGAACTATTGGATTGCTCATCAGAAAATAAATAAGCCTTGCCTCCAAATGAGTTAAATGTCTTGAAAACTGAACTCTTCAGATTTTATTAGTGATTGAATAGCTCTAGGTGTTTCTAAGCAAAAATCAATAGAGAGATTAGCTGCAACAGCCTGCCAAGAGATTATGGACACGACATCCGTTGAACAGATAGCCGATGTGTGCAGAGACCGAACAGTGCCCTTTGGGTCAGGGGCCAGGTGTGCCAGAGCCGATTCCCCCCCGTTTCACTCCGCCGGAGCAGCGCAGTGAGGACCATCGATCGCCGGCTCTCTGCAGCACGCAGAGCATCATCTGACACGGCCACGTTGGTGATTAGCGACTGCAGTGCCCAGGCATGGCTCACGCCGGGGGGGGGTTCAGGCAGCCTTTGATCAGGTCAACAGCTTACCCCCGTGAGTTTCATCAGTCACGATTTCATTGCTGGAGCCACGGTTTCTGCCAGGGACGCATCTACATTCTCCACAGCCGAGGGCTCGGATGCAAACACACCAGGCAGCTCGTCCCACCATGCTCATGGGGCACCTGATGCAGACCCAGCATCTTAGTAAACGTTTGATTTTTATTCAGGTTGATAAGACGCTTTCTTCAACAATGCAAAGTCGGTCTGGCTCCTCATGGATGAAATGTGACTGTCCACTCCTGGCACAAGAGAAATTCATAAATTTAAAGCCACAAGCCTTAGCATTTGTCCTTGTAAAGGGAGATCCCTTTGCCAGGCTCCAGTCTCCAGCCGGTTTAAACCTGATGAATTTCTTATGAATTTCTAAGAATAAAATTCCGTGACAAAATTAGTTGAGGAACACATTTGGCAAGACTACATTTTTACAATTGCTATACCTTTGGGTGTGAGCAGAACTGCCGCCTCTGCACCACCATATCCCTAAGGGGATTTTTGTACACTTCTTTTGCAAATACTTCTACAATTTACACATTAAATATTTCCATGGGTGGAAGAAGTCACAGTCTGCCATTCAATTTAAGTATTGATATTTTTCTTTCACTAGTGTGTCTGTCAATGCCCTGCATTGGGAAGTAAAATTCACTGTACCTTTTCAAATTATGTTACAGGTTTTTAACATATTTTTAATCATTTTACAACAAAACTCTTATTTTCAGATTAAATTGAATTTTTGAATATTTTTAATGATCTCATTAATGGCTTGTCAAGTATCTGTGTTTCCACAAGTAGTTTTATGCATCTCTAATCGTATCATTTCAGACATTTCCCTTTTATGTTGTTTTGTGAAGGCTAATGAGGCTTCATCTCTAAGCAGAAATGATCTGATTCTAAAGAAACTGAGAATCGGTTGTACTGACAAATTTGAATGCAACAGCAAGACACTGAAAATAATTATTTGCAAACGTATCTGAACGTGTGAAATTAAATTTGAAACACGCTCACAACAACACAAGAAAGGACTATTACCATGCAAAGTTAAAGCTTCTGTGATGGCTTTTTGTTTGTTTTGTTTTTTGCTTTTTGACCTCTTTCAGAGTCACCTCTGCTGTATCACTGTTGTCCTGGACCTTTATCTCTCCAAGGAAGAGGCAAAAGTGACAAAGAGCCTTTTACAGCGAGATCACCAGTTCTTCTCCACTCAGGTCTGTCGTGGCTGCAAGTCTGATGGCTAGTTAGGGGCATAAACTAGATTAATTGGTGGTGTGACTCCAGTGGCTGGTGGACAACTGGCCATACAATAATTACTGGTCTCAACAAGGACAACAGGAAGTCAGGAGCACAGAAATATTTCCTTGCTTTGAAAAGATGCACTGAACTATTGAAAAGCGAGCTTGAGATCTAATCAAAACAATAATGCTGGGGTTTTCTTTGATTCTTTCACATCCTTCTAACTACAAGTAGAACCAAACCAGTGTGCTTTTAAGTTACAACTAAACATGGAAGCTGAAGTTAATATTAAACTAAATATTAAGCCTAAAACAAAAAGGGGGTAAAATGAAATGTCCACTCTTCAACGTTAATAACATTTGATGCAGGATGACTCCTGTGCATGGCATCTAAAGTGAGTCCAAGTCACATCATCCATGGAAAAGTAGATATAATTTACCAATAATTTACTCAATGTGATTAAATTCAAATGTTCATAAGGTAAGAATTATATTCTGGGAATTGAAAATGTAATTTTCCATGTGAAAATGAATCTTTAAACTTTAATATAAATATCAACTTAATATAAATAAGAGGGTGTCAATCTGTTCTCTCATTTCTCCTAGCACGTAGACACATTTAAAAGAAATTCACTGATCATTTCTTTATACTCATAAAGCATTTCTCTGCTTGTTAAATGTAACAGAACTAGACCTTTATTTTACCTTTACCAGGAACTACTTCAAGACAGGGAAATTCTATGAATATTTCCAAAAATATTTTGCATTAAATAAAAAGAAAATTAATATAGCTGCCCAACTTCCTGGCCTTGATGAAATTCACTTGAGTTTATAGTTAGCAATAACTTTACTGTTAAAAATCCTAGGAAAATTAAAATGTCAAATGAAATTCCATGGATAGCACACCCATAACTATATGAGGCATCTGGACCAGTATCCTGGCCCAGTCAAGAAGGGCATTGACTCTACGTACAAATACCTTGCAGAAGTCCGAAGAGTTACGTCCATTCACTTTTATTTCAACAACATCCTCTTCTAATCATTTAATCACTGTCATTTGAAGCAACAATATTCAAAAAAGCCTCAATCTACCTTTTCTTACTTCTTGCAATGACGGACTCAGTATTTACAGGCACAGAAAAAAAATTGTTTTGGAGCTAGCTCATTAAGGACCCGAATTTGCCTTCTGCAGGCACCCACATCTTCCCTGCTGTTATCAGACATCCTGAATGTGAAATTTCGTGACAAAAATCCACTGCTGTGGAGAGTATATAAAGTGAAGTGTCTGGCTCCACAGTAATATTTCAAGAAGCATTTCTGTTCCCAAGTCCACTCATCCCTAGGGAATCTGTAAACTCCACACATTAACTCTGCAAAGCAGTGCGCCTTATCAGGGTTTTGCTTTTTTTTTCAGCATTTAAAACAATGTCCTAAGGTTTTGTTCAATGGATTCAGACTTCCAAAGGAAGAAGCTCTCCTCCGGTGTCCCACCTGCTTCTCCTTCCACCAGGCTCCAGACTCCTGGAGACATCAAAGGCAAGGCAGCTTCGCACAGAAGTGAGGTGTCGACCTGGGGTTAAATGGTGTTAACTCCCTCCTGTGCTAATCCTCTCCAAGAGTTTTTGTCCACTCAGTAAATAACAGACATTTTAAAAAGAAGAAATAGCAAGAAGGAAAACAAACATTCACCACTGTACTTCACTGCCTTCTCCAAAACATTATGGTGGCCAATACATAGGCTTGCCATTTCTAGACCCATATGGAAGTTCACAAATTTATACTCTAAAATCTCAGGTGAGAACTGCCTGAGGTGGAGGAGAACACTTCGTATGGTAGAAGGACCAGGTTTCAACAACCTACAAACATTAAGTGATACCAATGGTCTGATCCTGCATAAGACCAGCTTGTCCTTCCCTGGTGCCCTGGCTCAGCAGAGCAGACCGCGGGTTGGTGCTACCCCCCGGCACTGAGGCTGATGACCAAAGTGGGTGCAAAAATGGCCAAGCAGCAGGTCACCGTGGGGTGGATAACGTTTCTGTCTGCAGAGCTGTTGAACTGTGTTGCTCATGCAGAGCCAGCTCCGAAACCACAGCGTGACACCGCACGCCTGAGGTGCCTCCATCCCCGGTGGCTGCGGGGTTGCTTTCTGCTGCACAAGGCCCTTGCTCTGCTGCAGTGACCTACTTTTGTCTTCTGGTTTGATCAAGTTTAAGAAAAAAAAAAACAACAACAAAACCAAAAAACAAAACAGACAAAAGCCCCAAGCCCCTCAACAACAAAACCACGAACAAACAAGTGACTATTTTTTAACTTGTTCTTTAACATTCTTAAGCTGTTATGGAAAATAAATAAGACTCAAATCCTGTAATTCATTCTTATATACCTAAGGCAATACAATACACATTTTTGTATGTTGGATTTTTGCTTCAAATAGCTTTGTAATAGTCTTATCCAAAAGATGAACTGCAAATGCCTTTTTTTTTTTTTTTTCCTTTGGCATAAGATACTTTTCTCTATTGTAAACACAGATTTAAGAAGCTAAGATTTTGTTTTAAGATCTACAGCAAATAGGACTTATATTTGAATATTTACATTTGAATATTAGAGACTTTAAATAATCTATCTGTGAAAGACAAATAAATTAAGCCTTCAGAACAGTGAGAACATAATTTTAACCGTGTTTTCTGAGAGAAAAAGCATAAACTCTAAAATGCAAGTTGTTAGTTCTGTTTTCCAAAATGGCATCACAGTTGCAGGCTGAGAAGATGTAAAGGTCTGACAAGTACTGGGGCATTTGAAGAAAAAGTTAAAAGCGTGTAAAGTACCAGATAAACTGAAGGCTTATGGCACAGCATACTCTAGAGAAGAAAAGATGATATAATTGTCTGGATGAGTCCCATAATCACGTCCATACCTTGTAAGGGTGACGTCTACATTGGCAGAGACCTGAGTTAGCAAACTCCATGTGCGTACAGCCTGTGCTATTTGGGTTATACCGGCTTAGGTACGTAGTCCCGGATTAGTAACAAACCATAGACCAAAAGGGTAGTTCATCCCTTGAATTCAAAACAATCCTGGCTATCCAACAAGTTGGTTCAACTAAGTAGTTACAAATACTGCTCTACCATGGGTCTAATTCCCACGTCCCACAGATCAGCAATGTGCAACTTCACCAGTTTTAGTGGCTTTGCAGCAGCAAAGAAAGAGAAAAATCTAGCCCACAGAGCAATGCAGTGGGAACACTTTCGGTCACAGGACATCTGGATCATCTTTGCATAATAGCGTTTCATACTGTCTTAGCGCTGACCAGATCAACAGAGGTGCTTTTTGGAATGTAAATGATACAGAATTTACTTATGTTCCTCAGTATCACTTAGGTGGTTTATCAGGCTGTTTGCTGGTTAGTATTTTATGTTAGTTCTTATTGCATCACCAGAGTACCCAACTATGTAAAAGGAATCTGTTGATGCCTATGCCATTCCTCCACAGGAAGTCTCCATTTTATAGACTGGAAATGGAGGTACAGAAATGCTGAAGTCTTATTCACGGTGCAGATCTGTCTCTGCAAACTGATCATACCCATAGCCATCCTAGAAACCATTAATTATTTTGGTCGAGGAAGTCACCTATTCTGACAAAAGAACTTTTTGCTGTTGCATTGGGATGCCTGAGCGTTTGACCATCGTGGCTATATCCTAAAAATCATTTCAGGACAAGCCCAAGGCATACAAAATTGCATTGAACCCAAGATCAGAGTTCAAAAATAGGTCTCTTATATCCCCGTCCACTTAACAAAACCTCTTTTAGGAAAATCAGGACAAAGAAAGTATGCAAAAATCCAAGTATTTCTAATACGCTCAGTCATGATAAGAGAAGCAGATCTAAAAACTTGACAAATCCTACCTCAGAGGAATCCATTGTGTTCCAGGAGAAACAATACCTAGCAATCAGAAAAATTGTTTGACATTATTCTGTGAAGAAAAGGACATTTACAAAGGGATTCATGGGAATTAGAACAGAAATCCAAAAAACAAATAGGATTTGATGAGGAAGCTCCTACACATAACTTACAAATTGGTCTCCCAGTTTAAGTCTATTAGAATGCATTATATAAGGACGTATGACAGATCATCCATATTCTGTATAAATACAGTGTCTGGAGCTCTGTTCCTGGACCAGGGACACGAGGAATTAGACCTCTTACAAGGGAAGTTCCCCAGCCCAGAAATTCGCTGCCACAATAGAAGACAAAAGACAAGAAAGGAGTACACCAAACCAAGGAAATAAAGGTCGGAAGGATAAGCAAGTGGTAGGAGTGCATCAGCACCCTGGCTCCTCTTATATATATAAATATTATATTAAAAATGTTTTTAAGAGTTTTGAGAGAAGATTAAGAAGTTGAATCAGAAGTAATAAATTCAGGCATGTATAAGCCGTTAATAGCACTAGAAATTAAGAAATCTATTTCTGAAACAATTTAAAATAGAAAACCTAGCTAAAAAGTCACAGAAATAGATGACATGCTCCAAGAAAGGGACTAGGAAAGTCAGCAGCAGCAGCAGCAGGTTTTTCTAGTGGGTAAGATAGCACTTGTCAAGGTTGAAGAAAAACAAGTGATTGGGACAAAAGATGTGATATGGACATATGGAGATGCATATTAGAAACCTAGTATGGAAACTATGCAAGTAAAGCCTGAATATTTTTGATTAATGTCTCTTTACTGCACTTCCACATTTGCATTTAATTCCTGAATTAAATTTTTTTGATAGTGGATTCTGCCATTCACCAGCACAGACATTTTGCTGAACTTTACCTTGCCAGAAATATCTTCAACTTGAATGTGTCCCAACATCCTTTTAATGCATTTCCACTATTTCCTGAATAGTTCCATTGATTTCAATAGTCTTCAGATCAGACCCATGGGACTGAAAGATAAATGTATTACAGGCTCCAGAATGAATGGTTAAAAAGAGAGTGCAGTAAGATTAATGCATTTGTAACCATTGTTTCCACAGTGCCAATAAAGAATAAGTAGGATAACAGATTACTCCCCAAGACAATATATCCTTAAAGTACATAACTTGAAGAGCTGCATTGTTCTTAATTACATGGATATTTTTTTTTCCATTCATATGACACTTTTCAAGAGTACATACATGCCCTGAAGGCCCTGGAAAGAGACAATTGCTGATGCCCTAAACAGCTATTCTTAACATAAATGGGATGTACGGAACTTGGCAAAAATAGTGATAGATATAGAGCATATTTAAGCATTAGCACTTTGATCACAGGCCTTCCTTCTCCTTTGCTATAACGCGTTTGCATTTAGTAGACAAAATGAACATTTCTCTCCCCCTTCCCCCACCCATTGCCTGCCTGGCGGAGGCAGAGGAAGACGATGCTACCTCGGCCAAAGTGCCACCACCCCCCCGCAGTCAGGCAGGAGTTTAGTGAGAGGAGGCATGGACTCATTCTTCACGGAGAAAACAAGGTAGTTACAGCAGTGCTGTCAGAGGGTTTTTTCCTTTTTTTGAAAAATATTTTTGTGGGATCGCATGTATTTCTCCAAACCATGATACAAAAGACATTACACTTCATGCTTTTCTGGCGAGCATGCTTTGCTATTCATTTTACTTCGGTTTTCAAAGAAACAGTGCATTGCAGTTCTGACACAGAGCATTTGTGTTGGGTTACAGATGAAAAAACAAATTCACTGAATGAAAATTCCTCAAATAATTCTGTTCAGACTTGACACACACACACATAAAGAATCTTCAGCTGACAATCTGTCTGAAATGCAAAAATACTCCCTGGTTCTTGCCTTGAATTATCTTAAGAATAGCGCTGCAGCACTGTTTCTGCACGTTTCAAGCACCCTATCTCAATGAAACATCAGCTCCCTACAGAAGCTTAATTGCCTTACCAGGAGCTGTAGGCAGCCCTCATGTCTTCTGGACAGGTCCAGTCTGTCCACAAGTGTGGCAGGAACTAGCCCCAACTGACAGTATCACGGGTACAATCAGAGGAAGGAATTGGGAAGAAACAAGTCCTGATGGAGTCTCTCAAACCTGCCTTTGAGCTTGGCCTGAAACCTCACATGCTCTTACCCTACCTACTGCTTTAGCTGACGCTGTTCAACGGGAATCCAGGTTTTTCTGGTTTTTCACAAAAAAACATTAACATAGGAAACTCCAGCTTGAAATGGCAATCCATCAAGAGCCAGATTAATATAGGGATGCAATCATCCGTGCTGCTCATAATTTATTCCGCCCAACCATCCAGGCACCACTTCAGCAGGTGGCACAAATCTGTCCTCAGCAGCCCCAGAAAGTAAAATTTGGAAATGAAAATACCGGAAGCATTGCAACATGGTAAAAGCAGATCCAAGAACTGATCCAGTCTGTGCTATTTTGGATACTTTATTTTCATCCAGCTCTAACCTGGTCCCATAGACTGAGTGGCCAGGAGAGGCTGCCATGCTCCAGGGATGATGCCATCACCACAGGAGCACACCTGCGGAGCTGCCACCGGACTGTTCATCCAGAGCTGGATGAATAGTGCCCAATCTCTTGTTGAAATCAGTTCACTTCAGCCAAGTTTTAACCTGCTTTGCTTTCCTGCTGTGACCAGAACCCAAGAACTATTTTTTTAAGGCTTATTCATGCTTGTTCATCAAGTATTTGCGGGGGAAGAACTGTGCTGCTGGTGCAATCAGCCAGGCAGCACAAGGTGACTCAGAGCTGGCAGGTCACAAATAAGTAGCAGAGCACTAACAGCAAGTACTTATTTGAAATCAGTCCTGGTCAATGTAAGGACTTAAGAATTTACCCAAGACAATAGTAGATAATTTCAAATAATGGGTATATCTGAGGAAATTGTTCTCTGCTGGTGGATATTCTCTGAAGCCACATTGATCAAATGACTAATGAATTATTTATTCAGCTGTGCTCTTAACCTTAAAAGCAGGCATTATTGATTTTGCTTCATACATCATATTATGAAATCAAAATATAGGCGAAAAGATACCATGACTCAAGTGGCATGGAAACAGCCCGTCAGTGTGTATTTATCTGGCCTGTAGCGCAGAGGGATGTACGGAGATTGCAGCTGCAAAGTTAGAGTGACTGACTTCACTGGCATCACAAAACACTATAAAAAGGATTTTCCTTTAGCTACAGAATGCAGCATAGAGTTTGAATATAAAAAAAAATTACATTTTTATTCCAATTCAAAATGTCGGTATTCTACTCTCATCTTGTTGCTTTCAAACAAAGCTGCTCTTTGTGTATATATCAAGGTTGAGACTTAAATATCCAAGGTGAACAACAGCAAAACGAAGCATTTATGTTGCTGCAATAACAGACACAGTCTGAGGAACAATACTCCGACTTGAAAAAGAATTTCCTGGGAAGAGCTAAAGATTTTGTTTCCTTTTTTAGCACTGAACTACACAGAGAATGGTAGAGTTTGCAAGGGGAAGAAACAACAGCATCATAAATAAAACTTACAGTCAGGAGAAAGAATAAATACTAAGTACTTTGTTTTACATATGAGTTATTAAGATAAAGAAACACTAATCCCCCCCTTCTCATTAGTACATTATTGCAAAGAAAACATCATGATCTACGGTGAACACCACCAGCTCCTTTCGTAAGGCTAAGTACCAAGTGAGTGTTAAGCCCTTGAAGTAAAACAGCTAGAGATTCCCCATGGGTTTCTTGGTCCATTAATCTCCTTGTCATTCCTATCCAGCTTTTTCATATCTTCCTTGGACTTGGTGACAACGGAAAGCTTGCGAGGCTCCAAAGTACCATCGTTAAAATAACAGATTACAAGGACAAAGCTCAGCATCACCTTGCCCTGAATGATATCTGATTAAAGGAGTTTCTTAAAAACTTCCCACTTGAGAACTGGACTTTCAAATATCATGAAAGAGAAATCTTGCTTTTAGTTATGTGACTTCTTTTGACTTCAGAGAGAATCCTAAAACCCGTGACAAACATTTGAACTTTTTAGTTTTAGCAGCTTCCCACAGTAAAATTTGGGAATCACCACTCCAAAAGTGTGCCTGTCTCTAGTTATCAAGGCAACTGGAAATTAGAGAGAAAAATTATTAAGAAAAAGTGTTAATCAATGGCGTCTTTCAAATATTTCCATTGTGCTTTAAATTAATAACTTTGTTAATTCAAAGTAAGTCTCAATGGTCCTGAAGGGAGGACTCCTCATTGTATGACACCCTACCAAAATTTGCTATCTTGCTCTCATGTTAACGTGTCAATTAGATGAATAACACAGTTACTGTATCTTACAACATATCCACTATATGGGGAAAAATGGTAAAACATTTGGCAAGATGTTCTTTTCTTGCCAGCTCATTTAAAAAACTCTACCTTTAAAATGAAACTCTAAGATGAATTTGTAATGAAGGTAAATGACTGGAAATTGCAGAAGCCTTTGGCTACAGTTGGGTTTTATCAGGAGATCGGTCATGACATATAATATTACACAGGGTTTAAAAATAAACCCTTTGGTGATGTATGGAGTTGGTGCATTTACGGAGGGGAAGATCTCTGCTTGGAGGGAGCCTTTGAAGAAGCATTAATATAGGAGAAGAACAGAGTACTTTTGTCCCCTTTCTCTCCCCTACTGTGGATTAAAATCTATCCTGTGTGGAAAAAAAAATAATAAAATCAATACATATTTTTTTTTCTTTCAAATCACAGTTGGCAAATTAGATCCACATTTCTTTGAGAGAAATTGCTGTAGCAAGAAGAGTCTCTATCAAATGAGATTTCAAATATCTTGTGTTTCAAAGTTTTTCATGGTTGCTTATATAATACATTTACTATATAGGAAGAGTTATCCTCTGTACTATATTTGTTGACATAATCTAGAGCTATCTTAGTAGCATATTTCACATTTTGAAAGATATTTTGACTACATGTTCTTATTTGGTGCAGTTCGGGGACTTCAGATGTTGTATTTGACATGTAAACAGCTATGACTGATGACCAACCTTTCAAACACGATATACAAAAATAATTGCATTTTCCATAGCCCTTGCTGATGGACGGCGGGATATGAGAACCTTTAACCAAGCTCACCGATACTTGAGAAGATGCCGGCACCTCACTTTACAAAGATGGAGAAACTACTAGAAAAAGGCTTATTATTTTAACTGTTGGGTGAAAGAGCCTCGTATAGAGAATATTTGGTGCTGTCCTGCAGCCTAGAGACACTTGTAAAGCGTCACAGTGGCATTGCAGAGAAGCAGCAGAAAAAAGCAGGCCAGGCAAAGTCATATTTATATCCCTCATGATGGGATCTATCACCCTACAGACATTGAATTTCACAGGCACGAATGAGTAATTTAGTATTAGGTATCATTTTGGATGGATTGTCCTATGATGTGAGATAATTTTCAGCTGGTATGGGACTGTGCAGCTATTGTATTTAATAGGTTTAATCTTAAAAACATTTCCTTTCTTTTTCTTTTGGTAAGTGGGTAGGAAGGCACCACACAGGAGAACTTAAGGGAAGATTTAATTTTGCACATCTAGTGGCAGAATAGTTACAGCAACAAATTGAAGTGGTTTAAATGAGCCCTACAAACATGAAATGTAGCCTGAAGAAGTGCTTAGCAACATATTTAATTACAAAATTCTTCCTTTCTCCCCATTGCTATGAAGGGCCACGGCTGAGTGAGAGGCCTTGATGGTGGCATGTTACCTCCATCTTCAAAGCACTCTCCACTTACTGAAGACGAGCATCTGCACTGACACTGGAGTACAACCCCAGGCTTTGGTAGTTTGGGTTTAATGAGTGAGACAAGAGGGAGGAGAAGGCTCAGACAAATTCGGAGCTCGTTCAGTTGATCTGAAATTGTACCTGCTCATCAGCTTTCCAGGCACTCAGCTGGAAGATGTCTGCCATTAGTCCCATGGTCTGTCTCCATAGCACAGGGTCAGTGCGAGGAATTTATTCAGAGAGAGAATTAAGGCTCGTCATCCATGAGAAGCTGCAAACAGCCACCTCATCACTGCTGAGGGACCCTGCAGACGAGCAGGGAACACACCATGCTCAGCTGGAGAAGAGTAGGTCCTCGGTCTACTTCGCACTCGAGGGCTACCTTGATAAAAGCAGGGGAAGGTACGGAGGTAAGCATCATGGTTTGGAGCTGCACTAAAGGACCTGAGCAATTCTCACTCACCAAGGGCAGTGGAGGAGCCTTCATCGCTGGAGGAGGTTGACATTTCATTTCCATGCTCCTGCCTCCACTCCAGCCCATGCTCCTCGGTCTTTTGCATAAATGACACCACCAACATACTGTTACATTCAACTTACTGGGGAATGCAGATAGGATCAGTTATAGTTACATCATTAACTATCAACAAGTTAGCACCCTGTGTCCGTAAAGACCTGTCAATAGAGGAAGGAGCTAAATTTCTTGATCTCATTTATAAAAAGAAAGCATTAGTTTTCATTTTAATATCAAACTAATGAAAGAATGAATATCCTCTGATAAAAAAATTCTCCACTGATGTCTTAGGCCGCAATGCACGTATGCTGAAAGTCAATCTATTTCACATTGGGTTTTATTAAAATGATTTCACATCATTTGGAGGCAAGGAAGATAAGTGAGTAAAAGGCTGGCAATCTAGCTATGCTGTCTTCTGCAGGATGTATTGGGAGCAACTTCTTGAACCATCAAGTAATGTTTTATAGCTTCCAAGATTACATTACTTCTGCTTGTCAGTCACAAGAACGGGAAAAAATGGAGCACTAGTAAATAGAGATAACGGGGATTTATAGGGACATGCAATGAATACGTACACAGGGAATGAGGGACTATATATGCGTATACCAATATTTCAGAAAATGTTTTTAGATATTTTAATAATATCCCTGAGTATTATTTACTAGTATCCCCCGAAGTATTCTGCTTATCTTTTCTAATATCTCCTCCTCTCTGTTTTTTTCCTCTTTTGGGTTGTTTCTTAATATAGCATTTGACTAAAAAGCCACATGTCCTTCTCCTGTCATTACACCATTTTCTTTTTACCTGGATATTATATTTCAAATCTTTTTTTGAAAAATTGTTTTTTCAGCTTACCCTGCAGCTACCATAAGTGAAAAGATGCTACAAATAACGACAAGCTTTGTAATATATGTTAATAGAAAAGTGTGACCTCCTCTGAAGTCTACAGAGAGAAAGATTTATAATCAAGGCATCCTGTTTTGGATGAACAATTTTGGAGTAGGGAGGAAAATAGGCTGCATAAATTTCAAACAAACAGTACTGTCAAACAAAAAAAGTTAACATTTCTTATTGTTTTTCTCAATTGTCATTATGAAATCTTTACAGAAAAAGTAGAATTTTCAAAAGGACTCACCTCTGGTGATTTTCAACATTCCTTAATTTGTGGGCACCTACTTAGGTATCTTCTAGTGGAAGTGCTCTGGATGGAATGCAAGTGTACTGTCACTGGGATTCAAGGTCCTTTAAAAGTAGACTGTAAATGCTACTAATAAATTTGAATTGACAAACCAATTCTGAAAAGAGGACACCTTATTAAAAAAAAAAAAAAAAGAAATTATAATCCATTTAAAAAAATTGCAGTTTAAAAATTTTCCTATTTTATTTTCTTCTTGTGAAAAAAAATATCTGTAGATTTGGAATTCCATGATCATTTTGTGTGCAAAAAAGACAGCAGGACTTAATTTTTAGTTGTTTCAGATTGTCATAAATATTAAAAAGAATCTTTTTTTCCCCTTAAAGCTGGAATTATCCTTAAGTGGAAATAAATACATTTTAAAATATATGATGCACCTATATTTGAGCAGAGTTGCTTCTGAATCGAAATTTTGCCATTTGGAGCTGTGCATTCCTTTGCTTCATTTAAAATCACTTTGTCTCTGTAGCATGAATTACTTTCCTTTCTCTCCAATAGGTGGAATGGAGGCTGCTAGCAAAAAAAAATTCATCTACTCAATAGTAGCAGAATTTGTTAAAGCTTGATCTATGGCTTACTGTCTCCTCTAAAAAACATTGGTCTATAGAAAGTTGATGTGGTTTTTCATTTACTGAGGCACCGCTATATTTAATAACAGCATTCCAACACGTGTTATTGATCTCTGTATTGTAACAATTTTTACAATTCAGTCTGTCACATGGATACAATATACATTTACAGACTGTTCTGTGATGGTTTTCGAACCCCAGGCCTGGAGACATTTCCCTCAAGGGCAAGGTCACGCACATGAGTAGATAAAGCAAATGAAATGTAAGGGGAACATTCCATATGATTTCATATTAATTATGAGAAATATTTAAAAACCAATTATTGAGCAAATGTACTTATTTAAATCATATTTCATTTGGATGGGTTTTATACTATGAATCTGAGTTTAAATTCAGATTTACAATTTTAAAGTTAAAATAAATATGAAATATCTTATTGACTTCAGTCTGACTCCTCTGGATACACCCATGCAACTGAGAAGAGAATTTGCTCAACTGAAGACAACTCCTGGGCAGTTTTTACGTGAAAGCTTTGAAGGTCTCCACTTTGAACAAACTGAGACTAAATATGATGAGATCTCTGGGAATCAAAACTCTTCAGTGAAGGACAGACACTTCTATTATATATGTAGGGAGGAGAAAAAAATAAAAAATAAAAAGGACACAAAGCTAAAAAAAAAATAATTAAAAAAAGAAAAATAACGCAGCAGATTCACTTCAATTCAGAAAGGTAAGACATTCTTCCTGGCTGCTCAGCAAGACAGGAAAGAGCTTCTGAAATATCCGAAACGTCACACAGCCAGAATGCGTCCCCAGCCTCCCAAGGAGAAATAAAACCTGCCAGCCCGGTTTAGTCAGCAGAGGTGGAAACGCACTATAAAATCACTCCCGCATCTTCTTCTCAAGTGTCGGACTCCCATTAATCGTTATCCATCCTGTGTCTCAGAAGCAATGCTCACTCAGATGTCCCAGGGCAAAGGGAGACAAGGAGATATTTTGGCTCTGTGGACATCTTTGGAGCACCTCCTGCTCCCTCTCCTGTGCTCGTGGGCTGCATCCTTTACTGAGATCTTATTCCCTCGTGAGCACTACAGTAATTTCCTGGGCTGTACAGCCAGTACGTAAAACTGCTCTGGTATCGACAGGGACCTAGAAAGTAGGAAAGCAGAGGTGGTTCAAAGCCATCTTCCACCCACCCCATCCTTTCATGGGTGCATGAATATGGAATAATTGTTACAGAAAAAAACCTCAGAATTTCACAGGTCAGCCTGGCAGATGTTTCTCGTTCTTGTAAACAATTTTTGAGGTGCGTGCTGCGTGTGAAGAGCTGTAAATGCCTCTGCTGTGAATCAATGCCTCTCAGGCATAAAAAGATATATTGTCAGAGAATAATATCTCTCTTTTTTCCTGTTTTTTCAATACTGTCAAAACAAATGCTTTGCTTGAAAGTAATTCTTGCAATATTTTGGATTCCCACTTGTTTGACAAATATGAGCAAGTCAAAATTAAAGGGATTTGTCATCACAGAATCAACTCCAGAACCTAAATGTGAGCCACATCCGATAGGAGTGCTTTGTGTGCTGGAGAATCATTTCCTAGTCAGAGAAAAATTGCCCGTTTGGGGATGCTACAGGTGACACATTAGACATAAGCAGATTGGATACAATAACAGAATCCCTGCTAAGTGTGAAAACATTTTTTGATGCTTGTAGAAGAGGAATCAATATCAAAAAGCTTTATTACTATGATTCCCTTTCCTGGTATGATTCAAGGTCCTTCCTACCCCACTTTGTGAGGCCAATCTCCCAGGCAGCAATGAGCCTGTTGGATGGTGCCAGCAGTGAGGATTTACAGGGTCTGCTTCTTCCGCTGCCTTTTTCCCCAGCATATATGTTAAATGCAGAATTATCAGGTTTCCTTGTACAGGAACTGCTTGAAAGAGAGAACGGGTTTATTTCAAAATCAAAGTACAATCCAAGAGTCTAGTCCAGTGCATTAAACAACAATCTCCCAGAAGGGAAGATCGCTGGCCTTTCATGACTAATACATTCATTTTTTAAAAAAGCGCCAAGGAAAATGGATGTACGTGTCTCAGAGCTCAGAAGAAGGTTTAAGCCTGGGTGATAACAAGGAATTAAAGCAGGAACCATAAGCAAGTAGAAAAAGAGAGACCTGCACAAGAAATTATGTTGCTGTAAGAAATCCAAAACAGTAAGAGGTCTGCCAGATGTTTAAAGACAGTCATTCAGTGCAAAAGCAAGCTGCAAACTAAAGAAAGTGCTTAACCAAATTTCTCTACACAGGGTCATTTTTTAAAGGATATTAAAATAGACAAATCATAACAGAAAAGAAAGTCTGTAATTTTAGCAGATGATTGCTAACTGCACTAATTAAGTGGCTTTAATTGACTCCATCGAAGTCAAGAGACAATTCATATGTATATTGCTGCAAGACTCAGTAATCATAATTTCTGCAAAGTAACTTTTAAATGAGTTATCCTGCAGCTTTTATTATCTAGATAGCTGCTTTCCATCCATGATTTGCAAATCCCCAGGGGCGAAGGATTACTACCGAGGCACTGAAGGTAACTAAGAAAAGCATGTTTACTATCAATATACTTCCCCTGGAAGCTTTGAAGGATCCCAAAATTGAGAAAGAGAAGGAAGAGAAGGGGTGCAGAGGGAATACATTTCTTTTTTTTTTTTTCCCTGCTTTATTATTTTATTACTGCTTCCTAACTTTCCAAGCACTTTCAGAATATGGCAAGATATGTTCTTGCTTTCCCATGAAGAATTGCTATTTTCTTCTAAATTAAAGAGAAAGAATATTAAGAAAGAACTTTAAGGCACACAACCAAAACACTTTAACACGTGCAACCATTGCTTCTAACAAAGAGTTTCTACTCCTTATAACTTTACCTAATCTTATTATTGAAAGTTGGCAACTTCAACTAAAATGTGGGGTTTTTTAGATAGCCTGAATCATACAGGTCCATCAAAAAATAATTGAACCCATGGCATCACTACTTAGCAAAACTTTTAGTAGTTGAAACCCCAGTCTGATAGCAGGAAGCGTCAAGGCCTCCCTTTTTATGTTTTCTCATTTAGCCCTATAACTCCTTCGTTTAACCTTGAAGACTGACAAGAGCAATTAGACCCTCTCCTTCCCATGAAATCACTTTATGGATTTGCAGCCTGTTGCTTTATTGTCAGTCCTTTCCTCCAAATTGAATATGTTCAGCTTTCCTGCAGTCCGACATTATAAACCTTTCACTCTTTTATTTGCCATCTTCCCAACTCTCTTATTTATCTTTCTTTTTAGCAATACCACACTCAAAATCTTAATGTAGCATTTTACATGTTACCTTCCCCGTTCAAAATTGAAAGGACTATATTTTTTTTCATTTATGGCTGATATTTTACAGGTGATCAAAACCTCAAAAAGTGGAGAACTGGTCTAAAGATGTATAAAAACCTTTGTACTCAAGCTACTACTTTAAGACTATTTTAACTCAACACATAACAAAGCTGAGTTAAAAGTATGTGTATATAAAAGTAGCTCAGCCATTTCTGAATCTTTGAACACTTACCAGGACTACCTTAGAATTTTTTTAAATGTGCTTATTTATATTTATTTCTTATGCAGTGTCCCTTATAAAAACTTTTTTTTTTTAAATAGCTGTAATTGGTTCTCACTTTTTTAATACCTTTGCTCCATGTTTTCCTGAAGATATCCAAGAAAACATTTTGTAGCCAACATCCTATGATAGGTTTCATTTCTCCTCTCCTAAATACATTGAGGAAACAATTTAAACTGAAGTCTACTTTTCCACCCCTAGAGAATACTCTCCTGTTCAACTCCAAAATTCTTTCTCCTTAATCATTTTTTCCGTGGGGAAAAATAAACTCAGGGAATTACAGTCACATCATTTTTAGTTTAAAGGTCAGCATTTCTTTTGGTTCTTTTTCTTTAGATATGGCAGTAAAATTTACATGGGTCAAGACTGACAATGCGTGTTCTCATTTTTATTTACTGGTCCTGTGAAGTGAGGGTAATACTTACAGAGTCAGCTTTGAGCTTGCCATTTTTAAAAGAAATAGATAAATGCAAACATGGTCCACATTTGAAATCAAGCTTTTGGGGTGATGTGTCAGTACCACAAGCGTGAAGCTTTGCATCCTTCTCTCTCCTCACCTTTTTTCTGCCCAACTCAGCCCGGGTGAGCGGTGCAGCGGTGACCGAGCAGCAGGTGATGCTTCCTCCAGCACAAGGAACTGCACAGAAAAGAAAAATACTAAAACCGCAGGGAACAACAGTGCAACATAAATCTAAACCAAGATAGAGACAGCCAGGAAAACTACTGAAGCCATAAAGACTTGCAACAGCTGCAAGAAGGAATAAATAAATATAGGTAACAAGTAGATATCTGTTTGAATTCTGCCAGCCCCATGGAAGTTACTATAAAGTGACCCTACAAGCAGTAACGCTGCAGTTGAAAACACCACAAGAAAAGGGAGCAGCCCTGGTGCAGCACAGAGCCCGGGGCAGGGAGAGGCTCCCCAGCCGGGCGATGAGGACAGCCGCCCCGCTCACAGCACCAACACCTTTCCGGTCCCTCCGTCAGCACCAGCTGCTCCCACTTCTGTTTTGCCAAACGTGGTGCAGCCCTTTCTCCTGGCAGCGGGAGAGGCACGCGATGGAGGGTCCACGGCCTCTTTGTGAATGTATATAATCCAGGCACGCCCCATATGAGCCTTCTTCACGCCACTTAAACGTGAGCAAAACAACGCTGGTACACATAGCTAACACACATATCCCCCTCAAGCCACATCTGCCCCTGTCTGCAGCCTCTCCCCAGCTCAGCTTGTATGGAGCCGAGTGGTTAGACAGCCTCAGGTAGACATTTTTCCCCAGGACCTTGTGGAGGAGAGATAAATAGACATCTAAAGAGTAAAAAAATCCCATTTAGAAACTGCAGCTTACAGAAATGCCCCTGCGTCTCACCTCATTCAGGACATTACCCCGGTGCCTTGGGGAGCACGGCCGGGTGACCACCATCACCCCCCTGGCAGCATGAGAACAGCCAGACAAGTTCCCCCGGGTCCTCCCCAGCTGCGTGCAGGGATGAAGGTTCAGGTGATGGCATTTAAGTAAATCTCTTGCCAGGTAAATTCTCCTTGAGCAGTCGCTGATACGGATTTAGCTGTGACAGGGAAAGATAAGTTTGAGTTAAGTCCATAAAATGTAGTCTCATGTCAAACAAAAACAAAACCAGGAACATGGTATATATCTCCTAAAGCAAAGGGGTGAAGATTTTACACAGCGTAGGGACACTTTATACCCTTACGAACCTGATTATCAGTGACGACCAACAGGCTGGAGGCTGTGAAAGGCTACCAAGACCTGCTGGGCTCTGCCCAGAGCTACCAAATGTTATTTATCCTAACATAAGAAACATAAGAAAGATTTCCTCTAACAGGTTTAGAATGGGGCGGGAGCACAGCACCAGGGTGCTATGCACACAATATGGGATACGCATCAACAGAATATTTTTAGCATTATTGTGAAAACAATGCAGAATGCATGCATTTCCCTAACTGTGGCAGAGAGAACACAAAAATATTAATGCAATGGTGTGAAAAACACTGATTATAACTAATTTCTCTTTTGTGCTTGAGCCATTCTCTCAGCAAGCAGCTCCGTTGCTCTCTACCATCCATATGTCCACACACGCACGTATGCAGAGATACATATGTACAAGCACGCATGCATTTTTTTATTTCTGCACCGCAGACCAATGTTACTTCTCTGCCTCTTCAATAACCAGATGACAAAGAAGGAAATATGCCTTTGCAAAGACACTGTATTCTGGCTCACTGCTCTTTGCTATTTTTCAGCTGGATGTCACTTCAGATTATCAAGCGCTGTCTAAAGTGCAACACAAGCCCAACAGACCAATTTCTGTACTTATTTAATACTTCTGCATTCACCGAAAGTGCATGAATGGGTAAGTACAAGTATTGCCCTAATTTGTTGAGGGTAATTTAAACCTGAAAAAAAACCCCAAAACTTTCTTCTGCATTAGCAATGAAATCAGATTCTAAGCAAAAAGAAAATATAAAAAAATAAGCCTTTAGGGAAAATACTTAAAGACTGAAGGATGAGCTAAGTATATAAAATTTGGCTAAGTAAGGAGTAAATAGGTACATGAACTACATACATATAAATATTTGATGAATAAGCTGAAGTAGGAAAAAAATTATATAGGGTAACCTAAGGGGGTATAGCTTAAAGCAATAGGAATAAATCTCCTTGACAGTGAGACATTAGATTGTGGAACAGTCTCCCAAGGGAAGAAGTATCAACCCTATAATTTAGATAACTTAAGATATGATTGGAGAAAACACCAGAAAGCTGCAACATGCAGCAAACATTCCAGGATTTGAGGGGACGATCTAGAAGACAAATAGTAGTAAGATTCCTATCTCTACTTTCAGCTCACATTTTTTTAAGCATGAGCACATTTTTGAGCATGAGACAGAGTTTTTCTACCACGGAAACCCAAGGGGATATCCAGGAGGTGCAGAGGACCCTGCCCACCCCTTTGCTAGATGTGCACAGAGACTGCCTGGTGTAAGGACATGGAGATGCAACGAGGGAGAACACTTGGGGACCACCAGTGAGGTCATGCTTTGAGGCTGAGCCACAGCTTTCCAGAGGTCCCCTCCACCAACCATGGGTACACCTCTGTAATTCAGTTAGAAGAATCGACATTTAGAGTACGTGCTCTGCAGCTGTCTTTCCAGATCGGTGATATTTATAAAAGATGACCTGCTTAAACAAGCCATGTGAAGTTGTCTGCTCCTTCTTATCTTTGTGTATTTTTTGGTTTTCCCCAGCAGTAGAAGATGCCATTCAGGTTCAAGTTTAGTTAAGTTGATCTCAACAGATAGAAAGTCCACTGCTTCAACAGTATTGGCCCCAGTTTGTGAATACATTTCTTTAACCAGAAAATGTCTATGGAACTCAAAAAAAAAAAAGGTTTTTTAACATACCCATCACAGAGCAGTGAACAGCAAGTATTGTCTAAGACCTTCATTGCTCTTTCTGTGCAATATGTGGCTCATCATGAGAGGCTCGCGGGATTTTTCATCTCCTTAAGTAGGCAACCTGTTTACAAAGTGCAGATTCATAACTGAAGTGAGAGCTAGTACTTGTCCTGGGCTAACATCCATGTTTGCAAAAACTGATGTTATGTATCCTTTTTAGCTCTTAGAATTGTCTACAAGTCCACACTATTAAATATATATAAATAAATGTCATGTTTACATTTAAAATATGTAATTTGTATATGTATATTCACGTGTATACATATAACTTGGTGTGTGCAGGGGAGAGAGTTCTCAAGCCAAGCTCATTGAGATTCAAAGTACAGCATATCTTTTTCTCATCATATGAACACTAATATTTTGACGCAAATTTGCATTTTGTAGCCAGGGGCATCATTTGCAGGTGACTGAACAATCAATTAAAATAGCTTGAGTAGGTTTTTCTGTAGTTTTTTTTTTTTTTCATATAACCAGGTCATTGCTGTTTAATCACATGGTTAGGGGCTTTTTAGACATTAATAACAAAGTTTTCCTAAAGATTTCCAGTACTGTCTTATGGATTTGCATTTTCTTTTCCCCAAGCTGATGGAGGACTGACCATGCAGCTTTCAACATGGCAACATTGGTCGGCCTTAGCAGCCTTGCTATAACAATTTTTCTACCTCATTAATTAAAATGTACAAACTCGATGCAGAGCACATAGCCATCACAAAATGGATCGATGGCTCCTCCATAGCCTTAGGCCTCTGAGTCTTTGGGCTTTGAATAAAGTGAAAGACAAGTCGGCACAACTGAACTGAATTCAGGATCAGTAGTTTGAAGAAGTTCAAGATAATCCTGTTTACCTTGCCCTGTTTCAAAAGCAATCATTTCTTGGTCTACATGTTGTTCACAGCCACTTTGCTGTAGTTATTTGCAATTTCTCTGTGCTGCTCAGTTGCGTGTTTTGATTGGCACCAGCCTTGTATTTCAGTTCCAAGCTGCTGTCCAGTGTCAGCACGTTCAAATTGGTCATGAACTCCATAACCACAAATGCTATGGATCTTTATTTCCATTAGTGATCGATAATTGTTTTTCCTTAGAATAAATATTTTGAGTTGTCTGAGCAAATGCACTTATACGTAACAAGATTCAGCACTTCTATGATTAAGCCGCGTGATTTTTTTTGCTCTTTTTTTTTTTTTTAAGGTTAGCTATTCAGTCATGGAAAAACATTAATTTTGTTACTGGTGGTGAATCAATCATCCTACAAAATGCATAGTTAATGTTTGTTTGGTTTTGGTTTGGTTTTTTTTCATAAACTGTTCATCAAACACTTGTGAATAATGAATGCATACCTTCGGATCAGAAATGATATGTAAATCTAGGGCTCAATTCATCCAATAATTTATTTATCAAGAGTAATTTGAGTAGTCCTATGTAAAAACATAAAATTAGTTCTCTATTAAGAGCCAATTGAAATTTTTGACTGTGCATAAGTGTGTGCAAAACACGGGCATGCACATATACCCTAACCCTGCCGCTGAGCCAGACTCTGCCTTGTGCTCACCTTCACCAGCCTCAGGAAAAGCAGACGGTTCCCAGCCTCCCTCATATTTCCATTCAAAAATTGCCCAAGAAAAATAATGCTACAGCTAGTGGAAGTGACATGGCATACTTTGCATATCCCTTACGACTTTGTTCAGTATGCATATGGTTGTCTTGATTTAAGATATAATCTATCAGAATACTTTTGTACCACCATCTCCAGTATTGCTCCAGAGTAGCTAAGGTCCAGTTATCATTTTCATTATAAACATTTGCAGTGAAGTGGAATAATTTGTTGTAGAGCATACCAAGTTGTCTGCTTGGATGCGTTGGATTTTTCCTCCATGCAATTGATTTAAATCTTATAAGACATTTCTGTAGAGAGGCCAAAAAATAAAACTGCTTCTTTCTCAACATATATATTTTTTTTTTACCAGTTACACTTCAGAAGAAAAACCAAAAACTTTTCTACATAAATTATTATTTGGCAGTTCTCACAAAGGCAACATAAAACACAATACTGGATATGTAAGTTTTATCAGCAGAATATTTCAAATTTTGGATAGGTGATAGGAAAGTGTCTCACAATGGGTAAAAAAGTTAAATCACCAAAGTCACCATAACATAGCTTTTCTGGAAATGTAAGGGTATGCAATCTACTCTGCTTTCTAAATGAGACCAACCAATATCAAAGATGATATATTTCACAGATGATAAAAAAAGACCAAGTAATTCAGGCTCAAAATACTATAATTTAGGTCCTGAATGTGCAAACCTTCACTTACGATTGAGCTGCCCGTGCATTGAGGGATACCTCACATGAAGGAAGGATTTCTTTCTTGCTTAAGAAATGGTCACAAACAGGAATAGACTGAAACCACAAATTTCATGTCTGGATTTTCTATCTAAACAGCTGGAGTTTGTTCAGCTGATTCCAGGAAAATTGTCAGACTTCTGAATTTTGTAATGCAGATGCTCTGCTTTCATAACTTGAATTTAATAATTAAAATCTTATCCTTGCATTTACGAAATAAAAGCAATTAAAGCTCCATGATTTAGCTATGTCATACATTGCACGTGTAAAGTTATCAAGTGAATCACTGGTCACTTAGATCTGCAATGACAATGAGATGTCTAAAATTATTCCCTTCACAGTTCATAAGAAAAAGCTGGAATTGAGAACATTTTTACAGATCAAACATCTTGGTTAAAAATGTCAGTCTGTATCAACTGAAATATTTTATCCAGGATTTGACAAGTTTAAGTAAGATTTGTATGTCTGTTGGGTCATATTTGAAACCAAAATTAATTTTGAACCAGAAAATCAGATTACAGTTCTTTGCAGAATGTCAGAGCATCAGTGTTTTGCAACTGTGCTGGGGGAAAAAAGAAAAAAAAAGGGAAAAAAAAAGAAAAAAAAGAAAAAAAAAAAAAGGAGAAAACCTAAAAAAATTGCCAAAGCAGACTCTTTTGTGCAAAGAGTCCATAGATTTGAATTTTTTTAATGAAAAGAGGAGTGACTATTTGATGTGTTTCACCTGAGTACATTGTATTACTTACAAAGACTCAGCCAAGTGCCTGGTGGTCCCCTCAGCCCTGTCTGTTGTGGAGCTGTGTCAGGTACCCAGCTCAAAGCAATCCTCACCTCTGCACAATGCATGACCCACGTTCAAAGCACAATATGTAGCTACATGAAGTGAGAACTAATAGTGCTGGAAGCTGTTACAGGCAACATTACCTCCGTCTTTTTTTGGGTGGAGGAAGGAAGAAGGAAATCTTCGGAGTTAAAGTTGCTATAATTAATTTTCTGTGTGTGCACTTTACTCATACAGTCAATTTGTCATTGAAGGGTATAATTTACTCTTCTCTCCACAGACTTCTGAACAGCAAAGTAAAAGACTTTGGATATTGCAAAGCGTGCAATACTGATGATAAGGCAGAAAAATCAGCGCGCTTGCAAACCCTCCCATCACTTTGACTCCTTTCTTCCAGCTGGGCTCTAAAAGAACTTTCCATCAAAGCCACAAGAAAACTATATACAATTTTAAACCTTTATCTGACCTCTTGTTTCCAAAGGGCTGTGCCTTAAACCTCTGGGTCCTTCCAGCTTTCTTTTTTTTCCTGTTAGAACTTCCCTTTCAGGCGTCCTCCAGACCCCCATGTGGCTCAGACCAGGCTTTCACGTCAGCTATCTCCTGCTCTGCTGGGAGCCCGCACAGACAAGCAGCTCTCTGACCTTGCCTTCAAACACAAAAGACAAAAGGGAAAGGATGAAACCAACTGAAGCAAGAGAGAGAGTTGTACTAGGCAGCAGAGGAGAGAGTGAAAGACCACGACGACGGAGTATCGGTGGGAACTGCAAGGTACAGCAAAACGCACGGCACAAGAAGCATTTTAACCCTGTCTCTGCAATGCGAGCCAGAGGAGCTTTTGTCCTTGTCGTGTCTTATAACAGATTTCTTATACGTAAGTAGATGTATTATAAAGCCCAGGCAAAACTGTACTGGAACAAAGAGAAAAACAACCAAAATCCCAAGTCGCTGGCCTGTTAAGAGAGGCTTTACAAAGTTTGGGTCTCTAAATAAGGAGCGAACTGACCTTGAAAGCAGTAGAATCAAGGAAGATTGCTAAAAGTATCAGTAGAAGCATTTTCATATCTGTGCAGCTTTACTGCATGAGCCAGATGACAAATTTTTGAGCCATACTTTAAAAAAAAAAATCCCAGAGCTTCTTGGAAACAAAATGAAATTCAAATACCAACTACAATATTAAAATAGATACCGTATTTAACATAGAAGCATCTCTGGTATATCTCAGAAGTCATAGAAAAAAGGATCTTATGAATAAAAGTCTGAATAATGCTTAACCATAATAAGAGGGTAGGAGAGGAAGGATCAAGAAGATCTTGTGAATCATTGCAGGGATATACACATCATAGTGTCTTCTAAAAGTGAATCCATTTCTAAGAGCACAGGCTTATGGAGATGTTTAGAAATCACATCTCACATCTGAACACTTGATAGCGTTCAAATGTGAGCATAATAACCCAGCTCACAATGACGAGTTCTCCGTGCTGTTGACTGTCTTTTCATTTCACAGCCTGAGTTAAGTACCGTTTTTTGGATCTGAATGTAGTTTGATGTTTTCTCTGCAGTGTATTTTCACAGTTATAATCCAAGTTTTTCATTTGTAACATCGGCTCATTGCTGATTAGGGAATATAACAAAAAATAGGATGTGTGAAGGTGCACTTTAGTTTTCAATTTATTTGTTTGCTTTTAATTTCTCAGAAATTTGTCATGAGATAAGATTGTTGAGGTAGAACATGCTTTTCCAGATGGATAGCAGGTTTGAATGGGGTTACTTTGAGTTCTACATTTTTTCCCCATCCTTTGAACCTTTGCAGTCATGTTTTGATTTCCAGAGACGCTCTGACTTATTTTTACCTCGTATAACTTGAACTGGCGATACTGCAGAGCACAGTCTCTGTTGAACATTGCCAGAGGAGCAAACATTGGCATCATGAGGAGTCCTGAGAAGGGTGAAAAGGGCTTTGCTTCACTCAGTGCAGCAGAGCTGTGGGCAGAACCACCCATGGCTAAAAGTGCAAATTTGTCTGGAGAAGCTTACTGGCTGCATACATGTACCTAGACATGTATGTGCACATGCATGTAAGCATGTATTTGTCTGTTTTCTACAGTCTTGTCTTAAGCATGCAAATCTGTCATGGTTTTTATTGAACACGCGGGTTGGTTAGTTATCAAAAACCCTTTTAAATCAACAGGAGTCTTGAGTCAAACTAATATTTTCACTTAAAATTGAATGTTGTCCTTTTAGGGCTTTTACTGAAATGTAAGAGACACCATTCAGAGAGAAAATGAGCTGAACATCAATTAAATAATTTCACCGAAACCAAAGGTGAAAGAAGTTGTACAGCATGTAAGCATTCAGTTAAAGTTTTCCAACCTCATTGAATGCTGACCTTCAAAATTACACGTAACCATCTGCTCATGAAATCTATATGTTTCTCAAGATCAGGGAATAGGAGTTGAGAGCATGAATTTCCTAAGGGCTAGATTCTTGGGGGAAGCATAACTAGGGAAGCATGACCGATAATTTCCCAGCCTGAAAATCTCTGGAGTTATCAGCAAAGATAGAGAGGGGAGACTTTATGATGTGGAGGGCATAGCTGATTAGAAAACTCACTTTAGATGGATGCTAAAACAGGGAGAGAAGGATCTTGGCTGGCACTCAAAATTTAAATAGAGCATAAAAAGCTGTTACTTTATTATTTCACGAGGAAAACTAAAGGAAAGTAATCAAGAATACTTGTATACAACTTATTGTAGTAAAGAAAAATAGAGGGACTGCAATTCAGATTTTGGAATCCAGCAGTTTTATGAACTAAAGCAGTAATAAATCCAAAAATAACAAAATGAAATAGAATTTAGAATGCTATTTAAAAACAATTTGAATTAAACAGTGTATTAGTGAGCGTTTGAACAAATTCTACAGCTCTTGGTTGGGTATAAACAGCAGGATAAAATAGGAAAGTAAAACTCCTGGAAATCACAATTACTGCATTTTATAATGGCAATTTACATTTACAGTATTCATTGCTCCAAGTTGAAATTGTGGCAGCTCTGTCACAACTGTCTCTTTGAAACCCGTTTCCTATAAGACACATTTCTTGAAAGCTTATACCCAGTAAATGCTGCACACACGGATGGCCCCGCCGTTTTATCAAGACACAGAGCTTTGCCCCTTTTCTCCAAATACAATGGCAGATTTTGCTGTCCCCACTTCTGTAGTGCTGCAGGTTATGTTCGGAGGGAAAATGTCTTATATAGAATTATCTTTGTTATTATTTATTATTTACACAGAAGAGCAGACAGGCATAAAAGGCAGTTAAGTGAAAGGTCCCTCTCAGAGGAACGTATGAGCCGGAGTCCCAAGGTTCCTGAATGTACTTACCCTTAACCACTGCAAAGAGGTCGATGAGTGAGTCTCCACAGAAACGGGGTCCTGATTGCACTTTAAAGAGCGAGCAGGGGAAAGAAATGCAGGGAAGGACAACGGCAGCACAAGAGGGAATTTAAATCTGCTCTCGAGTGCTAAACACTGGCTAACACGCCATGTCATGGAGGAGCAACAAGATGATTGCAGCTGGTTAGCTACTGAGGAAAATAGATCATTAGGGAGGTTTTCTGGAAAAAAACAATTATTTTTTTTTTTAATCAGTGAAAAAAATTGTCAAGCTTACCTTAAACATAAATGCTTTCTCTTTCTAGCATGTCTACCACAAGACTAAAAAGGCATATCACAACAGTTACTGAACTAAGCTTGCAAACTGCCCTTAGGTAAATGCTGTGTGTGCATCTGACCGGATGCAGAGGTGGACCGGAACAGGAATGGTTAATCAACCTGCCGCAGTTTCTAAAAGCAGCATGTCAAAAGGTAGGACTGTATCCCAAGTGCACCGTTTCGCTCCCATATTTTAATCAGAAAGCTTTCCATCGAGATAAACAGGTAGGTGGATAGGTAGGTATTAGTATGTCTTGCACCTCTGGCATTGATTTCAGTCTATGGAGGGAAGGTGTAAGACATCAAACAAAACTCTCCTCTGATGTTGGTAGTAGCAGTCCTAATTTGACATGTGTAATTAGTATCTCAAGGTGCAAGGTAGCAAAGAATCTTAGCTACAGCCTTTGTAGGAAAGAACAAAGAGCTGGAGCTATGCTTATATTTAGCCTTGATGTACTCTTAGTTTTTAAAACAAACAGAAGTGTTAAATAAATAGCTATGAATAGATTTTTATTATTTTTTTTTTTGGGGGGGGGGGGGGTCACACCATGAGTTGGNGGGGGGGGAGGAACATGCAAAAAAAACCAACCAAAAGAGTGGGAGGCCAACCAGAGCTAGCAACTCTAAGCCAAAAGACTGAGAGAGACAGACTGAGATGATTTTATTTTTTTTTTTTGGTACTTTGATTTCTTCTTCCTTCCTCTCTCACTACTTATTAACCTCTTCCTACCTCCCATTTCACCCATTTTTCCACAATACGGCTGTCCATGCACAAGGCTTCACTTTTCAGTCATCTGCCCATCATCTGCAATTCCTTCCTGGGCTGGAGGACCACCTTCCTGGAAGGCAGCTCTTCTCCTGGACCCAACTGGAAGGCTCATGGTTCAGGTCATGTCCTACAACTCCTTTTTCCAGAAGCATCAATGTTTGTTCCCTTTCAACATGATAAGGACCTATCCTGTCTTGCTTGTGGGCTTGACAGCTATTAACCCTATCAAGGACAGCGAAAGGAGCAAGCAGGATTGTCTGTTCCTCCTCCAGTTATTGGGGGTTTTTTACTGTGTCACTAGATTTGCTAAAACTAGTGGACAACAGATATTTATCATACACAAATAGAACAAGAACCTTACAAAACCCATCGAGAAGCCAACAGTTTTCAGATTAATTTGTCTCCCATTGCTCAGCCATAGTGCCTTACAGCAATGGACAACAGGGTCATAAGTCTGCGCTTTTCTTCCAGCAGTCTTTCTGTTTCTTACCTAGGAAGAAATTTGTTATGTCTTATGATTAAGAAATAAAACTTTATAAACTTTACATGAGACTTCCACAGTTAGTAAAATTCTTTGCAGAAAGACTTCTTTCCTGTAAGTATTAATGGTGTTTGATTCTCTACTTTCAAGCTGCAAGAAAGTAGAATTGAGGGGGAAAGAAAAAGGTGATGAAACAAGGATGAAAATTTAGGCTGAGTAACAGGAGAAACTTCTATCTCTTAACAGACAGCTACAATAAACTCGGAAATAACAGATTGGTCAAAACACTGGAAATAAGCTATAGAGAACAACTTTAGTACTGACAGGAGATGAACTTGTAACTGAGTGCTTTTTATCCATCTCTAACTTCTGATGGTACCAATAGAACAAGGAGAGGGTGTGGATATCAGAGAAAATTGCTTTAGGGAATTTAGTCTCACTATTAGCTCTTTGTCCCAGGGATGTTGTTATGAAATGAAAAACACCTAGAGCTGCCATAATGGTAAAATAAAAAAGAAATTCTTATTTGGAAGAAAATGTATGTCAGATGTTTATAAGATAGGAGTAGACAATAACATAAGAAAGTCAGATTTTAGCAGATAGAAATGCCTCTTGTGTTACTGGAGACCAGCAGGAACCTATGACAAGCAATATATCTTTGTTTAAGGATTAATTGCCACCTTTCAGCAGCACAGGGTTTCCATCAGTAGGAAGCTTGAAGAGAGAGATTTCTTGAAAGGGAGCATTATCCTTGTGATGTCCCGGTGGTTTCAGAAAGGTAATTGAGCCTTCTTAAAAGAGAAGGAGCTTCTGTAAGTGGCACTGTACTGCCAGTAACAACCTTTTATGCATCAGTAGTTCATTTCTGTTGAAGGACTGTGTCATTAGCATATAGCGATATTTATTATGTACAGAATATCAAAACAAGCAACTTCTAAGAACTTACCTTGGAAAAAAGGAGCTTAGTTTGTCTGGAGGGGAAAAGCAGTGTTGGCTTATATATCAAAGTGTATACTGAAATATTATGCTTGGAGAAAGGCAGAAAATCACTGAGGAGATGTTTCTGAGCATCTTTTGAGTATTCTATTCCTCCACCCCTTACCTTAGGGCTAGCTGGTACTGCCTTGGCACAGGCCTTTGAAAGGGATGGTACAAATTTTCCCAGATTTCCAGTGTGTGGCCTTACAACAAACAGGCTCACAATGCTGAAGTCGTTGCAACAACAGTCGGGTCCCCTTGCAGAACTATGCCAGCGTATCTTTTCCGTGTACGTGTCCCTGGTATGCAAGGGGAGCAGGCCCTGAAGTTGCAGAACAGCAGAACAAACTCTCATGCAAAAGGGAAAAGCCAACGTCTTCTCATAAGCGCACATATTTTTAAGAACCAGACCTCCCATAGAGGTGATGCAGAAGACAGGGACTTCAAACATAATTCACCTAAGCCAAAGCCAGAAACCTTAAAAGTTAAACAAGTAGCTGGAGAGGAAATCTATTTTTAGTACTTCACAGTTAGATGATTTCATTTAGAAGAATATCCCTTTCAGAAACATCTCTCAGATTTCTCCTAAGAGGTGAAGTTGCTCAGGCACCCAGGGAATTTTACATCAGTAAGACAAGTCATGCCTCTCCTGCAACTTTTATGACTAGAACCATCTCTTTTTCACCTTCTTTTTATTCCTTTCTGCTCCTTCAGTGACCTCAACTCCATAATCACTTAAGACAGAAGCAAAAGCATGAAGATTATACAGGTCTGAGCTCCACAAACTTCACCTCCTCCTCCTCCCTGCTGCCCCCAATATTCTTGCTACTGGGATCTTCACTCTTGAGAATAGTCTTTGGATGAAATCTACGTGTCTACTGTGTCAGCTTCCTAGACCTAGAAAACACAATATACATTGAGTTGAGACTAATATCTCTCACTTGACTCACCGGTTATGCCAGCTTCCCATATAAGCACCTTAATTCACCTTCCATATGCAGTCTTCTCTGCTGATACGAAAGACAAGATAAAAGGCACAGAACTGATGTGTGGTTTGGTGACCCAGACCCCTGTCAAGAGCTAAGAACTGGACCAAGACCCCAAACTCATTTCTGATAACCAAATGAACAGCAGTCATATTATAATGATTTTCACAGCTGCTAAGAACCCTGCGCTTCAGATGGCACATTGAATTTAATATTCCCTTATGCAGATACGTAATCAATTTTTAAGCTCAGAAATTTAATATCTCCCAACACCGGAGTAAATTTCCTGTATGGCAAAGACTGCAAGGATGAAATCTGCAGCTTGTATTCCAGGCGCTCAGCTGTCATCCTGTGGCCCACTTTATTTTTACATATATCCAAATTTAACCAAAGTCTGAAACGCAATGACTTTTAGTATCCTGTTGACTGTGAAGCTGAACTTTTCTATTAACATAATCCTAAATGGAAATACCATATTTATAAGGTGATATACATTTATAAAAATAGTAAAATACTAATAGTAAAATTTTTAGCAGCTTAAAATCATGCTTTTAGCAGTGAAGAGGCAATCAGTTTATCATTCAACAAAAAGCTAATGTGTACTAATTGCGTTCATGCTCCTAGAAGAGAAACAGCTATTAAATTCCTCACCTATTCTATATAAAAAGCTATTCTGAAAACGTGCATGAAGGCTCCTAGTGCAATTCCTGTGACTCTTCCAAGCATTACACATCATTTCAAGAAACATTAAACTATTACCCTCCCATTTTTAGTTCTTACAGGTTTCATCAAAATAATGATTTGGAGTAAAACAGTGAACAGCAACTCAGGTCCCACAGAAAGAGAGTTTCAAAAATATGTGTTGGAAAACCAAAGCGTAAGATATAAACCACTAAAGCTATGAAATATTGTACTGCGTCTTTAGAATATGGAGCAATGAAGCAGTAATTTACAATTAAATACCACATTTAGCATGCTGTGTATTCAGAATAACAACTCAATAATATAATGCAATAATAACTCAATAATATAACATCCAATACATTCCTCAGTAATGAATGTTAATGATTAGCCTGTTTATTAATGGCTAAAAATGAAACTGCTATAAACTTTCACTGTGGTAGTCAGTAATGATGCATTACTCATATTATTTCCCATTAAAAAAATTAATTGTTATTGTGCATTGTACCTGAAGTCCCCAGAGGTATATTTTTGTCCTCAAATGTACGAGTAGAAATTTCTGGAAAAAAACAACAACCCTTTGCTGTATTCTGAACTGACATACTGCACTGCTTTGTTTTAGAAAGAAGTTGTTTCCAGATCTGTTCATCACCCATGTGGGAACCAAGAGTTCAAAATAGCTCCCTGGCTGCTTCCAGCCTGCTTCTGCTCCCACCTATGAAACCCTCACTGTACCCAGACTGAGGATGGAATTTTCAAAAGGTCTTTTTAAAAAGCATTTTATTAGTGTTTAAATTCCAGTTCCTATTTTGCATCCTCACCACCAGAACACCCAAACAGAGATTTTTATCAAGGACCAACACCTATCCAGTGCCATTATATATTACGTATAGTTTTTGCTTCTGCAGCTATGTACCTGCTGTATGTGGTAATATTTGTGAAATTTTGTGTAAAAATCTGTGTTTTGATCTAAGAGGAGCAACTGTTAAGTTCTGTAAGAATTTTCCAGGCCTCCCTCTTATTGTGTACGTTTCAATATCCAGTTTGCCTATATCTTACCAAATTGCCTGCACGTCTTCCTGCCCACACCCTTACAACTTTGAACACATTGACTCACCCAACCGATTGCTCAAGAGCAGAAAGAAATCCTGAAAGGGATTCTGCTGAGGTAAAGACTGGAACTGTGAGAAAATTCATCTGAGAATAAGTCCATAAGATTTTTCCAACCGTGGAATAAAAATTAATTGGGAGGTATAGTTACACGCTGCTTGATACTGAAATCAGTCACAAGACAGACAGTCTAGTTTTTGCTTATTGAAGAGTAAGGGATATTTGGGAGGGAGGGGGCAGAGTGGGAGAGTTTGGATTTATATTTTTTTTCTAAACCTGACGTTTTCATCTTTTCCACATTACTAACTTCTCATGCTTTATACCCTCTAATTTTTTTTCCTAAATAACGGAGATAAATTGTCATCTTAACGTCAGCTCCCGAAAGGTGCAGTTGGAATTAAAAGCACAGCTGGAAAAGTGAAGGAAATATTCTATGGCGCAAGGAGGGGATATACTACAGATTTCAAGATATCTTTCATATCTGCTTGTGTCTGTTTAGTAAATGGGAACTTCAGTAGAGCCTTCTGTTTGAACCAACTGGGATGATCACCTCTTGGTGTAGGCATGCAACACGATCAGCAGAGGTGTAGTACCCACTACTCTCCTCCTGTAGCACAAAATGAGGTTCAAATTTGGGCTCTTCTGCAGCTTTGGAGCATATTTCTATTTAGGAAAATAGAGCTTGTAATTACGGTGGGTCACTGCGTCCAAGGCAGACCAACACCTTTCCACCCATTCCTTGCCTATATCAAGTCAGAGACTGGTTCAGCCAATATTGCATTAAGAAGTAATTTGAATTTTACAGACTGTGTATTTTTCTAATTTCTTGAGTTATCCTTGCTTTGAGTTTGCTACAAATCAGTCTGTGCCCTTCATCTGATATGTGAAAATTAGGCACAAGGCTGCAATACCACATTTCTTCAAGCTCCTGAGAATTAAAACTTTTTCTATTACATTTTTTCTCTTACATTTTGTGCAACAGTAAATTTATTTGTTAGGCAGCAGCTGAAGGGGAACCTGAAAGCAGCATTTTTGGTCTTTAGACTAATTCATGACATTAAAAATAAAAAACATAAGCTAGAGCTAACAAGGGAAATACCTGTATTATCAAAAGTACAATTTTTCTACAATGGGAGATTCTATTTACAAAGTCTGAAAAAGTAACAAACCCAAAATTTAATTTAGCACAAAGACATTAAGTTCAATGAAAAGCTGCAGCTAAGAGCACTTTTTCCACAACTATGCTGGCTCTTGAAATGATAAGAAATGCATAAAGAAATACAGGGATATAAAGAAATACAACCTAAAAGATAAAACTTACTGATAGTCTATGTTACTTTGCTTGATCCAAAACAAAATTTGAAGATCTGATTGTAAAAGGCAAGCGCAGTTAATTCTTTCAACACCTGGAAATTAGAACCTTACCTTTGCTTTCTGTCCAAGCTTCTTCCTGCCCCGATCCTCTCCTCCATTCTTTTCTTCCAAAGACAAGATGAAAGAGGTTTTCACAGATGTCCAGATACTCCTCAGAGCCAGGTCAATCTTCTCACATGACAGACGCTTCATGGTGCTGAGGCTGAGCAGAACAAAAATATATTTGTATGGGGAAGGTTGTGGTCATGGCTGATACAAGGTGTGAAGGGAATACCAAGCTTCCAAGAAATCTTATTTGGGGTGTGTATGGGGGGGGTCAGAGTGACCTCCCCACCCCTGCATCGACTTGCACAGCTCTGCCAACCCAGAAAGAGAAACGTGCCGTTGTTATGAATATAAAGGAAACCAAGGGAACCTTTATGATATGTGGCAGCTCCTATGTTTTGTTGCAACGCAATAATTTCTTGCCTCTTTCGGAAAAATGGTTCACAATTCAGACCAAAGAGAGAAAAATATTTGTAATAACTGTCCTGAAAAGACAGCTTATACATTTTAGTACAAGCCTCTCAGAGCTCAAGACTGTGACTGTTACTCACACTGTAATTTTTTACCTCCAAGACCATGTCCCTTGGCTTGCTCATGGGAACAGGAGCACCATGGCTGCACACCATGGGTGCAGCAGCTTCGTTTCTCCTGCCAGTAAGGCCAATGCTGTCCAGGTAGCTGGGAATACCCCGTCAGCCCTCTCCCTCTGGAAATGGGGTGCTGCACTTTTCCTTGCTAGAAGTACCCATACTGAAATGCCACATTTTCTGAAAATTTCTGTAATAGAAATCCTTATTTCTGTAAGCCTACTCATTGTTTTTCTTTTATAGCTTTACATTTAAATAAAGCCCTCGGATTATTCCACTGCAATAGTCTCACACTTCTCACTTCATCCCTTGTCTTCCTTCTGACTGCTGCACAGGAGAAAGTATTTGGAATTCAATCTTTAAATTTTTATTTCCTCAAACTCTTTTTTGTGCTGAACATGTCATTCCATCGCTTCCAACCCATTGCACTATTTCTGCAGTTGGCAATATTCATGTTTTTCAATAAGGCCATGATTTCTGTACAAATAACCAAGCACAGTTCCAATCATAACGATGTTTTCCTCATGCCATTTCTCACTTGGGGTGAAGGTGAGCATGTAAACCAGATGTTTTCAGCGTAAACAAATTCCTAAACTCATGACTGAGCAAAAGCTACTTCTTGAGTATCTTAGAAGCTGGAGAAACATCCTGCATGATTTATAATAGCAGATACAGAACAACAAACAGAACATAATATAAGAAAACAGGCTGTCATTAATTTAATATTGGTATTTATGAATACCTATGCGCTATTCACAAGTGTTTCTCCACCTACTCAAAACAATAGCTCTAATTACTTTAAATGCACCCTAATTTTTTATTTTTTAATTCATGCATGCATTGCAATTCGATCTGGTTTTGTGATTCAAGCAGGGGAGGTGGACAAGAGATAAACAGTCATTTTTTTATGTGTTATTTATGCAAATTTATTACTCTAACCAGTAGACCCACTGTTCACAGACAATGCCTTATTCTTGCAAGTAAGAATGTAGTCAAAATGCCAGGAAATGTTTGTTTATCTCTCTCTCATCTGCAAGTCAGATCAAAGCATCAGCTGTTTAAAACAGCTTACTTAGCTCAGTGAAACAAATTATACGTACTGTTTCTGCACTGTTCTCATCCGTGCTAAAATATAATAGCTTTGTACATGGGAGTGCATAGGGAACACATCTAAGTGCAAGAAAAAACACTGCCTTTTAAAGGACTGTAGTAATCTCTTTCTCTGTGCCCAGGGATCAAAAAAGAAAGGATTAAAATACTCTCAGTGCTTCCTTTCACACAGAGAAAAGTACGGAAACATCATTGCAAATGACAGCGAGCCCAACACAAGCCTTTAAGGCATTGTTTTGTGCTTGACCAATGATTTTTTTCCCCTAATTTTTTTTTTTTTTTTTTTCTTCCCCCCCAGCACAGTGCTGTCTCTTGCTCAGGCTACTTTTAGGATCTGATTATATTCTTTTGGACATTTTAAAGAATGTAAGCCATTTTCAGCAATAATACAAAATTAAACTGCTGTTTTGAAGAGTTTGTAATTTCAGGTCTTAATCGTTTAAGACTAAACAGACATAAATAACTTATACCACTTGTATTTTAAATCACTGGAAATCACCGCATGAGAAATACATTTGTAGGTTGTGGGCTTTGAGAAACCGCGGCAGAAACGTGCATTCAAATTACACATCTAAACAGGGACACTACTGCTGGTGGCAGCCATCGAATGCCTGCAGAAGAGTTCACGGATTTGCAGGAGCTAAAGTAGAAGCTGGTCCAAAAGTAGAATTTTCTTCTGTCATCATCTACCGACAAAGTGACTTTGGGAATATTTTTTGTGAAAAGTGCACAAAGATACACGCAAGCAAAAAGGGAGCTGATCGTGAAAGAAATTTGTAGGAATAACGATGCATGCAATTTAAAAGCAATAATATCATTTGTACTGTCTAGGAAAAACAACTCCACCTCTAGCAGTAAATCTAATCCAATTACAAAAGAATCTGCGATTAAAGAAGTTTCTCAAGAAAAATAAAATGTCTCATGATAAGCAGTTCTTATATCATCAAAATTCTTTTTCTGAGCCTCACATGATGTAGGAAATGCAAATGTTATTTGTTGATGTTGCCAGAGGACAATCGAAGGTTGTAATTTATTTCCCCCTTCATCCCCATTACAGAAATTGCATCAGTACCCCTAGGTAAAATTTGTCTATCCTGATTTCTTCTGCCGATTGAAGGGGCTTCTGAAACCTGCCTGAGAGGATTAAAAAAAAAGCCAAACCCTTTATCTAATTCAGACGATGTGTTCTCATACTCAGAAAGGTCCAATTCTTGCCTTGAACATCAAAACCACTAAGGAGAAGTGGCCTCAAAGGGCAGACTAGGACATAAAGTTTCGTGTCCAAAACCTAACTCTATTCAAAATACTTTTATACTGTTAGGGCTTCAGGAGAGCTCTACCCACAAAGGGCAAGTAGCACACCGCAAGCTTTGTCTTTAAGAAGGTCAAGATACAGGGCTATGTGTCTAGAGAGGATTATATCTCCTGTTTTCTGGACTGAACATCTCCTTTAATTCCAGAAGAGATCTAGGACTGTACAGTTTAGCAAACATTCCAGAATATCTGTCCCTTCTCTGTTTTCAGATTTTATTCAAATAAGACATGGAGCAGTTTCCCAATAACTAACACCACAACAGACTTAGAGGCTTTAAGTTCTATTTTCTACCCTTCAGAAAAGATGAACTGTTGCCTTGCTTTTATGGCTCCAGAGAACGGGATGATTAACTGAATCAAAACATGTTTCATCAGGTGAGTCTTGGCAGCTGTAACAAGGGTTATTTAGGAGCATCTGAAAGTAACATCATGGAACAATAAAATTCAGTATTTTGTCAGGTGTGTTACTTTGCTACAGACAGGATGAATGACTGACACATGAAGGGGTCAAAACACTTATTTTTATGCAGCTGCATATTTGTCTTCACCCGTTAGGTTCCTCTCTCTCAGAATGGTGACATTCCAGCTCTGAATGACAATCCCTCATAGTCTCTGGTTTTGTCTCATATGTTTTGAGGATTACAGAAATACAACAGGCAGTCCACATTTTTAAATAAGCATTTCAAAAAGATAATGCATCTATAATTGTAAAATACATATAATAGCCTTATGCTTTCCTCTACTACTACAACTGTAGTTATAGCCATTTTCAAGAGTTTCTAAAGCCACAGTGCACCGTACAAAACAGAAAAATTTGCATTCAAGGCATCGGTTTTCATCATTACTGAACCTCTTTGAAAGCCCAGATGAATTTGTTTCCCTAGTTCAGAAGCATGGCATTCTGCTAAATACAGCTTGGTGACTGATTTAGCTACAAAAAAACTAGGGAAGTGACACAAGAATGAAATTTATTTTACAATTTTACATTCCTCCTGAAACATTATGTTTTTGAATGGAGCTCAAAGATTCAATGAAATAAATCTGATAAATCTCTTTCGAAAGACAACTTGAGGGGAAAAGAGCATCAGTTCTTTATGTCATGAATACATGCATATCTGAGCGTTAGGACAGGTGAGGGACCTTTGAAACTTGACCTGTATTAATTATTTCATTGTTTGTATCAAGTTTTCACTTTCAAATCCTCAAAGCTGATAGAAGACTTAGATGTATGATAACAATGCAACATGAACTCATGGATTCAATATGCCTATTCAGAACCCCACATGTTGATTCATATTCCTAAGGGATTTGCTAGTATACAGAACAACACTACATACATTTTGATGGGCTTTGATACATTGATTTAAAGTCATTTACATTTGATTGGTAAGAAATGGGATGACAAGAGGCCAGGGAAAATATAACCAGTGGTAGAAGTTGACTGTGCATCCAAACTCTTTACCTTGTGCTAAAATCAGTCAATTCTGCAATAATAAACAAAGCAACTAACAGTAGCTGTCCAAGTAGCAATCAGGTGTTTGTAAGTGTTGCCCCCTTAGGAAAGATGCCAGGGAATGTGTAAACCCATACAGAGTTTTCACCAAAATTAAAGAATATCCACTGAACCCAGTCAAAATTAATAGCAAAATGATCTGATCAAGAGATGTCATTGAAAAAATTATTCACTGTATATTAAATGTAGCTTTTCATGATACTGACAGATTAACTTTTTGGTTTGAAACATGCTTCTAGTCTACATTTATAAAGCACATACTGGCATTTTCTGTGTTTGCTTTGCCAAATCTCTAGGGATGTTCCAGGATGAACCCTAAAGTCTTGAGAACAGGCTGAAAATAGAAGTTGAATATATTGTAAGATCTCAAGTTGCAGTATATCAGTAAAGCATTTTTCACTTGGAGTTTCAACCTGATTTCTTTCAAGGACTGATCTCAATAGCAATGTTCAACCCAACCACTTCAAGAAATGGCTTTTGAAAAAAGCCAGTTTAAGTGCAGTATGAGAAATTACAGTTCTGAAATACTAGAAAGTAGTCAGGAAAATACCAAGACATGAGTCATGACTTATTGATCGTTAAGTCTAGAAATCTGGTAAGCAAGAACATATGGAACAATTGACCACAATAGCTGTTAGTAAGTCTTCAGAAATCACAGCATCTCTTTATCCATTTTTACCAGCTCACTGGAGGAGCAATCATATCTCAAGATCAATTGCCATCATTGGACCACAGAGCAAGAATTTCTGTACCAGCTGAAGAAGCATAGTATCTTTCTTTGCATTCTCATCAAAACAAAGGGGGGTGGGGTGGCAAAATGTAACATCAAAGAATGTAAGAAATAACACCACCACCCACAATGTCAGATATAATCAAGTGTTTTCATGGAGAAGCTTGATCCAATAAGTATCTTCTCCAACTGGATTCCAAAATGACCTGGCATGCAGGTGGAAGGCACTTGCTCAAGTCAGGAGGTCATGACAATTCCTGGAAGAGACAGCTGAGGCCAGAAATAAATAAATAAATAAATAAATAAATAAATAAATAAATAAATAAATAAGAGCCTTTCCCTGACCATCTGTGATGCTGCATGTGATCCTGAGAATGTTTGCCTGTCCTAGATTTGAGGGTGGGTTTTAGACACTAGGATTATGAATTTGTTTCTGACCTAAATCTGTTATATATTCCACTGCCGTTGCACAAGTATATCCTCTAATCAATTTTACTTTTGCTGCCGTTCAGCTGGAGATCCCCTGACTCTTGAATTATGAAACATAGCAAGTATGAGAAACTTCACTTCTTTGTACCAAAGATACCACCAAAATCATCTTCCTGATTTCAATTGGTCCAGTCACTGATTCACAAGTTCTACTATAATAATGAAGGTATTATTTCCTTTCTGTAATTTAAAAATGCTTAATCCTTTGGGGTTTTTTCTGAGCAGCACTGAAAGAGGCAAAAATCCTTGTTTGGTTTTGGACCCAACACTGTTGAATCTTGTTCCCTTTCCAAATTCATTAACAGCTTGATAAACTTAATAATGTGCCAGCATGTTTTATCTTTCATCCTCCAACCATTTCATCTAGCTCTTCTAGATTCTTCCAACATCTTTTCCTATTCAGCCATATAAATTGGCATAATTTTATAAAATCTGCCTATTTTCACTCCTATTGTTTAGCACTCTCCCTTAGCTCATTAAAAACACATTTAAACCCAGCCACCCTAAAACAAAACTGAAGGCTATCTCTCTGAGAAACCTTCACCATGTAGAAAGATGATCACTTCATTCCTAACTTCTTCTGTCTTTTAGCGATTTCTTAATCAATATCTTTCTTTAACCGTCTTTGACATGTTGCACTGAACACCTGGAAGCTTGGCTGAGTACAGCAAAGAAATGCAGCAGAAGAAAAAAACCCCAGACATTTTAGTGTTCAAGGTATGCATTTGTTACACAAAAAAATCTATTCAAATATTTTTTATTTTATTTTCATAATCAACTGAAATGTATATTTGAGGAGAGTTGAATCACGTGTGAATATTTTCTATGAATAATTTGAAATTAAGAGGTTTTCATATAAAAATATGAAATATTTTAATAAAAATAACTGGGTTTACTGTTCCTATGAAATAAATGAGATCCTTTACCCTTTTGGGATGTAGCCTACATTAAGTTTTTTGAAGATAAAAACGTTAAGGTACTTTAAATGCACCACTGTACTGTCACCAGATACCATGGAAAAAATATTGTTTTGATTGGATTTAAATACTCT
This sequence comes from Aramus guarauna, assembly GCA_013400195.1. Classification (NCBI taxonomy): domain Eukaryota; kingdom Metazoa; phylum Chordata; class Aves; order Gruiformes; family Aramidae; genus Aramus; species Aramus guarauna. The sequence goes on from VXBL01003291.1 coordinate 613,768, forward strand.
GGGCATCTGCATTTAAATAAAGATTCAGACCTTCTAGTTCATGCATTATATTCTGACATAAGACTAAAATCTTCTCAGATCCAGTAGTAACTGTCAAATTTGTACTTCAAATTCATATAACTTTGCTTAGTTTGAATATTTTTTTAAACTAAGGTTTTGAAAGACGTATATTCCTGGTTTTCCATTTCTCAACACTTATATAAAAGTTTTCTTCTTCCCATTCTGAGAACTATCATTCTTATTATTGTAGCAATTATTTTGTTCCAAATGCAATAGCTGTCCTTTTTTAGGTTTCACACCGCAAATAGTCCCTAAACATTACCTATAGATTGCTTGGATTTTTTTGGTGGTGGTGGTGGTAGTGTTTGTTGGGTTGGGTTTTTTTCCTTTAATTCCTTTTTTTGTTTGTTGGTGGTTTTTTTTTCCTCTCTTCAGTATTACAGTATTTAGGTATTTCTTATCCTTTCTTTCATTATGGTTAACTCAATGAAAAAAGAAAACATTAATTACATGTCTAGACCAAGCTCTTACTTGAAGATAAATGTGACACCACCTCAGTTTTCTTAGGCTGACACCACATTCCTCACCAGTATTCAATGTTTTACCCAAAGTTGCTTTGAAAACTTGGAGCTGAAAATGAAAAATTGCAGGAAAAGCTGTTGTACGGAGAATCCAATCCTGAACTTCTGAACAGACCAGAATCCCTACTCAGAAAGTAAATAATAATAATCATCATCCTGACATCAGCTCACACTTTTGGTGATGTACTTAGAGTCCAAAAACACCACCAGGATTTTTCATAAAGCTTGATTTGTGCCCACTCACCAAGATCTAAATTAAACCATTATTTTCTTTGATCTCTTATGGTAGCTTCAAAGTTTAGAGTCTCAAAACCTGTAGAAAAAACTGGAACACTTTAAAGCCAGACAGAAGCTGATCGTCTCTGTACTGCTATTTAGGATGTAAAGGTACGTATAATTTATGCAAATACAGAAAGTACACATAATATAAGCATGAACGTGGAATGGAGGCTAAGACAATTTTCCTGCTATTCCTATGTGGTCTCTTCTGGTCTCTTCAACTTTCACTGGTTTAAATGAGTTGGTTGTGTACTCCACAGTAACCAAAGGCTAGGAGAAGTTCCTTTTGTTTGCTGCTTCTTGCCCAGCTGCTTTAATGTTAAGATCAAGCTTAATTATCTCATAAAACACAGGTCAGAGTTTTGGGTGAATTTCTGAAATATTTTTTTAAAGCTGTGCATATTATGGACAGTAAGTACTTCTAAAATTTCAGAACAGTATGATTTTCACTAAGTCTTTTTCCTTCTCTGAGCCAGCAGAAACTGAAAGCCCTCGAGAGCCAAGTTTGATCAAGAAAAGAAGCTTAATTGAAAAGCTGCCTTTGCAAAATAAACGCCTTCTTCCCATACTACAGATATTTTTAAAGGCTTGCAGAAGGCAAAATGAAAAGCAGGCTAGGGCCAAATGCAACACTATATATTTTTTTACTTAATAGTCATACATTTTTACCACACATTTCTCATACAAAGGGAAGTGAAATTACCCAGCTTTCTAGCAAAAAAGAGAAAGAAGCTTGCAACACAATAAAATCAGATAAAAAAAGCTAAAATAACGATAGTAGCTGCAAAAATAAGTTAAACACATACATGCGCACAACAAAATCCACGTTGGATAGACAACGAAAAGTCTTTCAAGAATATTATGGAGTAACTTCAGCACTTATGTGCCACAGATACAGCACTGTAAAACTGTTTTTATAGAATGGATATTTATGGGCTGGAGGTAGGAACAAACTTTTCTACAGTTTTACACATTCTCTGAACATCATAACACATTGCACTTTTCACAAATGTTAAGACCAAATTCACATATAACATTGATTGATATATAAACTATTTTTATGGGAGAGCCATAGCCAGTCTTTCCTGCTCATGAAATAGAAGGGGAGAAAAGGCCAGCAAGATACAACAAATTACAAGAGATAAAAGTACATCAATCAAGGCAGGCAGCAGTACGCTGATGACTGACAATGACAAGGTATATATGCTACTGCAATCTCAGCACCAGAAAACTCTAAAATATAAAGTGGAAAGTTGCTATCTTATGGAATATGACAAAGTTAGCGATGGCAAAACTTGAGAGTTGTAGAAATAATCAACGAGGAAAGGAATAGTGAAACCACGTATTGGAGGAAATGCTGGTATGTAAGATGGCAGGTGCAAGAAGAGATGGGATTGGTATTTGCTGATAAAGTAGAAAAAAAGACAGCAAATCTTGCATCAGCTGTCTTGTAGGAGTAACTCATCGTTATATCGTTAGTTTTGTCAGGCATCATGTGGAATCAGAGCACCACTCTGCAAGGCACCAATATAGATATACACTCTGAGAAATGGATGAGGAAGGACAACAGGGAGAGAATCATAGTTACGGGGGTGTCACGTAGCAGAAAGTCGCTTTATATTTGAAGAAATTATATTCTAAGAAAACTTTCTTGTCCCGCTTCACCATTTTCAGTCTCTGAACAGTTAGCCTGAACCTTGCATCCTCTTCCTTGAGAAAAATCCTCAGGAGAGCTCTGCTGCAGATTAGGTGAAGATTTCTCCCTTTAGAGTCAATATTACCTCTGTTTGCAAAAAGATCACGTAATATCCCAACATTATTAATGTCGGTTACATCGTGAATCCCGAAGATGAAATTGGACAGGTAAGCTACGTCATTGGTGCCAAGGAGCTCATGCCTGGGCTACTTCAAGCTCCCCGCTCTATTCCTGTAATATGGGTATGTGTGCACCGTCATGCTATGCTTGTTCTTTAAGAGATTCAAAAGCATGTGCTCAGTTGCACATTATGAATTGAAACAAGAATTGGAGGCATTCCAAGATACATGCCTGACTAAGTTATCTCAAGGAAAAAGTCAGTGCATATGAAGCAACGAAGATAATTAAGTCTTCGGATGACCCTGTTAACTTGAGTAGATTTACTCTGCAATGTCCTGAAGCTCACCCGTGTCTAAGACACATGCGTATACTCCAGAGGGGAAATCCTGGACTCACTGAAACTGAGTAAAGACATTTCATCAACTTCAGTGGGTGAAAACTTCCGCAGTCATTGCCGGGCCATTTGCATTCATTGTGTCTAATGAAAGCATGAGTTCTCTATATGTGTGGCTTTAGATAGATAATTCTGATCTTGCAAATGGGAAGTGTTTTTCTTAACTTTCTATTTATGCCACTGTTATGTCATACCTGCATAAAGCCTCCTAGGTTATCCCTTTTTAATCACAAGCAAGCAGCAGCAGTCACTGTGTTAGTAAGAGAAATAACTTTTATGTGAAGGGTTGCTCGGTGTATACTGATATCCACTATCAATTTCATTATAATCATAAAGACTTTACAGAATGAAAGTCAGGTATCATTCTCTGTTGTCTTTCAAGCATTCGCTTATCTATTACCTTATTGCAGGCTAGCCATCAGCAAAATTGTTTGGGGTTTTTTTCTTCTTTTGATTATAACCTCAAGACTTATCCTGTGAGATCAATTTGCTGTTTGTAATTAATTACTTGTAGCTGCTGTCAGAGCACTGTCCCTTGTCCCAAGAGGATAAGGACCACTTGTTTGCTCCTTGTGCTTTGCAGATGCTTCCTCCTCCTCCGTCTGCGGGAACATTCTGCTCATTTCCATGCATTTTGAAAGCTGGCGTAAACAGCGATACCATTTTCTGTCCTGGCAAAATTAGATTTCATGGTCCAGTTGTCAAAGGAATAATGGGAATCCATTTGGCACATGCAAAGACCTACCTGTGTGGGAATTACCTGTGACTGTCAGGGACAACAAGTGTTAATTATGGGTTTTTCTGAAAGAACTATCATACCTGAAGGACCTTTACCTGTCAGCTTTAGGAGAAAACCCTTTTCACTCCTGACAGGTCTCTCTCAGACTTTGGATCCTTCTTGGTCTGTAGGAGTTCTACTTCCAGCCTCAACAGCTAACACTTCAAAGAGAAATAAAATAAAAAAAAAAAAAAACCCACACAAAAAACCAAGAAAGCAATTCAAGGCACCTTTATAAAACACATTGGCAGCAAAACAGAATTGAAATGAGATGTACAATGGGATGTGTAAGAGTTCAAAGAACAAAGCAGAATGCAATTACATTTTAAAGCATGTGCTGAACGTCCTGCGTTAAAGCACCAAAACGCCTTTGCAGCCTCGATGTCTCCCGGCCCAGCCAGATGATTGATAGATGAAAACAATATATTGCCCCCGTTGCTATGGCAGCTTTCCTATCAACCCACTGATCAATGCAGGGAGTCCAATTTCCCCACGTTGTTAATCTTGTCAGAAGCATTAGCATCCCTCAGGTTTGGCAGCACATCACGCGCTATAGCTTTTTAATGGCATCTAAGCTACGCTGACATGTTATATTAAGTAGATGTACCTGTGTGGGTTATACAGCCCTGCGGTTAGAAATGATCATTCTTACATGCACACTTCTCTAATAAATGTGAGGTTCATCCTAGGAATGTCTTAAGAGCAGTTTCCACATTATGAACTTACAGCTGGGTGTGTTCCCCTCACACGTGTCATACAGGTCGCAACGCATCGCAGACCGACGCTCAGTAAATGGGTCTAATTCTTGGGCAAAGTCCAACCAAACTGAGCTGGGATCAGGAGGAGCAGAAAGTCCATACGGGCTTGTATGAGACCCTCTTGCTGACACACAGCACAGCACCGAGAGCTGCAGAAGGGGCAGGTAGCGAAGGGCTGCTATAACCAATGTTGTTAAATATAAAGGGGAAAACTTTGGACACAAAACCAAGGACAATATTCCTATTCATTTCATAAATGCTGTTTTCACCTACGTAATTAAAGCATTAAAAGTGCTTGTGTGACTAAAGGCTTTATTTTCAAAGCTATTGAGGTGTATGAAGGTACCCATTAGTTGCCTAAGGAGTTTTCCAGTACAGTTTTGGCATCTTTTAGATGCGAGGTTCAATTTCTGCTATAATAAAAAAGTCCCAATTTTCTGACTTTGGTTCATGTGAAGTCCGGCTTGGTACTCACTGGTCCAACAGATAGTGGTGCATTGCATCTACTGGTTAAAATAAATTATTGTGAATTATATCCAGCACTTTAAGAGTCTGTTCAAACCCTTTTTTCCTTTACAGCCAGAGAAATCAAGATGCACATGCTCATTTTCATTGCAAGAGGCATCTGATACTTGGACATGATCAAATGAACTGCCAGTAAAGTTATTTAAATTCAAGTGTAGTTCCCTGTGTAACCTTAGCATACAATTTACTTCTATATGCATTTGTTTATGTGTTATTTATCTATAAAAATACCGTACATAACACAGGCCCTGAAATTGCATCTTGTAACATTTTTGGAACAATGCCGATCACACTTATTTACTAGTTCAGAGTTCAAAATTCATATTTTGCCCTTTCAAAGTTTCTCCATAAATATTTCTACGAATATATCAGAGGTTCTAAATTCTGAGTTTAACACTGTTGGATGGTTGGTCTGAGCCCCGTTATGCTGTCTCTTCACCAATTCCAATATAGCAAATGAGTGAGGTTTGGGGTCTTTCCCTGTCAAATGCTAGCTTTGATTGCCTTATGTAAGCAGCCACAGCTGAGAACTGAAAAGAGTAAAGTAAAAAAATAAAATTGGAGAACTAAGAATAGACATGATACAAAATTAAGAAAAAAAAATCAAAAAAGGAACATTTTACGAGAAAAAACAAAAGTGAAGTTTTCAGCTTAAAGAAAAGGGTAACTTTTTGAATGAATTTTAAAGCAAATATAAAAATAGATTTTTACTTACAATTTGTTAAAATAACTGTTATTAGCATACATGACAGTGTGAACGCCTACCAAGCACTGACTCAGCATCCTGTACGTGGGACAGCGTCGCACTCCATTACGCACTGAACGAACACACCTTCAGTTCCTGTGTGACCAAAATTACAGCAGCAGATAATTCAAAGACAGAAAAGACACACACTTCCAATGAAACATTAGAGAAACATTACAGTTGGTTACAGCAAGTGGCCTGCACATCCTTCACAAGTTAAGACTTGTAGCAGACAATACAATATAGATCATAAAGTCCCAGACTGGTTTGGGTTGGAATGGACCTCCCAGCCCACCCAGTGCCACCCCTGCCATGGGCAGGGACACCCTCCACTAGCCCAGGTTGCCCAAAGCCCCATCCAACCTGTCCTTGAACACTGCCAGGGAGCCAGGGGCAGCCACAGCTTCTCTGGGTAGCCCATGCTAGTGCCTCACCACCCTCATGGTGAAGATTTTCTCCATTATATCTCATCTCAATCTCCCCTTCTTCAGCTTAAGGCCATTCCCCCTCGCCTTGTCACTCCATGCCCTTGTAAACAGTCCCTCTCCAGCTTTCCTGTAGGCCCCTTCAGATACTGGAAGGTTCTATAAGGTCTCTCCAGAGCCTTCTCTTCTCCAACCCCAATTCTCTCAGCCTTTCTTCACAGGAGAGGTGCTCCAGCCCTCTGATCATCTCTGTGTCCTCCTCTGGACTTCTTCCAACAGCTCCATGTCTTTCTTATGTTGGACACCCTAGAGCTGGACACAGTACACCAGATGGGGTCTCACCAGAGGGGAGTAGAGGGGCAGAATCCCCTCCCTTGACCTGCTGGTCATGCTGCTGGTGATGCAGCCCAGGACACAGTTGCCTTTCTGGGCTGCAAGCACACATTGCTGGGTCACATTGAGCTTCTCACCCACCAACACCCCCAAGTCCTTCTCCTCAGGGCTGCTCTCAATCCATTATCTGCCCAGCCTATAGTTGTGCTTGGGATTGCCCTGACCCACGTGCAGGACCTTGCACTTGGCCTTGTTGAACTTCATGCGGTTTGCAGGGGCCCACCTCTCCAGCCTGTGCAGGTCCCTCTGGATGGCATCCCTTCCTCCAGAGCACTGACCACATCACACAGCTTGGTGTTGTCAGCAAACTCAGCAGAGGAACCTTAAGCCCACTCAGGACATGAAACCACAAAGATAACAAGATGCTCTTTCTGTTAACAGGATACCATTAAATAAAAAGGTTTGTCATGGTAATAAAAAATATAAGCAAGAATAGACACAGCTTCAGAACTGTAGCCAAAATGAGCAATTCTTCTCAAGCAGAACAAGATAAAGGCAGGCTTGTAAGTGAAGACACGTACAACAGCAAGCTGAAATAGCAAAGACAACAACAAAACATAAGAAAGAAAACAAGAAGATTAGCTTAGGAAAACAATAGACAAGAAAATAAAACCAGATATAATAACTCTCTTGGGGAAAAGAATATAAAGTCATAACAAAAGGAAGTGCCTTACCAATCGTAAAAGATGGATAGAAGAAGAAAATAATATTTCCAAACATGGATATATTAGACAGTTCCAAATAGCCACCCAGTCAAAATAATTCCAAGTAGTACTTAAAGAGAAAATGTTATTTTGCAGGAATATGTACAAGAACAAGAAGTGTCCCCCTCTTGCAAAAGTCGTTAGCCATTTCCTGTGTCCTTTACCAAACTTTTCTAAGGAGACTTGAATGTACAGCTTTATTTTCCAGACGCTATTATTTGGTCTTGGTTCCCATCAAGAGTCACAATGCTTTTGTATTTTTCCCTGCAATGGCATTTTGTGAGTCAGCCAACATGGTGGCTCCGAGATAATTGACAGGCATCACTCAGAAAGCACATTCCAGACTCAGAAATAGCAAAGCAGACCACACAGATGAGTGCACGGGCAGGCAGAAGTTATGTTCTACCCTTTGTAACAATATCAGAAGAAGATTGACTTAATATTTAAGAACAGGTCATTTCTTTTTGTCTGAAAGAATTATGAAAGTTACTTTCCTGATGTGAAAGTCTAAAGCTCTAAATCTAAAATCTATTGAAATCAATAGGAAAAAAATAAGGTAAGTGGCATTTTTTTGTGTTGAGTTCAGAGACCTGCGAATCACTTTCCAACACATTAATCATAAAGCATAAATGGAAATGTGATTTCTTTGTTGTATTAATATCTTTTATGGAAAGTTATACAGAAATCAAACAATGACCTTGGCAACAACATAAAGTTGACCTTCCAAAACAATATCTGTCTCCATTGTCCTTACCAGATTATGTAAAAAGATGGTTCAGAAAATGTTAGAGCTGACCAAGAAAATAACTACACTTTGTGCCAATACTCACTGCTTGAGCAAAATTTGGGTTTATTCAATGCCGTATTTAATACATTTTCATGGAGGAATAATGTATCCACGCACACAATTTTAAAGAAAAGTACCTCAGTTGGCAGTTCAGGCAAGCACTGCCCTGATGGCTGAATTGGAGAACAGAAGAAACACGGTTGCGATTCCTTTATGCCACGACACGACTGCTGTATACCCACACACATGTGCTCACGCGGAACCGCGCGTGGGAAATGGCGGCTGCGAAGACTGGCAGAGGGTCCACCCTTTCCACCCCTCCGGAGGTGGCCCAGCCAGTCTGCTTTCTTACACCCCTTCTGCGTGCAAATACTGGGAATATATATATATAATTTTTTTTCTTACTGCTGTCTAGAAAGGCAAGAAATTGAAGCATCCAAAACTTCAAGTATTTGCATGAAATGAATTGAGATTTTAAAAATAAAAAACAATCACACAAAAAAGGTAGCATTATAAGAGCAAATGATAAGCTTTCTTTAACCTCCCTGTAGATTTCCACAGCAGGCATCTATTTTCTCTAATGCTTTGTCAAAAAATGTTATTTTTCCTACCAGGATAACATGAAGAATGTCTTCATAAGGATTTTCCTAAAATAACATAGGGTAAAGAAATTTTTCTGGTATTTATTTTTGGTGGATTTCTTATTGGGCCAAGAAATATTTTTGATTGAAGAAAATGTATGTTGTAATAAAATAGATATTTCACCCCTCAAACATCAGGGGAGAAAGTACCTTTGGTGGGAATGCTCTGAGCAACTGATGCCAAACTCAACTGCTGTCTCCGGACAGACAATTCCCTCCCAGGACAACGTGGAAACGGACTTTTCTTGGATATATTTTTGGTGCCAAATTCCTTTCATAAACCTAGCATGTTAATTTCTTTTGAGGTTGTCTATTCTAAACATCTGGACAGTCCTAGAAAGGTTTCAAGGCTTTAGTTTCAGCTGCACAGCCTCCCCTCCTCGGACTCAGGAGCAGGAGGACAGAGGTTTCCCAGCCCCTCTGTGAGGCTCCGACATCTGCTCCACAGCTTGAGGCCCTTCAGGTCCTTTCTTGTCTCTTTCCAGATGACAAATGAACCATCTCACCCCGAATAAACGTATGCAAGAAACAGGGCTGTTTACTTTTGTTCAGCCACCTATTTGTGAAAACAAATTAATAAATAGCTGAAATACTTTACATTTACAATAATAAAACATAGAGCTATAAGTAAATCCTATATTTAAGCACGTTGTTGTATCTGAAATAAATTTACAAGAAATATTCTTCTGCAGAGCAGGCAAGTGAACTAAAAGTGTTTCCAGATTTGAAGAGAAAGCCCTGGGACTAGAACTGTGTGAATGATTGTTTTGGTACACTGCACATGGTCAATTTTAGCAGGTGTTTTGGCAAACTTCTCTACCTCTCTGTTTTTGCCTTCTCTGGAAGAGAAAAAACAAACAAACAAAAAAAAAAAACCAAAAAACACACACACACAAAAAAAAAACCAACCCAAAAAAACCCACAACACTCCTATTCTTATAAACATCAGTGCAAATGCGAGCATGGCATTGCCTCCAGATACTGTAAGGGATGCAGGACCCCAGAAGCTGCTGCCAGCATCTTCCCAGTCTCATCTCTTAAGATTTAATGACCATCACGCAGTCTGCTTTTGAGTTTTTACTCCCTTATTTGATATGGGAAAAGGACACAGGTTAGGGAAGGCAGACGATGAACCTGCTACGGCCTTAATGACCTCATGATGGGGAAGCAGACAGAAGAGAGGTGGTCCCAAGAAAAGGAGTTACTGTGAAAAAGGGCTCCAAGGGACACCACGCTTGCCTCATGTTGATGCAGCTAACCTGTACTGCTGGCACCTGGAAGGAGTGGAGGAGAGGTTTTGTTTCAACCGATAATCCTTGGTTTATAATACAAAAACAGCTGCTAAACCAGGGGGGTTGGGTAGTGCTGTGTTTGGTGTTGGGGGTTTTTTCTCCCCGCTGTATGGATATCATTCAATGTGACTCGTAGGACACAGGTTCTGCTTACATCCAACAAATACATCCATTTACAATTCACAAGTTGTTCATTCCTCACACACAGTTCTCCCTTCCCTCTGTAAAACATCAACTTCATCCCGTGCAAGGACATCTTCTTCCAAACCATTGCTTCATCCATTCTCAAGGTGGTTAATTTTAACTATCAGATTTGATAAATTACATATTAAGTGTTCTTTAACGACTGATGCACAAAACACATACAGAGAACTCACCATCCCTTCCTGGGGTATTGATTAAGTTCTGTATGTAGTAGATGTAGTACTCCATGGACATGTGCAGTCCACTGGTTACATGGTAGAAAATATATAAATTTAAAAAAGACCAACGCTTCTGAAAGTTGCTTTAGGTCAGAAAAAGAAATATGTACTTATCAAAGCTAACATCAAGAAAAAGATAGGGAGGAGCTGAGTTATCTTGAGAGTGATAACAGCAGTGGAAAAACATTATCTGCTGAATTTCAAAACGTGCACCAGGCATTCTTTGTGCACTGAAAAAGCCTCAGGCCCTCTTAAATATGCTGGGCTTATTCTGTCCCACATTGATCTCTGAGTGAGAGCTAAAATTAGCCACACTTTGGGGTTTTTTGGGGGGTTTTGGAGGGGGTTTGTTTTATTTTTTTTTAATTTAGTTGTTTAGGCTCTCAGTTGTGGTGATAAAAATAAACGTGCCATAACATGGTGTTTCCATGTGCAGCTATTTTTATCCCCCTGATGGGCACTTCTTCAACCCTACTGCCCCATGGTAGGCAGTGCCATATAGAGGTATGTAAGAACAACACCTTCTGGTGCCGAAAACTCTCTCCTTGCCACCTTACAGTGGGAGGTCTTGACGAGCAGTCCTGTTTTAATGGTTATCACTGCAATAACCTCAATTCTCTCCTTGCCTGCTTTTCTATTCCTCCTCCTTCTCTGTCTTCTCCTTCCTTCCTTCCAGGCTTATCTATTTTTCCGCATCTTCAGGAACATCTGTATAATCCATCCCAATTTTTTTTCTCCAGTTTATTATTTGTGCAGCACCCTGTTTCAGTCGAGTGTCAACCCCCTCCTTATTAGTGACAATTTTGTCGATAGCATTCAGTTCTATGTTCTTGCATTGCCCCAAATTACAGCTTCCACCTGCAGCAATCTCTATAAGAATTTTCATTCCCAACCTCTTTTAAAGGTTGCCTAAAACAAGTAAATGAAAAGCCTGCTGGTTGACCTAATTGGCTACTGTTAGGTTGTCATTCAGCTCCACCTCCCACTAGTCATTAAGCTACAGGGCATCATTTCCTGTTAATTAATAGGCTCAATTACAGTATTTTTTTATCCGAGCTTCCTTCCACTGTGTTACAATCAAGCAAAACACACTGACAGGCCCAAACACAGACTCTTGGCCAAATCACGATCGTCAGTTTAGTTTACTTTACAGCCTCTTCTTGCTCATGCAGATCTGTTCCTCAACACGTGATTTCCTTCCATGTGGCTTGCAAAAAACTCGGGGGAGTAGTGCACGCAGAACTGCTTGGTCAACAGATTTGTTACTTCCATCACGGTGGCCCAAAGCACCAATTCATCATGAAATTAGACAAGCAAGGAAGCAGCCAGCCAAAAAACAAAACTGGAAATACAAACAACAATGGAAGAAACCCTGAAAGACTATTGAGGAAACTGTATTTAAGATCTACCTTCATCTTGTTTCTTAATTTTGATGTCCGTAAGAACTAATTTGTGACCTCCATAAAAAAAAAAAGAATGTTATCAATGGTGCTGAGACAACCTTAAAAAAAATACATCTCCCTGGGTAAAGCTTCTGCTTTCTAAGTACTGTTGAGATCTCTCCTCTTTGCATGTGCAGACTTGATTTGTCTGCCTTCCCTGATGCCCTCTTACCTCCACCTTCAATCAAAAGTCCAAGAGCTGTTGAGGCAGGCTTAGAAATAGGCTGCAATTAAATCTTGACGATGCTCTATTCACACACTACTCTTCCGGACAAAGAATAGGCTGCCACATACCACAAACTGTACCCTCGAGTATTAATTCCTGAGAGGAAATAGCTCATCACTGGATCAGTGTAAGAAAAGATTCTTATTCTTTGCCGTGGAAACAGGTGAAGGAACAATTCTGGAAGAAATTGTTTCACTGGGAAGGCTACAGAGAGCTAGCAAGAACAGCAGCCTGGTCTGAAGACCGAAGTTAAGCAAATGTGAAAAAAATGCCGTGTTTCAAAAGAGTCGCACGAAGTAGGAAAAGACGCCAGCTCCCTGAGTAGCTCTTCTCTGCAGCATTCCCAGCTGCTCAGGCCACATACCATTGTTTTGTCCTGCATGCCACTAGAAAAAGACACATAAAGCAATTTTCTTGACCTCTAACTTCTCCTTTCACAACTAGTCTGTGTCTTTAAAGGGGTGAACTCAAATTACACTGGAGGTGCCCACCAGGCACTCACTGTCTCGAGAGAGATCGTAACATAACGATGTTGGAGATTACCTTTCCGATAAATAGGCCCTCCACTAGAAGCCAAGCATTTTAAGCACAAGACCACTTTGTTGTTCTACTCAGCAAGAAAAAGCACCAGCTGTATGGGATAGACATGTACTCTGTTGTCTGGGTGCGATGGGAGCTGCAAGAAAACCCCCCAAAACAAAGCAAAACAGAAAAGCAGACACTTTGGGAAGGCTTGGGTTTCCCTAAGCGTTGAGCTGGCTGAGTACACGGACCACGACCACATCTCAGCCAGGGCAGGGGGCAAGTTTCTTTATGCCCTTCTCTTCTCTTACGTGCTCATCCCCAACCTGGCAAAAACAAGCTAAAGGCATATCTCCTTGTTGCGGCTAAGTAACTGTAATGCACACAGGCTCACTCTGTAGAAGAAAAAAAAAAAGTAAGAAAAAGTAAGAAACAGCCTATGACTAGCATTAGCCCATTTGTTGGTTTTCTCAGAAGCCAGCCCCATCTATCCTTTTGTTCACTTATTGTGCAGCTTCAATCTGGTTTTGATCAAGTATTTTCTGTGTCTGCTCTTAGTGCAGATTTTAAAACACTTTGCTTTTTTTTTTTTTTCTTTTTTCTTTAACTGTATCATTTAACTCAAAAACTTTATACATCAGGAGCAAATGCAGTTGATCACTATGCTTAGCTTTATGGCAGGAACAAAGCGTTAGGTCAAGGGTATGTCTGCATTAATGGATAGCACAGACTTTAATCCCAGATGACAAATGTATCTGAAATGCTATTCCAATGCATTTGCAAGGATTGCACTGAGAGCATTTGCCTTGAAGATGACAGAAGGAAACGCACATGCACAGACACGCATTTGCACAACGTGCACGGTCTGACTAGCAAGCAGCGTTAACAAACTACATATTAACGCAGGTGAATATGGACCAGGGAACAGTAAAATGCCATATTTGCAACAAGTCTCAACTAAAAACACACAGGTGGCTGCAAAAAATCAGGAGTGCTGATTTTACTTACGCTTCATTCTCCAAAACAAAACCTGCGTGATCAGGAATCATGACACTGTGGAGCTGTGAACAGCCTTATCCCTGGCAGCATAATCTTATGGTTATTACCCTTAGAGTCTTTTTTCTTTTTCCCTTTTTTTTTTTTTTCCTACAGATAGGTACTGTGTAAGACAAATCCGCACACACTTTCAGTCATCTGTCATGCCATGGTTTTATTCAGCGTTTTGATGGGCAGCGACCGCAAGTGCTATTGCTGCATCCATGACGCAGTTGCCTCCTCTCCAGCTGGAGCTGCTGGGTGCTGCCATCAATTCAAATGAATGATGCTAATGTACACAAGAGCTGGCTAAGTCAATCGGAAGAAAAGAGCATCGCTGCTATAATTCAATCTGCATGAAACACCTTTTCTGGAATGGAAATATACCCACTTGTAGTTAATTATGACATCTTCGGCAATTTCTTCATTGATTTGAAGGAGGGCATCATACATTTGGGGTTCTCGATCAATTGTTCTCCTTTCGGTACATTTAACTGCTGCAGAATGCAGCAGTATTTTGTGCAGCTATTTTGTTGTTCACAGAAAAACGGTCCTTGAAAAACACCTCAGACTCCAATTTATTTCAAGTCATTAGAGCAAAATCTTTCGAATGGACAATATGATTTATAAAGTCAGAGAGATACTTTTATGAACTATCTTATGAATTCTAAACCTTCAATATTTGTTATAGCTCTTTATTCATTTGGTCTCTGAAAAGAAAGCAAAAAAAAGCTCACTACTGAATAAAAAGGAGAATGATTCTCCAATTTCAAACAATAAGCACATCAAATTAAAAAAAATCATTTATTTCAGTGCCTCATGCCGCTTAGTCACAAACGCACACAATTGTCTAGCCAGGCTTTTCAGCCCGCACCCAGCTATTCTGTGTCTTTGAGGCATAAATTGAAAGTGAGCAACTCTGACAGAGAGCTGAGAGGAATACACAAACTCTGAGGTGGAACTAAACCAGAAAATTTCACGTTATTCTTCACAACCCCTTCTCAAATGTATGTACAGTATGCATTCGGCTACCTCCATACTCTTAGAGACACCAAAATCTTTACCCATTTGGGTAAATAAAATAAAGGAGCGTGTCCCCCGTATACGCAAGCAGCTCTATCCCTCTGAAAGCACAGCATCCATCAGCCCGGATACGTTAACGATGGATACTGGCCACCTAATTGCACTGACACTTGTCTTTCGGCACAACGCTTGAGGAGCGCAGCTCCGTGCCCTGAGACATGCCACCCTGCAAAGATCTCTCTCCAGTCCCACCAGCCCCGAGCTATCGCTGCTGAAGAGATAGCAGAGCCCGTTCAGCCCTCAGCTAATCCAGCCTTCTCCAGGAATCTCTGCCGCTGGGATAGGTAATCCCGTAGCACCTACGGCTTGCACGCTGCCCAAGGACACCCTGTTCTAGAGCATTGGAGCATGGCAAGGAACATCACGCAAGGCAAGATTAAAGGCTCTTAGCGTTTCTCGCTGTATTACCGCTGTTTTCCATACAGGAGGAAGTAAAATAACACAAAAAAGTACCAGTAAAGGAAAGGATGGAAAGGAATGTTAAGCAAAAATTGTGTAATCTCATAAATACAAGCTCTGCATTCAATACGTTGCAGCCAACGCTTTCAAACTCCAGCCACCTCCAAAACGCTGAGCCACGGCCACCTTCTCTGGGAAAGGTACCACAGTTACACAGCATGCTTTGGTACTCGAATTCGCATATTTATTCTGACTCTTTACAGACCCAAATATCCCAACCGCATCCATATTTCTCCAGAGACCTGCGACAACTTGTTAAGCTGTCACAGATAGATGCTATTCATTGTCCCCCTCCGAGCTCCTGGACAGGTAATACTGCTGCTGCGTGAGCTTAATAGCTCTGAGTCCAGCTGGTTCTTTGCCGTTTACTTTTTGTTCTTTGCCATTCATCCTGTTTCCTATTTCTCCCCTTTCATTTACCGGGTAACTCTTACTCATCCTTTTTCATCCATCCACAGTCATGACTTTTTCTAGTAGTTTCTATCTAAGCTATTTTAATCTAATCTTTCACGGGACTGCTGGCTCAGAATGATAGCTCTTCCTTTCAGACCTCATTTATCATGTTACCATATGGCAGTATTACTTGATTACTGGTAAGGATTCAAAATTTTCTCTTTATTGTTATAAAAATCTATTATGAACCTCTAGACTCTCCTGTATTGTGCAGAGAGAAATAATTATAAAGTGTACCCGCTCTCTTTAATACCAATAATTTGTCATCTATAGAGCATTTTTTTCTAGGTATAATAGCAGTCTGACTAACTCATTAGCTTCATATTAAATACAGCAATTTTGCCGTTGCCTAGCCAAATATTTCTAATATTAACGATACAGTTTAGATAAAATGATTTAAAAAGTTGTACATACAGCCATTTCTGTGTGCTTATGCAATGATAATTAATTACCTTGAAGTTTTTAACTCCAGTCTCTCACTTATTATACTTTTATATTTCTGATGATCATTCTGTAACGGTTTTGTTTCTTACATTTCGTAACCTAGTTTGACATTAAACCACTATTGACTGGAAGGAAGGAAGGGGAAAGGAAACGGGTGCCTGGGAACACATTCACCTCTCAGCACTGAAGCAGCAAGTTGCAGTGTGGAAATAGGTTAAGAGCCTTGTTGTGTTCACAGGGGGAGCCAGGGAAAAAATTATGTATACTGTTTGCACAACAGCAGTACTTCAGATGCTAACATAGGGGGAGAAAAAAAAAAAAAAA
>VXBL01003291.1:630319-700065 GCA_013400195.1 Aramus guarauna
AAAAAAAAAAAAAGAAAAAAAGAAAAAGGACCCAGCTGCAGACAAGCACAGGGAAAGCAGTTCCCTGCTGATTGCGGGGGGGCTGGGCGGGATGCGCAGCAGCTCCCAGGCAGGGAAATGCCTCCGCTGCATCCCCTGCATCCCCGCTTGGCACATCTCACCCTCCGGGGCACAACAGCAGGGCCAGGAAGGCCATCTTCTCATCTCAAAGCTCTTGCCTTCCTTTTCCAGGCAAAATTAGAGGCTTCTTGTCCTCCTATATGCCTCAGCTGGCATTGTTTTAGCTCTTCCTCGCTTGTCAGCTCCTTGGAGCGCGGAGCTGGGAAAGCACCAGGCAGTGCCAATGGCTCTGTCCCTCTTCAGAAGTTGTGTGCAAAACCCAACGGCAGCAACACACCTCCTTCGTCACGCTACACCCAGGAACGCTTCAGGCTTTTTAAGCTTTATATATTGGCTTCATAGTGTAATACTTATAAGCCAACTACACACTATCAAGAAAAATGTATTCTTAAAGATGCTTTTTTTTTTTCTCATGGTCTGATTCAAACACAGCTGAAAACAGGGCACTGCCCTTTGCCCTCACTAATAATTTGTCAGGAATCTCTGCGGCTCTTCCCTCTTTACTAGAAGGGTGTGGGTCCTCCTGGCAAAGATGGGAGCACAGGCCGGAGCTGTCTGCTCTCAGGGAGATGGGCTCTGGGACACAAGCAGGAGTCCCTGGAAATGGTCGTCTTTATCTCAGTCAGGAAAAACTGCTTTTACTTCTTTGAAAAGCCTTTATGGCCACGAGCCTCATAGAAACAAGAAAAAAAAAATATGCCGCAAAATGCCTGACAACCCTTTCTGCTGAAAAAATTAAATTTAAAAAAATTGTTTTAATACATTGTGACTAAATTTCCCAAAATTGACTTAAACCTTACAAACACTCCCCCACAAAATTAAACCCTTCAAAAGCAAATCACCATAGACAAACTCCAAGGAATATTTGTCTCCAGTAACTCTCCCACACATATTATCAACAGTTGAACAAGACCGGGACAATTGCACAATATTCCGAAGTTATTCTAGACTTACTCAGTGCTCAACAGGGATGACTATTTACTGCGCTGTGGATTCACTTTAAAAGGTAAAATTCTCTAGCACATTTTGCATATGAAGTAAAATTTTAAAAGCACCGATAAGTGCAGATGATGAGCATGAATCTTAGTCTTCTGCCTCAGTATCACTGGAAGTTTTCCCCTCCTGCCTGAACACTGCATATTTAGAATAGATCCAATTTTTCCATCTTTTATTTGCACAGGTAGGGACAGTTTATTCAAGCCAATTATCTCAGCATGATTCATCATCATGATGCTCTAAAATAAAAGCAATCATGTTAGATTGGTTGCAATTAAAAAGGTATTTTTACATTTGGAGAAAAATTACCTGTTGAACTGGCAACTTTTCTCCAGACAAAATCAGGATACCTGTTGAATTGGTTTGCCTCATTTTTCCCTCTCCCTGAAGCTCAAAGGCATAGCCCCCCGCTCTATGTTTCTCTCGGTTAAATATCTGTAAAAGTGAAGTGAAAAGCTTTGGACTGCCCGCTAAGCCAGTAAAAATTTTTATTAACTCATTTTAATCAATAAAGCTCGCCCTATTCTGCAGCATCACGAAGCAGTGCTCACACACAGTGCTGCCAGTGAAGAAAGTAAAGGAATCCGGATTCAGGGACCCAAAACCGCTCCAGAGAAGTAAAAAGGAATGGCTTTCATCCGATGAGATTTTTCCCAGAGCCTCTCTCAGTCATGCACTTCCAACTGCTAATTAAATATTGCCTAATTGATGCACTCAACCTCTGGCAGATTGGGAGAAGCATGATTATTAGATGGAGACGCAGCTCAGCACTGAAACCTACTTTTATATTTAAGTGTATGACCACGGGTCTCCCCTCTTCCCCATCCGAAAGGGCAGCGTGACCATCTGCATCACACCCCGTGCCCCCATAACTGCAGCTTCTCCGCTCCGCTGTGCCTGTCCGTGTGCTCAATGGTTGTCCTCTAGCCCCTCCGGAAAGCATCTGCTCACCTCTTTAGAATAAGAAGTGGTCAAATCTTGCAGAAATGTTCTAAAGACTTAACTAATTTCTACCAACCTCAGATCAGAGCGCACAGAAAAAAACGATAAAGATTAAATAACTGCAGAAATTAGGAATAGCCACTTTAGAGCTTATGGCCATCGCAATATACCTCATCTTTATTCTTAGTGATGAGAGAAGGGACATATAGAAGAGAATATTTCAGTTGGAAGGGACCTGCAACAATCCCATGGCCCAACTGCCTGACCAGTCCAGGGCTGACCAAGTTCCAGCATACTGTTAAGGGCATTGCCCAAATGCCCCAAAAACCTGTCCGTGCTTGAGGCATCGACTGCCTCTCTAGGAAACCTGTTTCGGTGTTTGACCACCCACTTAGTAAAGAAACGCTTCCTCACATCCAATCTAAACCTCCCCAGAGCAGCTTTGAACCGTTTCCATGAGTCCTACCACTGGATACCAGAGAGAAGAGATCAGCTGAAGTGTATATGTACATATGCGTACATAAATACATACATATCATGGGCAGCTCCCTGTTGCTGCAGAGAAGTACCTCTGCATTCTTCACTCACAAGACTTTGCAAGTGCAATGTCCAGAGAGGGCCACAAACCTTAAAGCTATAAACAGAATAAGAAAAAAAAAATCATTGCTCAAATTTCTCTTTGATTTACAGCGAAAGCAATTTGTAGAGGCACTGGGCAGAAGGGAATGCAGAGAGCAGCCTGTGCAAACTGAAACAGGAGCCTCCAACTCGAGAGCAGCGGTGTGCAGCACACCCAGCACTACAAACAGCAGCTTATGTAAAATTTCCTGAGTGGCAAACATATTTATAGTCTGAACAATATGTTTCAAATGGGAATTGATGTTCTGGTTACAAAGAAATGAGACTGTCTCCAAACTGAACTACAGCTGCATCGTCTTTAAATACCTGAAATGTTCAGATACCTGATGGTTTTTAAGTGTCATTCTGCCTTTGATCTTTGCAGAATAGGAAATTCATTATCATTCCCACAGCTGATCCTTCATTCTATTTGTTTCCTCTTTAAAAGTCCTGTTTTCTAGCAGAGCTGAAATAACTTTTAAAACAGGATAAAAGCCCAGATCTTGCAGACTGCTGTACCCACCGAAAGGACGATACAGCTCTGGATTGCACAAGGGTGCTGCTCAAGCAGCACTGGTGGTTGCTACACCACCGAGCATCCCCGGCGCACTGGGCTTGGGGCACAGAGCCAGCCAGCCAAACGGCTGCTGCTGGACACCGCACAAAAAAACCCAACTTTTCCTGCTGAAAAGCTAAGAGGTGCTTCAGCAGTAAGTAAGGTAATAGACTGTGTGAATGCCATGGAGAATGACTCCAGCAGACAGGATCCAGTTTCCATACTTGCTCACTCTTTTCACCACGCTGGTGGCAGAAAGCGGGTTCAGGACATTTCCACGTGGCAATTTTGTGCCCTTGGCCTGTGCCAGTCTCACAGCTGGAAGCACCAAGGGGACCCGTGCAGAAGAGCTGAGCGAGGCCAGCTCGGGTCTGGAAGCCATACAGCCACGTGGAAGCACTTAACAGACTCAAGCCCTACCTCTGAAGGCTTCTTTCTCCCACCACAGCACCATGTTACCAGAAGAATTTGGGTTCCTTGTCCCACATGGTAAATCCCTCCTCTCAGGCTCTGGGCACCATCAGCTATGACCCATCTCACCGCCACCAGCCGTCAGGGATCCAGACCAATACCAACAGTGTTGGCTTGTATCTAATCAGCACCCTTCCCTGGTACTTAGTAAAAATCAGCCAATATTGACCAAATACATTATTTCAAATTACAGATTCATAATTTGAAAAGTTCTTTTCTCCTTGAGGCTGTACTAGGATTTGATATGAAAATCAATTTATAATGTTTGTGGTCTCAAATTCAAGGGTGGTCTAAGGAGAAACAAATCCAATGAAAATCAGTGCCATAGGTACGCTCTTGAAGGAGCAGCTGAGGCAGAACTCTCTAGAAGAGCAGGAGGTGGTTTTTTTTTTCCCCTACTTGCCAATGTCAGGGGAGAAAAAAGCAGGAAAAGACTGAAAGAGTTTCAGTTTTTCACTCTTGGGACAAGTTCTAACTCACAGCCTTCTTTGGCTGTACCACGTCAAGGTAGGGTGAACTGGGATTTACGTCCCAAAAATGAAGACTTCTTTCCACTGTACAGAGCCATGAACGAGTACTCGTGAAAGTCTTGCTGCAGGCTGGGTGAGCGCACAAGTGCCCTGAGCATCACCACAGCACCGTGCAGGACCACACCACAAGAGAAGCGTGCAGAATCATCATGTCTTCGTTGAGCTTTTCACATTTCTCCTTCAC
Source organism: Aramus guarauna (assembly GCA_013400195.1). Classification (NCBI taxonomy): domain Eukaryota; kingdom Metazoa; phylum Chordata; class Aves; order Gruiformes; family Aramidae; genus Aramus; species Aramus guarauna. Next base: position 634,737 of record VXBL01003291.1, read on the forward strand.
CTTCCCCAGGCTGAGCAAGAAAAGAAATAGCTTAAAAAATTAATGTTCTTGTTTTCTTCTCCCCACCCCTGTTTGTTCTTTGGAGCTGGAGAGAAAACAAAGCTACTTCATTATTTACTGCGACCTTAAATTTTTGATAGTAGTCAAAGTCAGCTGCACCACGTTAAAGGGTACCCACTTCCAATTACCCAACAGTAAAGTTAATAGCAGGAACATCATGGTGTGTCAGATTCGCATGTAAGCATATGGACACACTTGGGTTTGCGAGATGAATCCTCTGCCACAGTAAAGGCAGAGCTTGTCAAATGAATTATTGAGGCAGTAACTGCAAATTAACACAAATTACACACAGTTATCAGAAGGAAACTTTCTAATTTTTCCCCTCAAAGTTTCTAGAAGAGAAGTGGGAAAAGCTTCAGAAATTGTACCTCCCAAGAAGGAAACACCAGCACGTGCTCTCACGCAGCTTTGCAAGCAGTGAGTTAAAAGACAGCTGAAAGAGGAAAACGTACTTTCAAGGCTAAAATTACTGAGCGGTATTGTACAGAAGGACCGGTACACGCTGGCTTTGGGTATCGTGCTGCGCCAAGCTCAGTTACAACTCCTGCCTCTCCCTGAAAGTACAGAGCCGGCTCTTTTTACAACAGAACTGCAGTCTTGAAGAGCGATGCCTATCCATCCACATCTTCAACCCACGCTCGCTTTGTCCCGCATGGCCATCGGAGAAAACAGAGGAGTCCAAGTTGAGTTCACCAAGAACGGAGCTGCCTCCTGAAACCCACCTGGAAACGAGCGGCTGAATCTCCGCAGGAATTAGGGAGGTTGCTGTCTCTACTTTTAATGGTATCACCAAGTTTGCGAGATTCATTATTTCTGACTACTACTTCAAAAATAACCAATAAAAATTTTTAGTAATAAGACCCTTCAAAACAGAAGGCTAAAGACAACGTGGGTTTTTTTTATTACTTCTACTACTCCTATTCCGGAATGCACAATTCCCCAAAGATGCTCGGACTAACAGGCAAGAACCACCTGCTTCCCAAACTGCTAGGCATTACAAAATCAGGCTTACAAACACAAGGTGCTTAGTAGCAATTCCCCTCTATAGAAATAAATTTATAATTTAATTTATCTGTCCTTTGTACATCACCTGGGGCAACCAGAGAACTTATGGATATATTTCACATTAACGAACGTGTCAGTGTCGTCCGTCCCCCCCATCCCCAGTTTTGGTAGAACAATAAAGAAAACTCTCTCATGAGATTCTGAAGACTGTTTGAGCCTGAGAAATACTCCAAATTTTCATTTATTTCTTCCAGTGAAAGCTCATGTCTTTCTCACATCACGTCGTATGCAATTTGCTCTATATTCCACGGGCCAGGTTTGCACCCTCCCCTCCCTCCCCCCCCAATTCCACTGGCACAAAATCTGTCACCCTGTGAAGAAGTGGGAAGGTTACAATCCGATCCGGGGTGCTGCAGCTAACCCTTTCCTTCGCAGAGATTCCCTCCTCTGGGGCGTCTTTTCAAAGTCTGCATGATGTGATTGATGTAGACATCTAAGCCCTGGTGTTATAGTAATTGCCATTTCTGTCACTGTATCTGCAGGGTCTCCTCTCCATTATCTGAAAGAGCTCTGGATGTCCAAAGCTATAGGATTGTAAATAAAAAAAAAAAAGAAGGAAAAAGTCTGTGCATCTCTAGGTACAGAGATTGCCTCTTACTGCTCTGTTGAAAATATTCAAGACTACATTGCAATCTTAAAGATTAACAGTAAAACTTCAAGAATTAGTTTCCTTATCCTTTTCTTGCCTGTCGTTTTCTTTGGAAGAAGAAACTGCCCAGAAAAGCAAGCTGCAGCCCCAGCAGCTCAAACCGTGCAGCTCTAATGCTTTCCACAAGTGGACTTTGCACAGTTACACCTTTTGTCACTGCGGATACTCGAGGATCGTTAGAAATTAGCACACGACGTCTGCTGAAAAACTGAATGTGAGCAGCCCCTCATCTGCAACCAAGCATGACGACATCTCTTTCATTTAAGAAAGTACAGACAACTACCGCTTTCAGATTTATCTCCATTTTTTTCAGAACCTTTCCTAAAAACTCCTCGCTCTAAGATGTCTACAGTTTTTACTGTAAGTTATTGATTCAACCTAAAACTCGTCACAAAATCTGGTGTTATTACCCTTTTTTCTTAATAAAATTAAAGAGAAACAAAACACAGTGTAGATTAATCATTTCGAGTTTTTCTGACACATCATCCAAACAACATGTAAAAGATGAATGCACTCCAAAAAACTTATAGCAAGAACAAGTATCTGATCCTATTTGTTTTAAATGGAAATCTTTTTGCTGATAAAAGAGTAAATCACTAGCAACAATCCCAGCAGTTACAACTGCACGTATCATAGAATCGTTTGGTTGGAAAAGGCCTTTAATATCATCAAGTCCACGCGTTCACCTACCACTGCCAAGTCCACCACTAAGCCGTGTCACACACATTTCTCCTACAAAGGAAGATACAGCATTTCCCGGACCTGCTTCCATCTAGTCTTAGATCTTCTGCAAAACGTGACCCAACACTTATTAATCGTTTCAGCATTAAAACTGAGAAATTTCTTTCTACTTCTTTGCCCAGTCTTTCCATGAACAGGAAGATGTGTTTAACCTTCCTTTACCTGTTATATTAACCCGTGACCATAAACCCCCCTTGGCCAGAGCACTACTTTTAGCAAAACATCCCCTATCTACTTACTCTCTCCCCTCCAAGTTGCTTCTTGCTTTTTCCAGCAGCGCAACTTTAATTTAAAATTTAACAGTTTTAACAAGTTCCTTAAAATTCACTTCACAGCTGCTTCAGTTTGTTACTATTCCTTTTACAGTGATTTCAAGAGACAAGGAGTACAGCAGTGGATCCTTTTAACGGCATCTGCATGGCACAAGGCAGCCGACAGCCCCTTCCAGGCCCAGCTGCCATGAGTCTTCTTTTACACCATCGTGCTTCCCAGTCACCACTGGATACGAGGACAGGTTTTGCAACTTATTTCCTACTTCAAAAAATTATGTATTCATATATATATATAAGAATAGCAATGGAAGAAATAAGCCGTTAGTATTTGTACTAAAGGTTTTAAGATTAAAGACTTTAATATGGTTTCAGAAATCACTTCCTTTGGGATTTTAGCCACTTTTTTCAGTAGCTGCAGACACGGTCACCACAAATAAACAGTCAATAAACTGCCCGGCTGACACCAGAGGGTACGTCCCTGCCTGGCAGGGTCTGGTTGTGGACCTGTTGTCCACATTTTTGTGCAATCCCCTTTTGAGCATCCCAGAGCAACGAGCCTCCGCAGCCTCCTGCGCCAAACTGTGATGCTCACTTTGCGCACTGGTGCTGTTTTAAACCTTACTCTTACGGGTTTATGGCATTTATCGCTCCCGACTTCTTAATTCCAGAGTTTGGTGACAAGCAGACTGTGCACCGTTGCCTGGTAGGCCAAAGTCTCTGCTACAGCAACGAGAAATCACAGCAAGTGGTTAGCGCGGATCCCAGCAACGCTTCACCACGCGACTAGATCAGGTCGTTAATTTGCTTCAGGCACTACCTGACCTCTGCCTACCTACCCCCTGTTTCAGGAGAATTAAGTTTAAAATCACCGTAATTGCCTGGACACACAAGGATCTCATTTGAAATCAATTCATTCAGTTTCCCCTTCCGTGTTTCTAATATTGTTTCTGAAGTATCATGACAATTTAAAATAATTATATTTTAATTAGCGCTGATTTTCAGTGGAAGTCATGCACAGCCACTTAACAACTTCCACATTAGTACCCAAATAAGTTCCCTGTGATTATCTGAAGACTCAAAAGCAGAAATAATGAGATATTGGTATAATCTTTATTGAGTTCTTTATAAAAAGATCTCTAACAGTCTCTGTGAGCAGCACAGAGCCAGAGAAATAAATCAAATTAGCTCAGACCACAAAAACCCCAAACATGCAAACTGGAATTCACAATTGTCTAAGATATTTGCTTTGAATTTACTTTATCATTTTTAGTCATAAATAACAGCACTTTAAAGGATGACAATATACAGTCAAACAAATATTTCAGTTCTTTTGGTAAACACACACCTTGGGTTTTGAGGGTTTGGTGGTTTTTGGGGGTTTTTTGACTGGGGGGGGTGGTTTGGTTTTTTTTAAAAATTTCTAGGAGTTATTTCGAGAATGTACCTATTCAGTACCTTCTTTTTGAATGCTGTACATCAGCCAGCAGTCCCCAAGCACCCAGCCAGGTTACCTCTCTTGCCTTCGTCACTGAAGCAGAGCTGGGACAGCCAGGGTGACTCAGCACAGCACACGGGGGCCTTGGCTAGCAAGAGACTCAGAACAGAAATCACTCTTGCTGCAACTTAGGGCAGACAATGCATTGCCAGATTTTCTGAAGATCACTCCAAAAATTTATGAAATAGTCCTTGTAATTGTTTTCCTCCCTCCTGTGCGGTGTGCTAAGTCCTCTCTGCCCAAGCGTGGCCAGCGATTCCCAGCAGCAGCCTGGGTTCCTCACGGGTCGGGGGGTTCCAGCCCCAAACCCCACTGCAGCTAGTGCTGCTCTGCTCCTCTGGGGTGCTTTTAACAAGGGATCCCAAGGCATTCTTAGCGTCTCCTTTATGAGTTACGGGGTTATAGCTGCATTCATTTCACGGTTGCGGAGATTCACCAGTCATGGGTGTTCACTAGGAACGAAAGTCAAATGTCCTAATTAGTCACATAGTCCACTAATCGCTTGATTATCTTCATTTCCTGAAGCCAAAACAATTTAATTTTAAGTTTTGAGGTTATTTGTGCACAGGAGAATATTAGCTTGAATTAGAATATGTAGTTAAAAGAGAAACACATTAATTTCCCTGGAAAGGCTTTTTGTTTTGAATACAACAGCTTAAAAACCCCCATAGCTAAGTAGCAGTAGTACACTGCAGACGTACCTACATCCCCCCCTTTTTTTTTTTTTGACAGCCTGAATTATGGAAGTGCAAAAGGAAGAACAGTCATGTTGCTTCTAGACTAAAATTGCGAGCAATACATTTTACAGAAACAAAGCAGAGCTTTAGAGAGTGGGTATTTAAATGACATGGTATTACTCCTAAAGGAAATTTTACCGACAACAGCATGCAAATGTTTGGTATAGTGTTTGGCACAAAGAGAGAACATATGGTATTTAATGCAAGCAAATTGAACAGCTCTATTCTACAGTCAACTGGAGATGCATCCTACTGTAGCAATCCTAAATCCGGTATAAACAATTTCCCTCCAGATTTGCACCTGTACGAAATTGGTTGAATAAAAGCATGGTTCAACCAAGTAGACATTGTTAAACTTCATCCACACTTTCCAGATGCATACAAATGACAGATTCTGGGTAAAATTTACAGTAAACTATTTTGGGACTTCAGAGCTTCTCCATTTCTGTTCCTGAACTCAAGTGGCTGATACACAATCTGACTGGCCATCTGCACATGTGATCAACTGTCATCTCTTCCATCATCAGTGGGTTTTGCTATTCTTTATTTAATCCCAGTTGATTGAGTTTAAATTATTCTCGTTCAAATAGATGCATCAGCAGCTATCCACAGACCAGAACTAACTATGCAAAACCGTACGCTGCCAAAGAAAGAGACACCTAGAAGAGCCTCCCCAACCGTGGCCGCTTGTATCACATTAACAAAGTCAAGGTTGCTCAACACCATGCTGTGCCCTGAGTTACCAGGATGATCCAATCCTGCCCGAACCTCTCGAGTGGTTAAGCAATGCAGGCTGCTGCATCACAGCCCTCTGACCCTCAGATGGAGAAGACTTTCCATCCCCCGAGCACGACCCTACGCACGAGATGCTTTGCATCAGCCACAGCCCAGCTCTTAGCTTTCAATGGCATCACCATGCCGCAGGCATCATTTCTTCCCCCCACTAAAGCAGAGGCATTCTTTATCCTGTAATTTTAGCTCTCTGCATTTCCTTCAGCTTGCTGTTCCAACTCTACCTTGCTAAAATCTACCATGCAGTGCAAATAACCCAAACTAAATTTCCTGTGTAATGATATTATAATCACTGAATCTTCGGTTTCACCATGTTCATCAGATTTGGCTCCTTTTCTAGGATGAAACCCAAAAAATCTCTGTTCACATCGGCTGCTCAGTAGACTGTTCAGGGAGATAATTTTGTTTCACCTCTAGAAACACTTGAAGCTATTCTGAAAATATTCCTGCAGTCATTGCCAATAAAGTAAACTAACCAAAATCAATGCTTCTGACTTCTTCCACAAAACTCAAACATCTATATTAACTAACATTTATCTCTTCCCTTGCCCTACCCTACAGATCTATAAACATCTAACCCATTTGTGGAAATTTATATTACAATATTCATTTCAACCCATACTTTACGTAATGAGCTAAGTTACATATTACAATTCATAGAGAAGGTATTTCTTATTATTTCAAATTAAAGAATAATTTCGTTACCTGAAGGATTTATTTCTATAGTTTAGTATTGCTGAGGGTTCGTAATAGCATTAAAATAAGATATTATGAACTATAATCTCAGAATCAATGTCAAAATGTTTCAGCTATTTTTATGCTAAACATCATCTCTATGGAAACACCACAGTTAAATTTAATATGAATTATAGATTTTTCTAGTAATACAGACCAGCATTAAAGAGTCCAGACTAGTTTTAAAGGGAACTATGACTCTGGATTTCTGAACTGACTTACCAGATACCTTAACCATAATCATTTTTTATCTTTCTGCATTAACTTTCTCTCCTGCAAAAATAATTGCCTTTATGGCTATATTATGAATTATCAGTTGAAGTCTCAAAGTTCTCAAAAAAAAAAAAAAAAATCTCAGAAAATATTAACAGATCCCCCTCTACACTCTCTTTGATTAATGAATTAACTGCTCCTACAGACACTTAAACTCTGAAAGATATCTCAGAATAGCAAATATAATTATTTCTATCTTTCCATAATTTTTTAAAAAAATTAATCTTTTTTAACATATATTTCTGTTGAGAGTTTGGGATGCATGGTAAAGTGAAGGGATGGTGCCACAGTCTCTTATTATCTTCATGTTAAAAGAAGGAAGATGTTTACAAGCAATATTTTAACCAATCTGGCCTCAAAACTTCTAAATGAGAGTTTTGCCCCGTACAAATTCTGTGGAAGTTACGGTATTTCAATTTACGAGTCCATGCTGGACACAGCCTCCGTTGCAAGTGATGTATTTGATGTACTTATTGATATGTAATATAAATTGATGCCCCTTAATAAATATATATTTCCTTTCTATGCTTTTATTGTCTTGGCTTGATATTTTGTTTTACTATGGCTAGTTTATTTTAGTGTTAAGGACTAAATTTAATTTACACTAACTTAAGTCTTAAAGGACTTTAATAAAGGTGACAAATTAATTCTGCTGAGAGCATTCATCACAGAGCATCCGGAGCAATCCCGAGCATCTCTTGGAGTCAGCATGGGAGAACGCAGCTTCTTCATGCATTTCAAGCTGGCAGAGAGCTTGCACCAGGTTACGCTACTGAAAATAAATGCGTTGGCAAGTAAAAGGCACATTTCAGGCTAAAATATTTCTAAAAGTTTAACCTGTCCTCGAATTGAATAGGCCCTCACCTTTTGGGCTTCCTGACAAATGAGATTATTCAAGCATGTGATGAACGCCCGGCTCAGTGCTCAATGAAGAGGAGGCCAGCCCACTTTTTATGTTGCTTTAAACCCTTATTGAATTACTGCATCCAGAAATAGAAGTCGCTCTCAGCACGTTGTCACAGCACGTGCCAATGAGATGCATACCAAAACCTAGAAAATACACCAAAGGGCCTTTAAAATTAAAACGTCCAGAAATCACGCATGCAGCCTGGAAAACACCGTGCAGCCAGGTCCAGAGTTTTCATGTGTTGAGGTGAAACTCGGTATTTTTGACCCTTATTTTTACAGGTTAACTCGTATTTCAAGATTTTGAAGACTCCTAGGGAGCATGGGGGAAGCAGGTAAGTGAAGCAGCTCTTGCCCATCCTGAGGAAACTTCTATTTTGTCATTGTCATCGGTGTCTTCTCTCACCTGATTTAATCAATAGGCATATTATATGTCAACAGTCAGCACCTCTGTGTCAGAACTCACAATAAATCGAATCAGCACCATAAACATGTTGAAGATTATACAAGTCTGCCCAGTTTTTTGCTGCCAAGATAAAAATCCCAGCAGTGACAGCTAAAGGGCTGCAGTTTGCCAAAGGCACCGTATCAGCAAAGCAAGTCCCGGGGAATGGAATTAGCGAGACTTTAAAAAAAAAAGTAATAAATTAAATAGCTGGGAATTGGAAAGAGAAAAAAAGAAATCTTGGTCTGCTAACTTACAGGTATAGCAACTATTCTGAAAACATTGGTGCCTGATGTAAGAGTGGAAGGTTTCTGAACAGGAAAAAACCACTTTGGAGAACAAAGTATCAAAACTAAAAGATTCAAGAAAAAAATATATAGGTTATTTTTACACTGCCATGATGATTGTTATTAATTTGCGAGTATTTAAGAAAGAAATGGCTCTATATAACTTTATCATGAGATAATCACTACATGGACCATCAGACATTACACCCTGAGACAAAGGAAAAAAGTTCAATATAGAAACAGTTTTAATGTGCTTTTTCTGTGATGAGCAACAGAAAGTTCTACAGAAACTCTTTTTTTTTGTCATAAATCATTAGTGGAACCTCTCTAAGAATCCCCATTCTCAACCTGAAAACTTTCTGCACTGATACTTCTTGTCACTAATAACACTCGTATCAAGGATCAGCTATCTTGATAAAACCAGAAAAGTGCATTTTAAATCATAACCCAAACTGTAGGAACCGATTCAGAAATCGGCATCTCTGCAGAAGAGCATCCCCACGCGCAGAGCAAGCCCGCGCCCGGGCAGGAGCAGGGAAGAGCTACGATTTGCTCGACATATGAGCTCTTCGCAGACCTTGGAGTTATATAGGGTCAAATTTTATTTGCCTTTTCTCACGTGGGGTGTCTCAGTAGCAGCTCATAGGGATAAGAGTTGCTTGATAGAAACCATCTATCAAGTTAATCACCGAAAGTACTTTTCTTTAAGCGTATGCCAACGCTTGCTGGAAGGAACCCCAGGTGAGGGTGACACAGCCGCAGTGGGAGCCTGAACAAGCCAAGCAGCTTGTGACAGAGCTTGGCCTTCAGCTGATCGTGTTAACCTGAGGGTGTGCAGGGCACAGTGCATTTTCCCTCCATTACATTCGGAATTATAGAAGTTTGCTACTATTGGGGGGGGAGAGGGGGCAGAAATCAGGTGGAGAAGCACTACAGCTTGCTAAGAAATCTTGTACTTACATAAAGCTACACGCTTTTGTAAATATTTTATGCAGTTTAGATTTTCAGATTATGAAAAAATATATATCTCCTCCCCTCAGGACTATTCATTGCATGTGTTATTTTTAAAGTGACTGTTACTATTCACCTAATAAGACACCTACACATCCAACTAATACAAGAAGCCTGGTGACATAAGATTATAACATTAGCATACAAGGCTTCTCATGTATAATTTATAGGTGCCATGGTTTAAGCTATTTTTCCCCTTCTTGGATGCTAGGCATAGCGTTCAATTCCAGCTAATCCTTTCATCTTTTTCAATCTAGATTGTGAAGGTCAAACCAAATGCGATATTCCTTATATAACCCGAACCAAGGTCAGCCTTTGAATTTTATGATCAAAATTTCCCTCAGGAGGATAAAGTAGGAGGTAGCAATCAGTCCACCTCCTGAAACTAACCCCAGCTAATTACTGAACCCTTCCCTACTAAAATGCCTGTCTTGAAAAAGAAAATAACACTCCTACCATATTTTTGACAGGCTCAAGGGCAGAGCTGAAGGAATCGCACAGAGCACATGATGGTACTTTCCCATGAGCTGCATCCTGTATGATTTGAAACAGTGTCTATATATGCTACAAAACTAGTCCTTTTGTCTTTATTTGATTGGTTTTTTCCCCTAAAGATAGGCTGACATACCTACGGGCCATACGCGGCACTATGTTTGCGACGGCACTTTGTGTAGAAATTCAACATTAGAGATCTCAGAGGGAAAAGCATCCTCCCCACTTCCATTCTCTTGCTCACAGCTGACAAAGTTCGAGAGGTGAAGGATCAAAGTACTCAACATTTGAAAAATTTCACTCCGATTGCTTCTCTTAATTCACAGCCTGCAGCTACAGGCACAGGCGATGGGAGGGAAGAGACCCCTCAGGTTGGCTGGTGCCCATCCACAGCCCCAGCAGGCAGGGAGGCGGAGGTGGTGCCGCTCGGGGGGGCATAACATCTCACATCTCCTAAATTCACATTTCCCTGCACCAAGTTGCTCTTTGCTTAATAGTTAGGTGATTTTTCCTGCACAACTGCAATTTTTGCATGAAAACAGAAGGGTTTCCACACGCATGCTCTGCCTGGACAGCAGCTCCGCAGTCATGCCCTGCACACTTGGCTTGGTCACGCTTACCGTGCCCTCTGGTATTAAAGGTCCCAAAGTAGCTGCAAGTCTGGGTAGCAAGCTACTATCCAAAAAATAAAGGCTAGTACCATTTAGAAGTATTTTTCTTTTTCCTCTTAAAGTACAGTCTAAGAAACAAGATTCAGCTATTTAACACGGGCAAGTCTGGGAGAATCCTGAAATACCACATTTCCAGGTCTCTTAAAGCTCCTAACATCGGTCACGGTAGGAAAGGTTTTGCCAAGTTCCCTACCTGTTGCAAACACGTTGTACACCATCATGCATTCCCTTGAAAACCACTTTCGTTTGACGGACACAAAATTAGGAAAATGACGTGCTAGCCAAGTGGTCTCTTAGTAGTAAACAGAGGATTTCATGCCTTTCCCCCCCCCTTCAGTGAACACTGGATGCATAGTTACTTTTTCACACTACCTTGAGTCGATACTTTCCATGTCTTGGGCTCAAATCACAAATACCAGAATAAAGATTATTTTATGTGTCTTGCATCAAGCACAAAATGTTTCAGACTCATAAATGGTAGCAAATAGAGGTGAGAGAAACCTTTATCATTTCCAGTAAAGCTTTTTAGCAATATTGTTTTCAGTTTCAGTACAGGATTAAATAATTTGTAAGCATTCCAAGAATGTCCATACAGTGAAAGTAAAGGGGAAACTGGCATTTTGCTGGGTTTTTTTGCTTTATTTTGGGTTTTTTAAAAGGTGTTCTCAAGAGAGAGTTTGTATAAGCTGTTATTAGACATCCTGGTGTAGGAGGACTGGAAGAACATTCTTATTTGGAAATACTCTGCATATAACCAATGAATAAAACATAGCCCTTTGTGTGCACATTATATCATGTAGCATGACTAATCTTGGAATACTTTCTGGCTTTTCTAAATTCCAGAAAATTAGCGGATTAGCTCAAGTTGCCATTAATAAAAGATAGACTGTCACCTTAAGACTCAGTTAAAAAGAAATAAAACAACATAGATGCTTCTGAAAACTACGCCTGCTGTTTGCCCAGTCCCTGTCAGTAACAATACCGTCTGGAAACTTGGTGGCCTCATTCTCCTAGACTCCTTTTTGCACTATCATTTACCACTATCTTTGTTGTTGTTAGTCTAAGAAAAAAGATATTCAGGTCTTCTTGCAATACTTCCCCTCCCCCCCCCCTCCATTCTTTAAATAATAATAATAGTTATCTAAAATGGATCAAGATAAGGATCACTTTAAAGAGAAATAGTTCTAAATCTTTCTTTTCTGATTAAGAAGTTGGACAGGCTACAATTTAAAGAGAAGACACAAGCCACACACGTGGCTCTGCTTCATCATCTCCAGAGGCTGAATATTTCTTCAACTTAGTTTGGAAACCCCCTGCGGAAGGGACGGTAATTCTGATGAGCAGTTGCGTGCTGCCCACCGCGAGTTCTCCCGGTGAACGTGCAGGATCGGGGGCACGACAGCAACCCAAGCGAGGAGCAGCAGCAAAGCCCAGCACCCAGCGATACGAGCAACAAAATAAAAATAGAAACATCACAGCCACTGGCTCTGCACTCTCCCCGGGAAGCAGGGAAACCACTCCGCAGGTACCAGTGCAAATATTGCAGTTTAGTTGCCAAGCAACCCGCTTATCCTCCAAAATTCATGTTCAAGTAGCTATAAAATCACTTGTTCAAAGAAACCAGAAAACAAAAACAAGTTGTATCTGCAGCGTCCTATTTTGCTAAGCAAAGTGCAGGAGAAGCAAAAACTAAACCCCAACCAAGGTGTTCTGAACATAAATGAACGGCAATCACAATATTAGCTTTGGGATGCCAAAACTGCATTTTTCTCATCACGCAAACACACACGTGGAGCGCTGTGGGAATCAGCGCTCTCCAAAACGCCTTTTGGAAAGGGGGACCCGCTCATGCGCCAGCGCCCAACACGACCCACCGCATGAGGTCATCTTGACAAGCCTCAAAATACGATTTTACTCTAGAATGCACGGCAGAAGTTGTAGGAAATATTAGCAATAGTGATCAAAGCCAGCTGACCTACTACGGCACGCAGCCAAACATTTGCGGAGCTGTTTGTAATGATTCAGATAAACTCAATCATACAATCTTAACACACTACGCTTAAACATCACACATCCTAAAAAGCTATTTGTGGGAGGATCATTTTATTCTTTCGTTACTACAATAAGTGAACAGAAGTGAATTGCATCAGTCCAAATACAGGCTGATGTGAAATCAAGTCCTGGGTTTTTTAATCCAGTCGCTCACGGTTTTTTGTCCATCCACCATGAGAATTCAACAGAAACGCCAGCCAAGGACCACAAATCTCAGTGAACTGTTTTCAGATTTTTCAGTTATTTCCCATTACTCTCTAGTATGTCTTCCATAAACATACGTATATATACACATAAATCTTACTTGTGTACACTTGTATGTATATACGCATATACATATATGCAAATACAAATGTAAAAGGGTCAATATTAACTGCCACTCCTAATACCTTCAAAATGGAAACATTTCATTTAGAGACTCTGGACATTTTGGGACACAAAACTTTAACAACAAGGAAAAAATAAATCTTTCCTGTTTGAATAAAAAGAAATGTTTTGCTTTACCAAGTATATTTATTTTTCAGACAGGTTTGGGAAAAGATATTTAAGAGGTTTTTATTTAAAACCAATTAATGAAGTAATAAATATTTTATTTCTTCCTTTTCGGTGGCTGTGAGAGGGTCTAACCAGACTCCAACCAGGGCTTACCCTTATCTGCAGATGCCATATTATACCATGCCCCTCTTTGAAGCCTTAGTCAAGAGGCTGCTCCTCCCCTTGTGCCCTTGAAACCTCCTTTTGGACACCAAGGACTGCAGTTCAGGGTAGCGCAGGTGGCTCGGTGTGGGCATCCTCTCCCAAAACAGCATCCCTGGGGTGACAGCTCTTTACTGTACACAGATGCAGCAAATTAAAATTGGGGAAAAAAATAAACCAACTGCCAACCAACCAAAACCCCAAACCCAACAACAACAAAGATATTTTCACGTTAGGAAGACTTCTAATCAAAACCAAAGTTTACTACAGATTAGAGACAGCATGGGGAGTACAAGAGTTTCAGATAGTGGGTAAATTATTGTATAATATCTCTGAAATACTCCAATTGAAGAGTTTGATTTTTTTTTTCTTCCCTTTAAGGACAGAATCTTTAAAACTATAATACGTCTCTGTCACTGTGCTGGTCCATAATACTGTGTCTTTCACTAATCTTATTTTCCTGTCTCCTTGTTTCGTCTTGCTTTTGAAATGTTATCGTCTCCAGGATAATAAAGATATACCTCCTGAAGGTCTTTTCCCTCTGCTTTTCAAACACAGTTTATAGCAAAGTTCTGGTACAGGAAAATAATTGCACAAGAGTGAGCTGGGGATGAAAGATATACAGAGAGCAGAAAACTGGGGGGAGAGTTGAATACACCAGACTCCTACACTCATGACATCTCCACCTGGGGAGCTGCAGGCACCAGGAGGAAATGTTCATTACAACCCATGAAATGCAAGTTCAGTGGAGGGTCAAATATTTACAGGGAAGATTTTTCCTGAAGAACAAGAGATCCTTGGTTTCCTTCAAAAAACTTGGTTTGTGGAACCTGAGATTTAAGTTTGAGGAACCAAACCTAAAATTAGCAACAAGTATTTGAGAGCAAACCAGAGTCTCTCTGCTCTGACCTTCAGCAGGGAGCTGCTGGCTGAGGCCAGACTTTCACACTGGCCAAATCCTGTCTTTAGCATGAGCAGATGCAGTCTGATCTCATTTACAATTTCAATCAAACACCATACAAATAACTTGTGTGGGTTTTTTTGTTTGTTTGTTTGTTTTTGGATTTTTTGGTTGGAGGAGGAGGTGGCATGGTGGTGGTGGTGGTAATCATTGCAAAAACAAGACTGAAGCTCAAGGCTTTGGCTGCAGATCCAACTGGTCATGAAGGATGACTGTGTTGTCCATAACACATGGTCAGCAGATTTATATAGTTAACTGCAAAGAAAAGTTTGAGCAATGCATCTATGGAAACAATTGTTGGTGAGGAGGCAGATAAACTCCTGCCCAAGTCCTTCTATTATATATATGTGTGTATATATATGAATAGATATAGCTAAGATGCATATCTATATATTCAGATATACTTTTTATATATCTGAATTTTCAGGAAGTTTGAAATCTCATGTTTTCTCTTCTTAAAACCTTCCCAATTTAGAGTTTTTCCAAAGAGTCACATCAGTACATAATTTTTCCTCTTCAGTTTCTCCCGCACTCTCTAGCTCAAAATAATTAATAGCATGACACTGGTTTTAACTAACTGCACTTTCTATAGACTATTTCAGTTGGAAGTGACCTATGACGACCATCTAGTCCAACTGCCTGACCACTTCAGGACTGACCAAGTCCAAGAAATTGTAAAGGGCATTGTCCAAATTCCTCTCAAACAGGGACAGGCTTGGGCATCAACCACCACTCTAGGAAGCCTGTTCCAGTGTTTGACCACCCTCTCAGTGAAGAGATGCTTCCTCTTGTCCAGTCTAAGCCTTCCCTAGTTTCTGCATTTCTGCAATCCTATTTTTTTGGAAACATGTACAGGCCAGTTAAAAACAAAAAGTTACTGCCCTTGCCCATGCTGAATAGCTGAATCCTGACCATATATTAAGGTTTTACAGCTTCTGTAATAACACACTAATTTAATTTGCAAGTCCCAGCCCTGGAGGAGAGGGATGAAGATGGGACCTAGAGGAACCCCATCCTGCAGATCTCAATGTTCAGGGCAGAGGATCATGTCTAGCATCCCCACCCACCAGAGGAGGTTTCAGTCCTCCTCTCTTCCAACAAGCAGAGGAAAGATCTATTGTAACAGACTTTCAAAGCCACAGGCACTTTACTTCCCTCCCAGTCCAGGTGGTTTCTGCCCAGGAAGCAAAAGGCCGAAGGTTTTACATGATCTCATTTGCTTAATGTGTCCCTTTATTGCCACACTCAAACTAAGCATTATCCTCACGTCTTCTCAAGGTCAGAAATTCTCCTCTTCTCTTTGACTCCCTACCACCACCTGTCTACTATAATCTTAATTCACCACCACCACCTTATTCTTTTCCTGCTTCTTTGGGTTGGTTTTACTTTCTGCCATTTCCTTAGTCACTGGAGAAGCTCCAGAGTCTTCAGCAGGTCTGGATGGAAAGCTGTGTGTGGCTGGTCTTCCCCAACAGTCACACCCCAGTTTTCAGAATTAACCTTTTTTGCACATTTTTATGCTCCTACATAATTTTTATTCACTTCTAGACCAAACTCACTAGAAGAATTGTTTCCAGTAGAAAATCCTAAGTGTGACAAAGTTTTTTCCACTTCTTTTAATGCGATATATTTTTCTGTGAAAAGGGTTATCAATGTTACTGGCCAGTCCTATGAACTCAAAGCCCCATACTGGTGGCAATCATTTTTATAAGTCTCTGCTTCCTACCTTACACCAATTTATACTGTTGCATTCAAAAATATTTTTCCCAGCTAAAAAACCTAAAAGTCTTTGACGAAGAAGAGTATTAATACTAAATGCTGCCTTTTTCTCACAAATTTATCTACTTTTTCTTTTTTTTTTTTTTCCTCCAAAATGTCAGGTACACCGTTGGACACAAAAGTGGGAAGGTCAGAGATTCACAGGAGGCTGCAGAGCAGATTTCTTACTACTCACCACAGTGTTGCCGTAACTCAGATACGGTGGGGGTTATGGCTGAAGAGGCATTATTCAAACTAATGAAATAATCTAGACAAGATCCCTAGTATAAGCAGATTATTAGGCTAAAAATTGCTCCAGCTGAAAAAGCTACCTTCTCAGCACCACGAAGAGCAGTCAGCTATGGCTGGAGGACAAAACAGGGAACTGCTACACGTTCCTCGGTTTAAGCACACTACTACCCCGCAGTACTTCCCACAAGGTGCCTGTGCACCTTCTCATTACATATTTACTTGTTGTTCTCCTTAACAAAACAAGTAATTTTAAAAATGGCAGTGCAGCAAGCAAGATGGAAGGAAAGCTCATTTACAGTATGTCTGTGTACCTCTCAAGTACAATTGTCATTAATGATCTATGATATTATTAACAAAATCAATTTAGTTAAAGTGTTCTGTCAGGATGTTTAGCATTAATATAAATATTATCAGTACTAAAATTATTATTATGAGCTAAGAACATTACTAACCAAGATCATTCCATCAAACAGTATAGCCCATTGTTAATGTACGCTGATAGTATCTACCTCACTCCAGGTTTTCAAATACTAATTTTCCAAGGCAATATACCCAACTTTCGCTTGGACAGAACTGGAAAACATAATTTGTCATTTCTGCAATAAGCGTAGATGGGGATACATTATTGTTATATTGCAAGCGTGTAGTACTCCATTATGCAGAGCAGAAGAAAGAATCTCAAGTAGTTATTATTCCTCAATGTTTTAATGAGCAGTTCTTTCATGGGGAAAAATATAGCTGTTGCTATTTCTGTGTATGTGTATTATCCTTCTAACTAATACTTTTGTGACGATACCATGAATACACATATGGTAAATATCTTTGGCATTAACCTGCATTTGCTTTATGGCAGAAGTTATCTAGCATGCTCACCACCACCATATGCTTAAACCCAAACAAAAAATGTGAAGGATTATCACAAATGTCTCAACAATATTTGAAACCATATGGTACAATTATATTTCTTACCAGCTATTTACTCCATGTGTCTCTACACTGACAATCAACCTTGGAAAACGCAAGACAAAGCATATGTTGTACCACAGAGGAGCTGGACAACACATGACATTTGCTTTGCAAAGACATATGACAGAAGATTATTATTATATGGTCTGATTGTTATACACATTTCAAGGGAACCATGAAAAAGAAAACAGACCAAGAAGTTTTCCAGACAACACATAGATTCGGAAAATAAAAGTCCCCTTGATAATTTAATGGGATGTCAGAATAACCAAGATTGTCCTGCTACTTATTTATCCTCATTGGTGGAAATTCATTACTTTAGAAGAGAGTTAACAGTAAAGGTGAAAAGAGATTTGGATGAAACTTTTCCATGACAGCAATAAGTTTTTGAGGAAATAAATTTTATCTAAGTCTATGTTAAGAACAAACAACCAAGAAAACCTACGAAAACCAAATAATCTAACAATCAATAGAAAGTTGATGCAGGCAGCTGGGTTGAGAAACCTGTTTTTTTTCATATATAAGTGAGGGTTAATATTTCCCAGTATTTTCACACACGTGAAGGTCTGAAAACAGAAAAAGAGGAATCACATTTCAGGCTTGTTGGTATTTTCATGGGCACCCAAGAGCAATAACAATAGTTCTGCTTCCATTTTCATGATTTGCATCTTTCTACGCCATCACTCAATTTCATAAGTAAACTGTGCACACACAAGTTATTCAAATATTAGGATATGGTTAACCAAGATCCATAATGAAAGGTTAAAAAAATAAAGCACTGAAATTTCATAAGCCATTTTTCAAAAGCAAAAAGCAGATTAAAGAAATACTTAAAGAAAATCTCCTTTAAATTGGGGTAAAATATCTCAGCCTACTGAAGTGGTTTGGAGCCATTTAGGTCCAGAGCCACCCTTGGACGCTGCATTCTCACCAAAGTCAGTCTGGATACCAAAGCAACTGGCAGTGCTGGCCATGTAGCTCAGGGACACATCCTGTTTTACAATACAGATAGAAATTTTCCTTAAAAGTTTGGCCCAAAACTGGAGGAGCTTCATTCCAAACAGCTAGAACAACCTGAATAGGTACGAGCTTCAACTAGACAAACAATTACAGACCAGTTCCTACAGCATTTACTCCATTGCCTGTATGACCGGCAGCAAGCAAATAAATACTTTGACAATAAAACCCACATGAGATCATTAAAAAAAAAAAAAAAATTTCTTCCCCCCAAAAACAAGTTTTAGAGACATTAGGGTTTAGATTTGCCCTCAGAGTCATTCATTAGCCATTTCATAAGAACAGGTACTGGCCAGCAATGCTTTCTTCAGCTACACGCACGGAGCAGGGTTGGGCATCCCCAAGACTCCTGATCTCCTTCCTGTCTCTCTTCCGACGAACACAAACAGCTCTACCCTAAAACATACTGCTAAGATAGCACAAAGGCAGTTATCTATCTATCGGCACTGACCGGATATCCTTGTATCACAAGGCCGTGAGACACGGTCACCAGGATCATATATGAAATCCTTGAGAAGGATATTTAGGCAGAGAAGGAAGAAAAAAGAAACTCTCCAAGAAAACGAACAACTTTATTCACTTTTTGTCTAAATCCTTCATTCTTAATGATCTAATCAAATGTTTATCTTGACATCACCTGGTAAAATTGAACTTAACCAAGACCTGAAACAATTTAAATGTCAATTCCTTAGATTTAGCGGAGAGAACAGATGCATGACAAATTAGAAATACCACATATGCTCTACCTCAGAGCCAGATACACAGCCACACAAATGCCACAAATACAATTTTATATTTGTGCTTGAGAGCTAATACAAAGATTAGGTCCATAGTGTCACACAGGCTTTGACGTCGCCCACATGAACCATCCTACAGCACATTTGTGCACACAGCCTCAGTGGAAACCAACAGCACCATGAGTCTCTTGGCTGGACCGAGCAGGAAAGTCCTAAGGGGTACAAGAGACCACACAATGTGGTGCTGCTCCTTAGCACATGAACAAATGGGGTTATCAAAGCCTTTCTGCATTCTAACAATAATTTCATACAACACAAAGGAGGTTCAGTCATTGCTGAAGATCCCATCCAGACACTCTTCAGATTATTTGGTGACTTATGTGAAGCATCCTCTTATACCATCAGCCGTAGAAAGGGATTTCTGGTTTCCATAGCTCAGTAAAGTGGAAATGCTAATTCTGACTGGCATTCAAAAATAATAATAATAATAACAATAAAAAGGAATTCACACACAAAATAAGGAAACACAAAAGAGGTTATTTTAGGAAATTACTATAGGAAAAATGGTAATCCACATATAGTTCTCTGGTAAGGTTGAATTATACACCATGGGCTTTGTTTAGATGAACACTGTTTTGAAAACTGTTGGATTTATTCTGAAAAGGGAAAAAGTGACTGAAAAGGCTAGGAAAAAAAAAATCCCATCAAATAGATTTTGAACTACAAGCCACCTACAGGGATTTCTCATGTTGCCTCTTGTCTATCGGTTGTCTATCATCCCATCGAACTGTCCATGGGGCTAAACCTCTTTGCAAATGAACTAGATGCCTCTCAGAAAAACATATGCTGCAGTTAAGCAGAATTAATTATTTTTTGTATGAATTATCTGTGGCCTTTATCTACTCCCAGTGATCCAGATGAGATCTAGTCCATAACTTCCATCCATGAGGAGGGGAGTTGACATTGTAGGTTAAGAACAGCCAAGGTAGGGATATGAGGAAGAGGTGCAGTATGAATATCAAGTAAGAGAAACAAGATATCATTATAATTTATTACTGTTGTGAAAAAAAGATAATTAACATACTTACTCACACACTCTTCAGAGGGACAATTGACAGAAGGGTATAGTGACCAAATTATCATCTGTTTGAGTAGGATCCAAAGAGATCCTGAGGAGCTAGATTAGGATTTTACATGCACCAGCCCAAGCTGAAGGCTGAAAGCCCTCGCACAGCTGCCGCCCCGCACAGCCCAGCTGTGGCCCTGCAGCTTCCCGGCCACCCAGAGCTCAACTTCCAACTGCCCAAGGGACCTGCCCAGCCCCACCAGGCTCAACACTCAGTGCAAGCACCAGGCCTACGCCCAAACAAAACCCAGGATTTGCAAGAATGAATCTTCAAAAGAGCTCAGAGCATTCGGCATTTTCAGACAGAGCCTAACATGAGGAAAAAGCAAGAGTTTTCATTCTCCTTTAGGTGTTTGCTGGGACAGACCATCTTCAAGTCATAAAATAAGCCAAGGCAAAGAGAGGTATGAAACCCAGGTCTTCAATAAACTGGACACATGTTTTAGCCATTAAGGTAAAACATAAAATACAGCCGCCTCCAGCTCTATCAACCTTATCCCTTGCATAAGGGAAGAAAAATTACTGGTGACACTTCACCGAGACGCCTACGCTGATGACTAGCGGTAAAACCTACCCCGTACCTTTTTCTGCCAGGGATTCAAGCCCACCAGTCTTTACCACCACCAAGACACCCGATTAACAGAAGTAAGAGAATCAGCACAAGAAAAACCACCAGATAAATTTTGGCCTAAGCTGTACATGTGTATGCACACACAACCTGTCTCTTCATTTCTCACTGCTGCTTCAGAAGAAAGCATGTACAGTTTAAGACTAACAAGATAGCCGTGCTTTCAAATACTTATCATCATGTTCTGCAGTGCCCAAGAAGTGCGCAGTAACATTTATTGTTTTTTAAATGAGAGCCTTGCATCAGAAACACTGAAGATGCTCACAACCAAAACAGCCAAAGCAAAACAGCAGAACAGTTCATCAGTGGTTGCACAAGGCCAAAAGGGATGGTTTGGCCATTTTGCTCATGAGAAAAATGAAGTAATAAGATGATGCAGTTTGGTAAAGATAAGTGAAAGCATTTGTTCTGTATACATATTTAGAGAGGAAGGAATGAAAACAAGGACAATTTGGGTACTCAGGGGCTGAACGTTCCCCCACTGTCTCCTGTTGGAGGGCTTTCACTAAGTGCAGTCCTGCTGGAGCCCTTACAGTAAGCAGGCTGAATACAGATGCTGGCTTGGGCATCACGCTAAGTATTGCTTTTAGTCAGCTCCACTGAGTGGAAAAGGTCACCTTTGGTTTCCTTTTAAACAGTCTTTAAGTAGCAAGTTAATGGTTCTGTCTACACTGAATTCCCTGGAAAGAGAAGAAAACCAGAGCTCTCACCATGGGGATGGGGTGGAGGGACAAAGTCGAAAGCTGCTGCACTCTCTCACAGTGAATTTTTTTTTTTTTTTTTTTTCATTTTTTTCCAGTCAAATGGCAACTTGATGGGGGGGAGAAAATAAATAACAACAATAAGAAGAATTTCCAGCTATCTCTGCCTCTGAGCAAGATGCACAGGACACAGCTACATGCCATTTCATTAGGTATCTCCAAGAAACGTTTGTTATTTTGGCTTTTGTGCTCAAAACCAGAAATCATAGAAAAACAACTTCAAGAGGAAAACTTAGTCTCAAAAAGCCATAGCAAACTGATTTGTGTGAGAAATGAAGCAAATTAATGCAAACCCAAGAAAAATCAAAGGGGCCATATGATTATCACAAGATTTTCAGCTCCTAAAGGATTGAGAAGAGGAACAAACACACCCTGGAACCGTTTATGAAATAGCAGTTGGTTAACGCATGTCCCCAATTCCTGTACAGAGTAAGGGCAAGGGTGAAATATCATTCAGGAAGTTGTTCTACACCTGTACTCAGATCCTGCTAAAAATTTACAGCAGGTAAAATGATACAATTAGTCAAGTATACCAACTTGACTCCAGCAGCTCCAAGAATGTTACTCGTACAGACGACATATGGAAGTAGGGATCAGTTTTAAATAAAGAGGATATAAGGAATAACATAATTCAGATAAGGTGAACAAACAATTCACCTGTGACCAAAATTTAAAACCACCAATAGGAACAGTTTTAGTAACTCTGACATAAATAATTTTAATATACATGGTGTGGACTGCAGTTATTTGAAAAATGAAGAATCCTTGCAACCTTAGTTCTATTAACAGGCTTACTGTGTATATTCACTATAGGATAGAATTACATTTGAAACCTATAGATACATAAGAGATTTTTTTTCAGCAAGCTAGAGAATATTTATTCATAGGAAAAAAGGTGAATTTAACCAGGAGACACACACTGGCACTTTTTTTGAGCTAGACCAAAATCAAACGAGAGTAAAAACAGTTATCTATGAAACATAACTGCCACCTTGTGATTGAACAAGGCAATTCAGGTAGTACTTGGGGACACAAAGCATTTGGATTACAGTTGTCTCCTCCTCCCAAATCATCCTCAACCTTTGGAGAAAAGATTTGAAAGCAAATCATTCTCTTCCATGGCCCTTCACGAGTGGGTGGCAGAGGCTCCCAATCAAACCAAGACACCCATAAACATGTCTGGTCCTTAAGGCTCTTGTGTTTTATCAAACTTCTAAGATTAAGGACTGCATTTTCCGCTTCATTATTCTCACTTGACTATTCTATTGTTCACCAAATAACCATTAATTACCATAACCACATAAGTTCTTTTGGTTTGTGGTTTTGGGGGTTTCGGTGGGGTTTTTCGCCAGAATATTCCTTTCCATAAGCAATGTCTGTCATTATCCACAAATACTACAGGGTTACGTGTGGGAAGGAACAGTCTTCCAGTTACAAATAAGAGCACTAGGAGGATGCTGACGTGGTTAAATATAGAACTTACAAAATATTATGTTTCGAGCACACATTATGAGAAATTTTTAATAAAAGTTTAGGAAAGCAATGTCGCTGTATGTTACTGTGCATTTTATTGGAAAGTCCCTTTTCCTGTGAAATCCCAAGGATGCATTGGGTTATTGTGAATGAAATTCTGAAGAACTTCTCAGTTAAACAATCTTTGTACTAAAGACTTATCTGAGAAAGCGATCAGTACATCTGTACTTCACACTTTTCAGACATATTAACAGTTCTGTTTCCCAGCTTCAAATATCCAGATGTGATTAATCAATAAATCAACACAAAAGAAATCACAGCATAAAAGGGAAATAAGATAAATAATAAAAAAGATATGATGAATAATTAATAAGAAAATTGATGTCCTTTCTTTTGAATGCAAATTGTCTTACCCATACAAGAAATATTTGACTGTTCAGATTTTTATAAGACTATCACTTAGTGGCCTAAGGATACTCTTACATTAAGGGTCCATTTAGTATTTTATACTAAGCATACCAAAAGGGCACCATACATAAAGAAGTAGAAAGAACTGGTATTAAATCTATAAGGTAACTTTGCTCAAAGTTAACATATTATTTTAATAAACTTTGGTCATTCAGTTACAAGCTAGAACTTCAAGCTGATTTGAAAGCACATGACATACAGAAGCATTTGATTTATCTCAGCAAGATATTCTTGGTGAAAACAGTCTCTATAACCAGTCTCTGGTTTTCCCTTGAAGACCGCAGTTATAAAGCATCCTTGCAACAGATGACTTCTGTATCATTTAACTTGACTTTACAAAGGTAAAAGAAAAAAATAAAATACCTCATTAAAATGGAGGAAAAATCCTAACCATATCTAGCACCGGTCCCTTGTCTGGTTTGTAACAAAATTAATGTCGGGGTGCTTTTGGTGTTCCTGCTGTCTGTGTGCAGTTACTGTTTGACTCAGAGCCCGAAGGTAGGGGGGTCGCCTGATTTGAAGGTGTCAGAGAGGCTTTTTGGCAAAGTTTGCCATGACACAAGGATACTCTGAGACATCCCAGCAGGTGAGGGCTTGTTAAACCTTGAAACAAATAAAAAAAGAGAAGGTGGAGTCAGAGTCAGTCCTGCCCTGCCCCAACACACACCCACCCCTCTGCCCAGGGTTGAGCAGCAGGAAGAGGGCCAACGTTGAGGGCTGTCTTACCAACATAGTGGAGGGAACAGCAGAACACCAGTGATTTGCCAAGGTAGTCTGAGGTTTAAGAGACTGCGTATTTTCAGGGCCTTTCAGAAGGCTAAAGGTGAATTCTACATGCAAGATGAACAGTATTGCAAAATGTATTTTTTTAAATCTTATTAATTTTTGATTATACAAGAAATATGCAAAGAAAGAAAACTAATCAGAAAAGACCGTAGTGACAATGACAATGCAAGCCTTCGGGTCTTTGCTAGGCAACACTCAATGCCATTTCATTAGAAGAGAGCAGTACGATCATTTCCAGTATTTTCCTTATACCCACTGCCTTATTTTGACCACTGATCAGTTTTGCATCTTTTATTCCTGGGAGTACAGTCATGACATCATTCCCATGCTAGCTAATACTTGGGGCAGAAGGTTACTCGTGCTCAATTTCTCCATCACTATTTGCCACCTCTCAAGAGCCGAGCACGCCCCATGCCCACCAAGGAATACCTCTGTCCTCCACACTGCAAAGCTCTGCAGAGCCAGGACCAAGTCCAAGTCCTGTTACATCCGCTAGAAAGACTCCTGTTCACTTCACTGGGAATTGAATCAGACTCAGAAGTAGTTTCGAAGTCAACTTGCGTAAGTGAATAAATGACTAACCTAGAAACAAGGAGCATAATGACTTTAGTAGGCCACGCGTTTGGTGCAATTTTAGTGGTACATCTGATGGATGCTTCCTGACTGTCAAATTTTAAATAGTACCATATTTAAGGTTATTTCTGTCAAATAATTCATTGCTAATTGGGTACATGTGCTAAATACAAATTAAATACCGGTACGAGCCCATGAAAATTCAAAGCAATGCAATTATCATTTTAGTCCTTATATAAAGCATCCCATCATCATGGTATTCAAATTTATCCTTTCACATATTTACAATAGACATGTTCAGATTGTACATCAAAACCCAACTACTGCACTTATCTGCATACAAGTTTTACTTGTCTGTACATCTACACATTTTTTTACTCTCAGGAAAAAATACTGCCTGGAAACACTGGAGAAACTGATTTCATGTGTGGTTGTGTGTGTCTCATTGGCAGACTACTGTTTAAATTGCTATCCTAAACCAAGGGCTAAAAAACCCAGGTCCCACCAAAGAAAGAACAAAAACCTCAGTGGAATTATAATTGATTTTTAATACTTTTACACATTACTAAGAAGCACTAGTTGCATGACCAAATACTACACCAAGGCTGGGAAGCAGCAATGCCCACTGCAGAAAATAACCTTTAGAACTTATCTTACCTTTCTGGGTTTGTTTTCTTGTACCCAATTCCATGGCCAAGGTGCAATTTATTGCAGATTCTTACCGTTATTATTCTAATGAAATATTTCTTTTACTCCTGGGACCTCACTGCAATAGCACCTGAGTTCTTTGCAAACACACATTTCTTTTTGAAACACCGCTGTGTGATGAGCGGATACTTTACAAAGAGCTGAAGCAGAGAGAGATTAAAGCCAGAAGTACCTAGAAATTGCAGGTGCCAGGTGGAGCCACAGAACACAAACCTTTTAGAAAATTTGGCACTTTATATAATCCAATATTGTTTCTACTAACTTGACCGGTGGCCGTGCCTGGGCCCTGCTTGGATCTTTAGAAGGGCTGTTCAATGTCTGGAGGCCAGAGCAAATCTTCCTTTTGCATGGACAGCAAAAGGGATCCCATCAAAAAAAGATAATATCACCATGGACACAGTCCAGCAATGACATTTCCTCATTTTTTTTACTTTGCAGTTTAGTGACAACTATAAATCCTGGTGTTCTGTGTAGGATTTCTCCATCGTTTCTTGAAGAAAACCAAGAAAAACACCAAACAAAAAACCAAACCCCTGTACACAAAAAGAAAGAAATTCAATGAAAGATTATTAATGGGAGTGGATCCCGGATTCCTGATACAAAGGCCTGAGCATGAGATAATTGATGGCAGTGATAGCATCCCACACAGGGCATACCAACAATTAGTTTGTTGGAAGGAAACAAACCACAAGATACAGAAATCTTCGATTTCTAGTCACAGCTCAAAGTCTACTGAGGCAAGATTTTTTTTTTCTGCTCATTTTCCCCCTTGATGTTTCCTGGTACTGCCTGACCCATCTCAGCCTTTGCCCTTTCACAGATGCATCACCTAACTCCTTCCCCACCACTTCAAGCTAGACAGGCTCAGGAGTCTTCTGATCTCTGCATTTCGGCACCCACTCCAAGCCTCCTTATCAGAGCTGCCAGAACATGTCCTACCCCTTTCCCTAGCCCCCTCCTGCAGACAGTGTCCTTTTTCTTCCCCTCCAGGTGCAAACTACATTTTTTTCAAAGGTGCATCCTTTGGAAAAATAGCAGGGATTTTCAAACAAGGACAGAAGCAGACCAAAGACCACTTCTTAATAAAAAGAAAAATTAACTCCTTTTCTCAAAAGCATGAGGATACGAGAGGATTTGGTCCATTTGATTTTTACATCAATGATTGTCAGCACTTTACCAGGAAAAGCAATGCATTTTTTCCAATTGGCATCCTCAGAAACAGCTGAAATTTTCTAGAGAGATTCCAGCAGATACCAACAACAGACACATTTTGCTCAAGAGATTAAATTTATGCAGAGTCTCCTGCAACTCAAAATATATCCCAATAACATAGAAGCATTAAGACACGTGACAGTGTTGCTCCAACCCTTCCCAGCTGGCAGAGCTGCCCAGGCAATGATGCTCCCAGAGCCGCACATGCCAAGGATGCGGCATCCCGCATGCTGCTCCAGACTGGATTAGCCCAGTGCTGCCTTTTTGCACCAAACACGCAGGACTAATGGAAGAATGACAAAGATGACCAAGGTCTGGCACTGAATAACCCTTTGGCTTGCGTCAGGATTGATGGCCCAGCAGCAGGAACCGCTTCCCCCGTTTCAGCAGGGGTAGGACATTGCGGGTATTGGAAATGGCGTTTCATTAGCAGTAGGGTAAATCCTCAAGAATGGAAATACACAGTGACACGTTGTATAAAATAATCCCAGACACTGAACACAATTCTCTTTTTGCTTCTTATCCATGATGATTAGGTGACATCTGACAACTGGATGCATTTTTTTTTTTTTTGGGGGGGGGGGGGGGGGAGGTGAGTGTGTGTGCTACAGAGCATTATTTAGCAAAGCTACCTTCTACACAAAGCTGCGTAAGAAAGTCTTTGAAGTGAGCTTTTTAGAAACAAGCTGTAGTTTTAGATGAACTGTGTGGTTCATGCAAGCTAAGTCACACCTGCGTGCAAGGCAATTAGCAATTAAAATGCTCCATCAATCAAAGATTGGATACATCCTTTGTACATCTTCACTAACATCATAAAAGGGGTTGAGATATTGACAACACCTTCTTAGTTTCCTTTCTTATGCAGAAACGGAGTTGAAAGCCAAGTCTATTACTGCAGGTTACGAGTTCCCTCCTCAATTCTGTCCACAAGTGCTGATAGCCATGTCATTTCCAGGAATCTGGGCTCTTATCTTGGCATGTCTGTGTCAATCTGGAAGTTCATCATTTTCAATTTCATAATGTCTGACAGCCAGAAGTAATATCGCTTTGAGTGCTGGGTGGTTTAGACTGCTGCAAATACTCCTATATACTTGGTATACAAACCCATAGAAGTGCGCAGCAATTTTCCCTTAAAGGGGGCAAAAAAAACCCAGCTGTGGTTCAAATTGCAGATTGCCACCCCTGCTGCAGGGACATGCTCGTGGCAGAGACTACTTCTCCCCAAACACAACAAAAAAACCTGCAGAAAATGCAGAGGGCTCGTGTTCAACACATCTCCTAACAGCTCTTGGGCAAACATCAGGGTAGAAGAATATTGAAGATTACATGTGGCCTCTTATGGCCAAAGAGATGATATTCAAGCTCCAGAATTACTTCTAGCCAGAGCTATAAATTTAGGCTCTTTTGTTCGTACCATGCTGTACAAGTTGCCAACGGTTTAAGCTACTTTTATGACAATACTAGAAATCCATAACGTAATAAAATTTAAATGCAGTTATGTGGACACTTTTGTTCAAGGGTTCAGAACTGTAACAGACTTGTGTTCTGGTAGGTTTTTTAAATATATTTTTACTGCAACAAAGACCTCCTGAAAAACAAGAAGTGTGCAGAAGCTGTGCAGAGAAACCTTTTTTAAGTTTAGGAGTGATATCATCAATTAGGGTACAGACAGAAACATATTAATCCTTACCACACTTGTCCACAATTGTTGCCTTTAATCCCTATAATAAAACAGAACGTGCTTTACTGCAGACGTTCAGGTGCTGCTGCTAAGAATGATACTTACCAGAAACATTTTTATATGGGATTTAGAGCTACACAGTTTTGGATCAAAATGCTTAGGCTGATGACCATGTGCTAATTAACCCAAAGATCGCAGCGATATAATTGGAAATGAGATTTCCAAAAAGCAAGAGATGGCCATTTTTACTTGCCGATAAGGATAGATCACTTGTATATAAAACCTCTGCAATGCAAAACCTGCATAATAGCTACAACATTTTGGCAGAAGATGAGAAGAATCTTTCCCCATCGTGCATAAATTTAATAAACAAAATGTATCTGAATTAACTTCTTGTGAGTTTTGTCTGGTCTCTATTTTGTGACTCTGCAGTCGCAGCACTATGTTGTTCAACTGAGCATAGGCTCAATTTTTTAAAGAAAAGTCACAGTAAATTTGATAAATAGAGCCAATTTTTATTTTACCTCTGTCATGGTTTAAACACAGGCAGCGAGTAAGTACCACGCAGCTGCTCACTCACTGCTTTGTTCCCTGCAGTGGGATAGAGACAACAATCAAGGGAAAAAAGTAAAACTCGTGGCTTGAAAGAAAGATAGTTTAATAGGACAGCAAAAGAAAACAACAATACACAAAATGAGTGATGCACAATGCAGTTGCTCACCACCCATTGACCAATGCCCAGCCCATCCCTGAGCAGCAATCACACCCCTGGCCCGGTTCAAGTTTATATACATCATATGGTATGGAATATCCCTCTGGGTCAGCTGTCCTGGCTGTGCTCCCTCCCAGCAACTTCCCCCACACCCCCACCCCAGCATCCTTGCTGAATGGACAGCTGAAAAGTTCTCGACTTGCTAAATGTTGCTGAGCAACAACGAAAACTTCAGTGTGTTATCAACACCAGTCTCATCCTAAATCCAAAACATAGCACTACACCAGCCACTAAGAAGAAAATTAACTCTGCCCTAGCCAAAACCAGGGCAACCTGTTCAAGTTTAGGCCACTCCGTAGCCATACGTTTGAAAGGTGTACAAATGAGCTGCCTACGAGGAATAAGCTTCTAATCTAACATAGATCAACATGATACGGGCAACCCCAGTATTACAGCTACTATCAAGCTGGGCTTAAGGATAGATCAGTAGCCCTCCTTAACCATCAGTATTTATTTGCAAAGCTTGCTGGAGTGTAAAATGGATAAAGCTGAAGCTCACATAAAACTTGGGAGTTGAAGAAAGGAAGAATCAGAAAAATAATTGACTATAAATATACCATATGGATTTTTCTCTTTTTTTTTGAGAATTTTTATGGGGTTTGTTGAGCTTTCACCATATAAAATTGAGAAATATTCCCCTTACACTTTCTTTAGGAAAAAAAATAAACCCAAAAATTGTTCAGGAAGTAAATAGAACCAATACCCAAAAGCCATAACGTGAGAAGTATCGCTTAATAGCGTACATGGGTTTTAGATCTTTCCACATAACTTTGCCAGACAGCGCAATTCCCAGCCTTGCAACACTGCTGATATTTCAGGCTGCATCTCTTCAACTGAGACAGCCATTCATATCAAATTGTGTGGGCAGTTGGAGACAAAAACGATTCTGATGTACAGTTTTCCTGTGCAGGTAAGACAGACACAGCTTAAGCAATCACTGCTCCTCAGTACTTGTTAATGATCCAGCATTGCTATCCGCTCCTCGTCTGCTGCAGTGTAAGGTTAGATGGCTCAGTTTAAACACACGTCACTAACTCCGGTTTTAAAAATCATAATTCCAAGAAACACTTATTTTTAATTAGATACAACCCCACTGATTCTAGTGATATGTTTCGTTTAAACCTAGAAAATCCTCTAGCCTCACCGCC
The DNA here is from genome assembly GCA_013400195.1 of Aramus guarauna. Taxonomy (NCBI): domain Eukaryota; kingdom Metazoa; phylum Chordata; class Aves; order Gruiformes; family Aramidae; genus Aramus; species Aramus guarauna. The sequence continues at coordinate 665,143 of VXBL01003291.1, forward strand.
TTGAATCAGTCTTCGGCAAAGCTAAAAGATTCACACATGAGTGTCTGCACCGAAATCCAATGAGTCAGCACCACAGCTGGTGATCCCAGCTAGGTATGACGCTAATCGGTTTTAAGAGTGCCATCATAAGCAACTTTGAAAAACCTTGCAAAGCTGAAGGAACAGCAGTTTTGTGCAATAGGCAATGACAGTGCAATAAAAGACACGAGCAACAGCATATAATAAAAAGAGTATCTTGTTAACCGTGTTTAATTAGCAGTCAGGTTGGTCTACATTTATTTACTCCGATTAGATCATTAGCTGAGTGTTTGCATAAAGAAAAAAAGTTAAATTTCTGCAAGTCAGAGGGCAAAGGAAAAATATTTGCAGGATTTCCAACCCTTCCAAAAATGCTAATGATCTCTGACTGCCAATTACCACTTTTTCTGAAATCAAATACAAGAGCCAAGGCCTTGGGAAGAGATGATTGCTTCTGGTTTTCACTGAAGTTCATTACATATTCCCCTCAAAAATAAACCACAATGGGAAACACAATAAAGCTGTGATATTTGGAATTCAATCATTTTAATGCAGCAGTTACAACTTCAGCGGGTCAGTGTGCGGCATAATAAATACAAATGACACAGCAAGCAGAAACCAGGGGTCTGATGTTACCATCATCTCCTTGCTATTACCTCCAACGTATCATTTTACCTATAAAGATTAACTACCCTAAAAACAGCGACTTCACAAAACTCATTAAAGGAAGGAAGGAAGGAGAAAGACCTCCAGAAACGCACACGCCTTGGTACCCAAACGCAGGCAAAGGCTGTAACCAATACTAACAGTAAAGCAGACCAGGCTTTAAATGCTCGCTCAGGACAATGATTAGATTTTATCTTTGCTTGAAGATTTGGCGTAACGGTAGGGAAAAATAAATTACAAAGCCAGAAGGGATGTATTATAGAGCAAGATTTGGGTTTTTTATTATTATTTCTTAACAACATTATGATCCTTTGTTTGTATTTTGGTGCAAGGACACAGAGTTCTGGGTTTCAGAAGGTTCAGGAGGTGTTTTTTACTGGTTTTTATATGTTTTTATATAACTATATTATAATCAGTACAAATTCTGCAAGTGTTATTAGGTGGAAAATAGTAACTCTGCTTTCTACACCATTACTGAACAAATTACTTCTCTCATGCAAGGAATACATTCAAATTTTATTTGCATCAAAACCAAATTTTGTGACCGAGCTCTCTAAGCCATCATTTTTAATACTGAAAAATATATAAACTGTGGCTATAACATAACCAAGAGGTGTTACAAAAAAAAAGCTGGATTTAAACAGAAATTAAAAAAGAAAAGAATGAAACCACTACAACCACGAAGATGAAGCCTTCTGGCCTTAAGAGCATAGAGGTGGACAAGCTCTTTGTAAGATGCAACTGCTACATATCATTAGGGTCTGGCCACTGTGCCTTCACTGGTTTCGTTCCCTTGAACCGATTTGCCTAGATGAAAGCTGGTTTAAAAGTTGTACTCTCTCCTACAGACTGCAGTTTAGACATGGACTAGAGTTATTAGTTTGGGACTATCATCAAAAGTCTACATTCACCAAATGATACCACAAGAGTGTTCAATATGAGCAGCTACTTTCTGTATAGAAAGCTGGAAATATCAGATTGCTTCTACTAGCTTCAATCATCATCGCTTTTTTGGGGGGTTTTTTTTTGAAGTGGCAATCAATAGAAACACAAGCGATCCATTAACTATATTGAACCCGGTACTACCAAAATAATAGCGCAAAAAAAAAATAGAGAGAACCTACTAAAACAGAAGCATTGGTTTCTTTGCCTGTTGTGTCCTCACTGGAGCTTGTGAGAGCCAAATAGCCACAGAGGCACCCTGAAAGGTGCCAGCCACGCAAGTCTCTGGGAATCTTCACTTTTCAGCATTTCAGACCAAACAACAGTACAGAATAAAAAGTTCTCTGAAATAATGCACCGTTTTGTGCACAGCAGAAGGCAGGACTCCAGGCCACAGAGCACTAAGTGTTGTTTATGCAAATATGCTCCAAGTCACATTCAAATGTTTTCTTGTCAGGACAACACTCAAAGCACTTTAATAGATCAGTCAAGGTCCCATGGGTGGGTCTTGCAAAGACCTTCACAGCAGTTATTAATCCCAGCCTATTCCCGGACCCCTGACAGAGGCAGCTGTGATAAACACCTGTAAAACTGGTCTCCTACTCAGTACCTGCCTCCAACCTTGGAGTTTTAGTGCTCTGAAGCCACTGAAATAAATTAATAGAGTAATAGGGTTAAATCTACCCCATTCTTGGCCTTAGCAGAAGGGAAGACTGGAAAAAAAAAAAAAACCTATGTGGAAAAAAAAAATATGTATTTAAAATCTCTGATGAGCTCATTTTCTGACCTTTACAGCCTCACACAAGTGTAAATGCATGAATTCAAATTAATTACAATGTTAAATAAATAATAGGGAACTTCCCTCCAGTCTCATCCCCAACTCAAACAGCTCCAAAAATGGCAGCACTGGGAAAACTCATTGAGACTTTTATATAAGTGTCCTGAAGGACGTTCAGGGCATCACCATTGCATTGGCAGTCCACAAAAAGTCTTTGCAAGAGTGGCCTAGAAATGGGCCAGAGTATCAGGTGGTTGCACTAAAATTAGCGATAACAAAAAATGAGCAACAGCTAAATCCTGTCAAATTATTTTGTTTCATAGAGGGTTTGCCATTTATCTTATGGTAAATGAAGTGTTTTCATTCTCCAAGGTTGCAGTTTCAACAACCTGTAGAGTAGTTAGAACATGCCTAATCTCTAAATCTTCCCATATTAAAAAAAAAAAAGCAGTAATGCCAGTGCACCTGATCCAAGTTTTTTCTGTGTAAAACTGAATCTCCAATACTCTGCATGAGAAATCAATAGCAAGCCTGACAATCTCTCCCAAGCTCCTCCACAGTCCTCTTCACATGAATGATATTGGCAAGGTCGCTGCCAACGCTGGCCCGATGCTTTCCAAGGCGCTTTGCTTCTTCCTTTGTTCAGAGGGAGAAGTGACATGGGGTTTTGTGCTGCTTTGCTTGCTTTGATTGTCTTTTTTGCTCAGAAAATTAAATTTCATGAAGTTCGTTCTTATAGATTGAACACTTTGTGCTAAACAAATGGTTATAGTCTTTCTAGTGCTTTCAATAAATTAGAACTAGATGTTCAAGCCAATATTGAACTGACACAAATTAGATTTACCAAGCAAAATTTTCCAAAAATATAATCTTATCGAACAAGTACTGTATTTTGCACCTGTCAGAAAATGTTTATTACTTTATTTCATTAGCATGTCCTGTCAACCTTTAATTTTAAATTGCCTAGCAGAACAGAAAAGGCATTTCGCTAAGAGACAACTAACTTTTCATGGTAAGAAAGATCAGCTAGTATGGAATAAAGTACCACTATGTCTTTAGGGTAATTTTTTGTTAGCCACTTGGACCAAATGATTTATGTAGTTATAATACACAAACCTGCCAGCAGGCTCCCTCTATTTGTAACAGAATTTGTCAAGTCTGAATCATTCGCATTAAAATAATAGTAATCTATTTTAAGCTACTTGGATTTTTCAGTTCTTGCTCTGTTGCCAATACCAAATATTTTCTATCACACGGTGTGGGTTTTGCTAGCGTTCATTTAAAGGAAACCTCAAAAAAAGAGATCCATGAAAACTTTTTTGTATTTTCTGCTGCTACAGGAGATTTTTCATTTTAATGGATGAAATAAAATCCTTTTTAAAGCAATTAAGAGTAGCAGTCTTCGCTCGACACATATGCACAACTCTCATTATGTCTAAGGGAGTTGTGTGAGTGCTGAAGGAACACCTTACGCACTCAGCGGTTGTGCTTTTGGGAAAGACATACAAGCTTCAAGCAGCTGCTGCCCAAAATCCACTTCTTGAATGATTTTCAGTGTATCTTGCCAAGACTAGAGGAAAGGGACTATTTTGAGGGAGCAGGTGAGAGCATCGCACCTGATGAGGTGCCTCCCTGAGAGCAGGACCTTTTACCAGCTCTGCCACATGTGGGTGACTTTTGGCAGCAAGGCTGACATCCTGCCTCCAACAACAGCTACACAGTGTTCAACTAGAGCTTGTAGGAAACCTAAAGTGTCCTTTGAACACCCTAGAGGTTTGAAAACTTGAAGATGGTTTTAGGATTCTTGGCCAAAATCTCCAACTGCCCGCACTCTCCCCTATCAGAAGGGAAATGCATCTCTCCAGCATGGCGTCATTGACTTCAGTAGTTTACATTGGTCAGAAACAGAGGCTCTCTTTAAGTGTAAAAAATGGAACAATAGTTTTCCATCAATAAAAATGTCTTAAGTTATCAGTGTATTATAGACCACTAATATCTCATTTCCATGACTGGTGATGGTCAATCATTAAAAGCAAGTCTGTTCTCCGTGTTACAGTTAATAAAAATACTATCAAAAGCCGTCATTAACTCATAAGGTTTTGATTTCATTGACACCACCACATCAAGTGAATTTTACCTTTTGCTGCTAATTTTAATCACTTCCTTCTTGCATTTCTTTAAAGCACAGCGAAATCTGCCTCAGATGCAGCATTCTCCAAGTTGTCATTCACTTGATGATGCTAAAGCTAATTGGCAGCGCTTTCAGAAAAAAAAAAAATGCTCCTTACAACAGCCCTTTAGATGTATGTTCTTAAGAACATGTAACTAGCTCCATCCTCATCAGCTACCAGATGTTTAGATATAAATAAATTGCATCCCTAACAGGCTGCTTAGATAGGACAGATCTCTCATGTGCAAAAATGAAATCACATTATGCTCTTCCTGTGTTTTCCAGCCTTGAAAACCCAAAGTCTAGTCAAGCTTTTCAGCAAAGATAGTAACGAGAGAAAAAAAGGATAAAGAGTAAAAAGACTGCCCAAGCTGGAGAAAGTCAAAGTGCCTGCTCCAAGATACTTTGATTTTCCTATTACTACCCTTTGAAATCATTCACACGCAAACACCAATGCCCAAAATTAGGACCCCTCAGTCCTACAGCATGTGACTTATCCATTCCTTGCCAGCATTTCCTCATCTGTATTTTTGATACTGCATGTTTTGATGTGCACAGCAGCACGTACTGAAACGTGCACTGTTTTATACCTACTTGGATTTGGAAAGTTTAATCAAGCAACCAGCAAGCAGTGATGCCCATGTTTTGATTAAAAGGAAGAGTAAAAAGTTCCTTTACCTTTCTAAAGCTCTAAAGATTCCCATTTCCAGGCTTTGCCATGCCAACCCTGGTGCTGGAAGCGTATTTTTAATTATTGCTTAAACCAAGATTTTCATATGATCTCCTTCATGCCAGCAGACAGGGCAGAAAGAAAGAGCATTTGCAAGGAGTACCAGCCTTTTATTATTTTTTCTAATCACAGTTTATATATAGCAAAATGTAATACTGGGCTTGCCCTGACAGGTGGTCTGCGGATTGAGCTTTTTGCTGTCCTCTATTCAGCTAGCTCAACATTGGAGTTGATAAAAAAAAAAAGTGGCCTTTAATCTTTATCCAATACCCACACATACAGCTTCTCCTTTTGCAGTGTCCAGACCGATAAGGTCTGATAGTAAAACAAGGGCTGTGCCTGACTTCAGGAGGATATATTGGCGATTGACTGCATTTGCTCAAAGTCATCATCAAATATCCTTCCCAGTTAGCGCCGTCAAGCAGCGACTGGCTCGAGGCATCAGCCGTTACCTTTTCATCGAGTGCCACAATGTATTTGAAGACCTATGACACGGGTCTAATTTTACCTTAGTAAACAGTGTCCTCCCCAATTTGTCAATTTATTGTTGATACACCCTCCGCAGAGAGTTCAATTATTGAGTGGAGAACAAACAGGCAAAGCAAACGTGTTTTCCTCCAGAGGGAGCAGAAGACATACTGCTGGTCCTTTTAAGCGTTCTTCTGAGCTCTTTGGAAGGGAGATTGCTTAATTTAATGTTCAAACAAATGATACAGTCTGAAAGTGCTTCATGCGTTTGGATAATACTTTCTCAGAAATTTAATTCACTAATTTCATTAGGTTCCGCATCAGCCGATGCAGTTTTCAGGGACACATTTAGAGGGCAACTCGTTTGAGTGCAATTTTAAAGAAACAGATTTGACACAGTGTCAATCTATTGCCAAGCTGCATGGCATCTCCTAGGAAAACAATTGAATTTAGAAACGCAGCCTGCTTGTTTTAATCTCCTCTATCTCACTAGGATAAAGTTACTCTTTTACATAAGCAGCAAATATATTCAATATTTGATGATGTGTGACTTAAAGTTTGTCCTTCACCAAGGAAAACAATTCGAGGCTTTTAAAAATGAAGACTAAAAGATCAACTATTCCCCCCCTTCATCTTTCCAATAGTTTTTAATGAAAGGTCATACTAGTCACTGCCATTCTAAATTTGATTTATCTCCTTTATTTTATAAAAACGTTTAACTTCAGAAACATTTCGTGGTAGGATGCAAATCTAAACAGAAGTATTCCTCAGGAAAAAAACTCTCACCTTCAAGCACTTCACATAAGGATGGTACATGCCACATTCTTTTCCGATGACCCTATAGAATAGCAGGAGGACTTTAAAAATTGTAGTTAATACATCAGGACACTTTCAGAGCAGAAATTAACTCTTAAAAGCTAGTTGGATGGATTGCAAAAAAACAACTTAAGTCATTATACAGCTGCTGGGATCAACAGAGAGAAGAGTCCTGTAATTTTTATTTATTTATTTTTACAAATACATTTTCATACGTTGTATGCATATACTTTTTTTATGTATGTGATCAATCACCAGGAAGGATCCATACCTGTGAAAGCATTATCAAAGAACATTTGATTTCCAAATTCCTCATGTCCAAATGGCTTAAGAATATTTATGTTATAATCGTTACATCACAGTTGCGCACAGCCTGATGTCTTTGTGCTGCAGTAAAACCCCTCACTTGAATTAGCCAAGTAACTTTGTGGAAGGTGCAAAAATATTAGAAGTTTTTCTTTTTTTCCAAGCTTGGCTGTTTTATAGTTAATACAACCTGACTTAAATAAAATTATATATCTAGTATGAAATTACTGTCTACACTATGAATGCCTTATATTTTGTACTCTATAAAAGATCATGGCCTAATTAGACGGTGCTGTTCAGCATTCAGACTGATGGGACACTGCGTGGCTCATCATTTCTATGTCAAGGGACATGTCCGAGTGCAGGCGTAGAAACACTCGACGCTTGCAGCTCCTAGTGGAGAAGCCACACAATGTCCTTGAAGAGTCTGCCAAGAAGTTCCATCTCAGTTGCCACCAGTTTACTATTTCTAAAAAGAGTTCCTAAAGTCATATCTCCCCATAGCTCCCACCAAATCCCTGGAGAAGTCCTGATTATCTCTGGATAAAAGCTGGAGTATTTCTTTGGAGAAGGCATACTTGTGCAGCTTTAGGAGACTGAAAGGTGGCACTGAGGAGACTACGGAGGGTTAGCAAGGAGGAACATCCCTTTGGGTCTACCATAGCCAACAGGCACTGGGGACCTGTTCCAGAGTGTATGGGAGATGAAAGGCAAGAGCAGTGAGAGGCAGTTCCTGTCTACATATTTCAACAGTGCAGCACACAGGGCTGTGTGCAGTGAATTTGGAAAGTTGATAAAAATGATTTTTTTTTTTTTTTTTCTTTCTCCTTTCTTTTTCAAGCTTATAAGGAAGCTAGTCACATTTAAATTCTGCTTCTGGCTTGCAGCATGTCTGAATACAGAGAGGTCACGGCTTGATGCTACTTCTTTTGATGATGGAGGAGAATTTTATATCTAACTCATCCAAGTTTTAATCAAACTTCTGGCTCTCCAAGTATATTAGTTTATATTTCTAAGTGCACAAGCACACTATTAGTATCATTTTCTATCCCACAGAGGGGTCACGTGGAGCAAGTATTGCCCATAAAAGATAGCAAAAGGTTCCTGTCCACTTCTTGCTCCTTTCTGTACGGGAAGATTTCCAGCCCTCAGGGACTTCTATAACAGAAGGTTACACTTCAGCTGAGCATTTAATTTAAGGTTGGATTTCAGAGCACTCTAATGAAGACTAGTTAATCTTACAATGAGTTATGTTAGCAGCCCAAAAAGGTTGAGACACCACATCTCCTCAGGCTTTCATTTTCTTCCCTACTGCTTATGACCCCACTTATTGTTAATATTAACTGCCATCATATTTAGAAACTGTGACTCAGCCTTCCCTCCACCAGCCAGGAATGAAGCACTATCCCTGAGGCTGCTCACAAGCCCCATGTTTCACATGCTCGAGCCCAAGTTTCAAAATCTTCACAAGAAGTGTGTAGACAAAAAGGACCTTGACCTTTTATTTTTATTTACCACCCTAATCCAGCACCAACCATGCAGGCTACACCAAAGTCACTAGGTGCAGACATGATATCCACCACCGAGTTCCTCCCTCAGGAGGAACAGAGGAGAGAGTCCCTTATCTTGTAAAATGTGCATGGAAGAGGCATGTACGACCTCTCCTAGGTGTAAGCATTAGACAACGACCAACTAGAAGTTGTAGCATAGAGCTTTCCTCAGGGTGATGGCGGAGAACAAGTAGGTCTGGGATTTGGGCTAGGACAACGCATAACCATCTGTTCCAGCTCATCCTTTGCTATTTGAAATGCATGAGAGAAGAAAAGATATTAATACTAAGAGCCCTGTGAGATAGGGTGCATCTCAAATCCCCACGACAGAACACACATCACATATTGTTTCCAGCACCGTAATTATCTGATAAAGCTATTAACCATACCCCTGAGATGCCACAAAGCATTAGTATTTCCCACCAAAGCAATCTGAACCATAGCCAGATATTAGTCAGCAACTGTATGTTACTTCAGGAAGAAAAAAAATTATATCAGGAGAGTAATTTCCTTGTAGTTCTGAGAAGTGAAAGGTTTAGAATGAGAGGGTGAGTTGGCGGTGCACAGCTCTGCTGAGAAACACTGCACTTCTTTCTTAGCACACATTAGCAGAGAAGAGCGAGCGCTTAACATGCCTACAAAGGTGGGAGTCTGGGGCCACATTTGCCTCCACCTAACACTGAAACCTCATTAAGTGAAGCATAAACCAAGCTGCTATGGATTCACCCTAAAATAAAGAGCTAGTAACGTTAAAGCAGCCCAAGTGTAGATACAGGATCCCTGTACATAAGTTACCTTGCCAATTAAATAAATAATGGGAAAGTATTAATGGGACAAGAATAAAAATTGCAGAGGCCACTTCAGAATTGAGCAAAGCTACCCTAGAAAATGCCACTTTCTTAAAATTTGCATCTGAGAAAGTTTCCAGGTGTCAGCAAGATACTCCTCATTGAAGACTGATTGAGCTAACGCATTGACCACGACAAGTCACTGCGACAACTTTCCTACCTGACTTGTCTACCAAGCAGCACAGCTCAAAGCAGACCTTCACTGCGGCTGCTGGCCTGGGTGCAGAGGAACATACTTGGTGCAATCAGCGTGGAGCACCTCATTGTTTAAAAGATGGATCTGGAACAGTTCCCACATTATACATTTACCCCTGTAATTCACGTCTTGTATAACGAGGCTGACATGGGACGTATTGGGAATGAGCACATTTAGTCACAGTGGACACATTGCTGTCTGCTGGTGCAACATCCATGGGTGAACCATTCCCAAAACTAGGGAACAGAACAACTAGGAAACCAGAGGGAAACAAGTCAGGGATGTTTTTTTGTCTTCAATTTTGATGTGCTAATATTAACATAGCTACAAATGTACATTTCTCTCCTCACCTTCAGCAGGTAGCAAATAAAAGGGGTGACATTGAGCCTTATTTACTAGTGAGAGCAACTTCAATTCTCCTCTGCATTCTCTTTTTATCTCAATTTCTTCCCTCACATTTATATTTACCCTTTGCTTTGTCATCACAACAATACACTAATGTATAATTAACACACTATTAAGTTTCTGCAAGCTTCACTCTGTAGGGTCCAAAACACCAACAAAACCAAACAACACCCCCACACACACAAAAAAACAAGCCACAATCCAACCCCACCACCCACACAAGACAAAGCCATAAGGGACTTAGGAAGAGGTCAGCCAGTCCACCTCCAGTCCTGAGGCAGGAGTAACTACCTATACCCATGCACACTGATACAGCTTCCTTATGACCCATAAAGACTGAAATAAATCTGGATTTTAACTTCCTTTCTTATTTTTCTTTTTCTGGTACCAGTAAGTATCAGCCTGATAGTCTCTGGTCATTTTAAAGTGGTTCCTGTACCAGAAGACTAGTCTGCCCTACCACATGTAGGGCCAGTAGGGCAGTGTAATTGCATCATGCTGGAAGACAGAACTGCAAAGCAATACGAAAACATTTTGAGCTATAACTTTTATACTTGTATTTTATAATTTCACATATGGAGATATCACCTAATTGTCTATAGAGTAACAACAATTCTTGTCGAGGGCCTAACCCATAGTTCTTCAGAGTCAATGAGACCATTCTATTGCCTTCAAATGGCTTTGGATCACCCCCAAAAGAAAAAGCAAAATAAATTACAAATTGTCTCATTAACTTCTCCAAATGTCTTTTGAATCACTTCCAGAAAAATAAATGAAGAAAAAAAAAAGTATTCAAGCACTCCAAGAACACAACTCAAGTAAAAGAAAAATAGCACTGCCTAGTCTACTTTCAAAGTGATATGAGAGAAAATATAATCACATATTGCAAATGACTCCTAAAGTCAGGGAGAACAAAGTCTGCCATAAGGCTGCCCTTTGATACTTATGTGTCTCATCATTCAGCCTCTTTGCTATTCAGTTGTCTCACGTGCAAAGCATTCACACAATCATTGTCAGAAATAACCACACTTTTCCCCATCTGCACTCACTCAGAGATGAGCAGGAAGAAAAGAAAAAACCCAACAAAACCCCACATTACTGGCAAAGCAGTTGCACCAGCAGATGTGAATTCTGATTTAAACAACCATATTTCTTTCCCTAGAAGACTTTGTTGTACTAAGAGCATGTGGACTTACATAAAGTTTTGTTTTACCCACATATATAAAAAAAAAACTCTTGCGAACAAAATACATGAAAAAAGTCCAGAACACATTCCCACCTCCAGGTGTTTTCAGATGGAAGGGGCCTAAATACTTTTAAGAATCCTACCTTGAGCTTTAGAAATCATCATCTGGGGTGCAGCAAAAGCTCTGTGCAGCTGATGTACTCCAGCTGTGATTTTCACTGCATCATATGCCTATAATTGGTTAATTTGGACCTGCCTACCAAAGCAATAAAATTAATGTCACTGTCCTGAATGTTTCCCATTCATTGCTGAAATAAAAACCTCTACTGGGTGGTGATTACCAAGCATGATTGCCCTTGTAATTCTAATATCTGCTTTCCTTAATTTACAACTCTCCCACCAAATAAAACCAAGGAAGAAATACAAAATTCATTAGCATTACAAAACTAAAATTATTAAAGTGATCTGCAATATCATCCTTCTGGATTTTGCATCAAATAAAGCTTTGTTCTACAGCATTTTCCCTGTTCGAGAAACAGATTGCTGCCAACTTCACGTTGCAGCTCACTAGAAGCGAGGTTCAGAGAGAGTATCAGTCTTCATTTTCAACTTAAATAGTTTGGATAGAAAATTGAGTTACACGATTTCAGAGCTGGGGGGAGAAGCCACACAAATACAACCAAAGCTTACATACTCTTGGATTTCTATATAGCAAAGAGTCTGTGATCTTAAAAATATTGTGGAACCAGAGTTTGGAATAGGAAATGCAGTTATTTACAAATTATATAGCAATTGCTTATACCTTGCACTCTGTCAACACAAACCAAGATACCATGATAAGAAATAAGACTCAATTTAATCACGCATCTTAAGGTGATATCCTAATGTTTTCTGTGGTGTCAAGCTGGATAATTTTATTCCATCTAGATAAGATTTGCAATATATTTTGGAATTTCCCAATAGATTCTTCCTTTCTCTCCACATTACCATGTTGCAGCCCAAAAATAGCCATTAACCACTGCACAGAGTGCCAAATTCAAGCAGGAAGATTCATACCAAGCTGATCAGTTTTGAAGTGTTTTGATAGAAAATTAAGCCAAATTTTGTACTTTTACTTCTTCAAAAATTTATTCTAATGTCTGCCGCCCCCCCCCCAAAAAAAAAAAAAAAAAAAAAAAAATCAATGTTTTACTCTACAAGCTCTTCTATAGCAATAAAAAAAGAATCCTTATATGATGATTTAATCAAGTAGTAAAAGCCCCAACCCTAGAAACATTAGGAGATAGACCTGGTGCAGGTCAGCCAGTCTTGTGAAGGCCAGAGCCCATCAGAGACTTGACCAAATGCATTTCTGAAGGACAGATTAAGCTCCCGTTCACAGCCTCCGCACCGATCCTGACTTCTCCTGTAAGAACTCACTGCAAATTCAGGAGTTTTTAAACACAGAAAGCAACAAAAAGACTTAAGTGTCCAACAGACTTTTCTTCTCCCCTTGAAACAATATTAAAACTTCCTTGTCTATTTAAATAGCAAGAGAAAATGGTGAGATTTTATCTACCAAGAAAGTTATCTAAAGAAAAAGAAACAGAAAGAAAAAAATTAGTACACTATTCAACTTGTCATTTTTCTTGATGTTAATGAGAGTTTATGGTGGGAATGAATCATATAGGATAGACACTGGATATGACATTTCCCACTGAAAACTGTGGCTACATTGCCTAGGTATATTTCAGGGTTATCTTTAAAATATTTACTAAAAAAGGCAGCAGGACTAGCTGAAGGCTGCTCTGAAGCTAAGTTACATTTGGCAGCAGATTACATTTTGAGAGGGATGGGCAAGGAATCCAGGTAAGGGAGAGATGCTATAGCATCTTCCTTCTCCTTACCTGCTTCCAAAATAAAGGTTATATACCCCTCCCATGGATCTGCAAAGCCCTCAATGCCACCACATGGAATCTGGCCCAATATTCAGTAGTCTCTAAGTTACGTCCCTCCACAGTGGCCCCACAACAAACACACTTAAGCCTTCTTAAACAAAAACAAGTAGGGAAGAGAAATTATAAAAAAAAACCCAAAAAAACAAAAACAAAAAAAAAACCACAACCAAAAACCTAAGGAGATTCAGTCTTAAAATACCAGAAATAATTGCACATGTTTGATTTGACAAAGGCACTTGTTAAATTATTTATCAGCAATATCCAGCAGGCATACACTGACGCCCGTGCTCCTCACATCGCTGTCTGCGCGGCGGAGCGAGCCGGTGCCTTAGCACGGGATGGAAGCCCAGATGCAATATGTAAATCGCAATAGGGGACAGGTTGGGAAACCTGAAGCAAATGTGTTTTACATTTGTCCAGCCGTAATTGCTGTTGATCCACTTAGCATACAGCTCAATTGCTCTGTAAGCTGATAACAAATACAACTTAAGAAGAAAAAACACACTTTCAAAAGGTGTAGTACAGAATGCTCCAGAGAAGGATTTCAGCCATTTTAGCATGTAATTACTCCTTTTTTTTTTTTTTTTCTTGTTCCTTGCATGGAGTTTGGCCACAGTCTGAAGTCTATAAATTAAACATTCATAACCATGATAGCTGCACAATAATAATAATAATTATTTATTTTTTCCAGCATGTTTCATCTTGGAAGGCCCCCTGAAGTGCAGCCAGCTGTCCTAGAGAAAGGCATGCAGAGCACAGCGTGCTGCAGAATAAAGCGTCTGCAAGACAAAACACCAGCAAGACCTGGTGCCTCAGCAGCTTTAGTGTCCATTTCAGACACCTTGGACCTGGTCTCTTTTTACAGCCCCTGAAAGATGGGCTGGTAAGCTCTGAAAAAGTTTGCTGCTGGGAAAGGATGATGGGCTAAATTAACCCTGAGCAGACAAAATCCTACTGCATCTTGCAGCTCCCTTGTTCGTAAGGATGTTTTCCTGATGGTGTCTAAAGCCCGTGTAACCCTCAAGTCTCTTCTGATTAATTTGCTCTTTTCCCCCAAGGAAGAATATAGGACCTTCAGAGCAACAGCAGAAAATTTATGAAGTTTTATTTGGTCTAGTAGCAAAGGCAAAAGTTTAGGAAATGAGTTTGTCGGATATCGGCAAGCTGTCTAGTTTCTACGCTATGATCTTCGCTGATAAATCTAGATCATTGGCTGGAATACAGAAGTGATAGCATCTCCATGCTTAATAGCTTGGTCACAAAACCAAAATACATGGCAGAACCTCACTCATTCAGGTTCTGCTGCAGTGGAGGAGCACGGACACGTCGTGTACTGTGCATCTACTCCAGGCACGTTTTCACCATCCTTTTGCACGGTTTTTCATCCTCCAGTGACTGAGGTTACAAGGGAGGCAGAATAAGTTGAAGGGAGAAACTCCTGGCAGTACTTCCCTTCGAGCCACCAGAGAGACTGAGCCCAAGGCAGAAGGTAAGCAAAGGGTGGAAGTTACCCATCACTTCTGTGAAACAGTCACAAACAAGACTTTAAAAACGCGTTTTTAAAACTTAGCTGCTGTTTATGCACTTGGAAGTTTCAGCTTTCAACTTTTCCAGAAAACTATCTTTCACTCCCCTTGTGTCATTTCCACGTCCTGGTTTCCCAAAACCAAAGTGGAGTTATTTATTCAGCCAGACGCCCATCACAAACTCATTTAAATGGCTGCTAGTTTGATATCCAGCACTTTTAGGTCAACAATATTACCAGAGCATCTCCACTTTCCCCGACATAAAAATAGCTTCCAGGCATGTATTTTATGTGCATTTGTCTTCATTAAATGTGCATCCATCAGCCACATTTTGAGGCTACGCTGTGCGTCTCAGCAACCTTTCCAAACCAAGTATTTTGTGTATGCTACAGGGGAATCTCCTCTGCTATGTGTAAAAAAAAATCAGTAAATATAAATGACCAAATAAAAAAGCAAAACTATGCAACCTGTAGTGAACTATACTCCAGGGAATTTCTAACTGCTTCTCAGGAGTACTAGGTAAAATATAGATATGGATCATGTCATGATGAATTACTAGCACTTTTTTTATACATAAGTCACCTAATTCTAACACCCAGTTTATGTTACAGCTTCAGCTTTAATTTGATCATCCTCCTCATTTTCTCCTCATCCCAAACACTCTTGGGACTCTTTAAAAATAACACATGTATTCAAGCCCAATTCACATGAAAATACCACAGCTAAATCCAGGCCAACAGTAAATAACAATTGGCTTCTCCCCTCAGATGCTAGAACCAGATTTATACAGCTTAAAAAAGTCCCGGGCTGCCTGTCCAACATCTACATTTTCCACCCATCAGTCCCTGTGGCAGCATTCCCTTCTAATGGGCTTTATTTTTGCATGAATTTTGCACTAAAATGGCTCAATCTGATGGTAGGATAATTTGTGCTTAATCAAGATCCCACAGAACAGCATGTTAAATTAAAAAAAAAATTAATTCTTTTTGCCAAAGACTGAAGAACAGATGTTCTTGAAAACTTATATTGAAGATGACTACTGCTTTGAGCAAGCGAGAGAAAATTTAACTAAACTTCTAAATCAGAGAGTGACATCGAATTCATTTTCAGCACGGGCAGGATTATTGTTGCAGCAGAATGAGACACAGCAATAGGCTCTGGTGCAAGGTCCAAGCCTGGCTTAGGGGGCCTGATCCCATGCTGCTTCAAACAAGATGGGGTTTTGTTTTCAAGTTTAGTTCCTTCATGCAGGTGAAGGCAAGAACTCCCAAAGCAGACATCATCCCATCTGGGATTCATTCCCTGCCACAGAAGTGTATCAGGTCCAACCAGTGAACCCCTGGTGAACTTGGGCTTTGCTATGTTTGCTCCCGCTCACAGGTGCCTGCACAGTAGCTGCACCCAGAAAATCCTGCAATTATCGACCAGACGACAGGAGTTTATATGGGATAAACACTGTCAACCTGGGGAGGTCCTGGATCCTCCCCGCACTGCTCACAGCCTGAGCACACCTGGCCACGAGCGCCAGGTATCCACCTCTCTGCAAACGCCGTATTTTTCCTTTTATCCTCTACAGTGGGGCACTTTCTATTGTCAAAGTGAGTTGAAGAGGTTGCGTTTGATTTACCACCAAACAGCTAAAAGCTGTTTGCTAAAGGCTGACCGACGTACTCAAGGCTACAGCTCAGCAGAGAGGGGACATCGAGCAGGATCTCTTGTGATTTTGCCCAATAGTTTCTTTCATTTTCTATCCAAATTTTATTGTAAATTTAACTATAAGGCTCCCTTTCCTCAAAGTGACAGGTAGTGCCCTATCTTCTTGTCAAAAAAATCTGAGATAGAAAAAAAAATAAAAATCAGCAGCAAACTGAAGGGAGTTGGGTGATGGACAAGGAGGTGCCCTTGGAGTCCGGCACCGAGCAGAGCGGAGGCTGCACTTGGAAATGCCGAGCCGAGCTGCTGGAAGCAGGGATGGGAGGAGGAAAAGTGATAAGCAGCGGTCAGTGGAGCCGGATTTATCCACGCTGAAACAGAGGAAAAACTTCTCCCTCCGCAACAGCTAGCAGTCAGTCTCAGGCTGATAGGAACGACTGCACAGGGAACAGCAAACAAGAATGGATATTTTTACATTCCTAATGTTACAATTTTATGTTGATGTCAAATATTAATAAAGGGAATATTTATTATAGACATATTGGCCATTTTCCCAGGCTTTACATAAAGTGGGATTGTTTAAGTTTGCTGCACTCATCAGGGTGAAACAGGATTTTAAAGGTGCCTATAATGACAGGGAGATGGAACAAGCCCCTCTGGGAGAGGGGTGCCTTGCTTCAGTTTTTTGTCTGTAATTCAGAGGTCACTGCAGCCTGCCACTTGACTTTGAGGGAATCAGCCTACTAATATAAGATCTAGCAAAGTATTGCACCTATGTCATATCCTAAAACTGCATATTGTATACATGCAGAGGATGAACACAGGGATGTATACAAGCTACTATTCTCTATAGATTAAATATATATTTTAATGAGTCAGTCTTTTCTGACTTAAAGCGTTAAGTGCATATAACACAAGGATATTAAAAACTTTCCCTACCAGGGTACTGCTTCATGCAGANCACTTAAAGCGTTAAGTGCATGTGCTAGCTACATAACCATATAACACAAGGATATTAAACTTTCCGTACCAGGGTACTGCTTCATGCAGAAAGCCTTTTGGAAAGTAGTTGTTCCCAAGGACGTTTGCTCACCTAATTTTTTCTTTAAGTCTTTGCTAGAGTTTTTATAGCTTATCTGTGAAATTTAGAAGAGCTCTGGAGATCAAATGTCAACCTCTTCCACTACATTTTTTGAAATTTTACTATTTAATTTTAATTTGTTACTGCCCATCCATATTGCTTGGAACAGAACCACAAGATATAGTAAGAGTAACTGCAACAATGAGGAATTAAAAGTTATTATTACTGAAAGACATGAGAACCGGTTGTGA
Source organism: Aramus guarauna (assembly GCA_013400195.1). NCBI lineage: Eukaryota > Metazoa > Chordata > Aves > Gruiformes > Aramidae > Aramus > Aramus guarauna. The sequence goes on from VXBL01003291.1 coordinate 682,670, forward strand.
GATGCCATACATCCTAAGACACATGCAACACACATGCAGCCACAGAATTCAGGTTTCCAGTGTAAATTACTTTGCAATTCTAGAACTTATTTACAACAGTAACAGAAACGAATTGCTGTATTTTACTTTAGCATTACTACATGACATCTACAGAATACACTACAGCACACTTTACCCTATGCCCCAACATAAACCTTCTGAAACTATGAGAAGCAAAAAGAAGAATAATTCATTTCCCCCCCGCCCCCCCCCCCAATTGCTCCTTATATCTGCCTGAAGCAAAAGACCCATAATCATACCACACCAGAAAAATTAATGCTGGATACTCGGACACAGATGCACTTTGCACAGATCTCCCACTTGCTTGGCTGCCTTGTCCCACAATCACACTCTTCAAGGGTGAGATTGCCTTGCTTCTTTTAAAAGGTTTTTCCAATATCTAGATTTCTGTCCAAATTACAGTTTAGTTTTACTGATAGCAGCATCTATCTCCCAGCAGCAAGCCCAAGGAAAGCAGTAACTGCAAGTCACGTGCCTCACGTACCCAACTTTCTCTTCATTTCTTACTCTAATGGATCAAAAGCTTTAGACATGAAAAGCTTGTTAGCGATGCCCTGCTCACCAGCCAATTTTCGGAGAGTTCAGCATATGTCTAATCAAAAGATCATCCTTATAAATCAGACTTTCCTTTTTAATTGTAACATCTCACTGGGCCTTTCTAATAAATATTTTAAATTCATTAAACAAGTTTCATAAAAGTATCACCTTGGGCCTTTTAAACACTTCAGAATTTAAAAAGCAAGCCTGGCTTAGAGCTAGAACCTACTTGTGTTTTATGCTCGCATTTTTCCGTGTTGACATTCGAGACTTCACCGGGTGTAACTCTGCCTTATCGCTCCTGGCTGCCTGCCGCGAGGAGCCAACGCTGAACAGCAGCAATTACCATCTCTGTTTGAAGCAAAGGATACGGAGGCCACGGATTGTCTCTGGTTTCAATCCATCCCCAGGTGACTCTGATGACTTGCCTATTAACTGGTACCCAGACTAAGTATCTCGTGAAGGTTCAGATACCGTCATGTTTGGGACAAGGCATCTCGGCTACATCGATGTTGGTGCAGATAGGATTTTGCAAGGCTGCACGTTGTTGTATGGGATCCGGGACAATAACGGCATAAGATAATTCCTTTAAAGCCTTAGGATACACAAAATGTTCTCAAAAAAGGTCACTGTTTGTAGATAAAAGTCTGACAATTTAATAAATCCTGGTCTAACACTTGAGCATCACCAAGACCCTGTGTGTAAAGAAACAGAGCTCAGATAACAGAACCACACAAAATGGTCATTTCTAGTGCAAGGAGTTCCTGCAGACACCTTGACCTGAGGCCATAACAACTGTAACTGGAGAGAGACACTTCAAATTTAGGGAGGAAGGGGAAAACAGGACTCATCCCAGATTTTCTTCCTACCTTTGGACAAACCCATTCATTTTTAAGTGCTGTAGTTTTCTAATAAAGTAGTTTAAAATGCAAGATCTCAAGAAAAGGCATCAAATTTACTTTATATCTCTCATTTGTGAAGTGTGTGGAAGTTGTCAGATATTAATATGTCTTATACATAAACTCTTGGACATGCCAAGTTTTCACCTTTTTTTTTCCCCCCCAAGTGCCTTTAAATTACAATCCATTACACTACTTGGGATCTTATACCTCTGCATTTTTGGAGTCTTTCTATTCTGGAATATTATGATAAAATAAGCACTTTTAAAGACACACTTGATAATTAACGTATGATGTTATCATCAAAAGAACATAGTAAAGATGCCTATTTAAAAAAACAACCCAGGGTGTTTCCCATCTTCTTGTGATTAATCCCAGGTGTGTGAATCTATCTATCTCTCCAGTTTAAAGCACAAACCCAAGAATCGGGGCACACAGGCCAAGTTTTATGCTTCACAGTTACCAGAAACACCACACAGATTTTAATAATTTGAGAACTTAACAACCTGTTGAGGTGGGGCTTGGTATGTTACTTCTTTAATGCAAAGCTAAAGATTTATCTCTTCAGTTTTTATGAATATCCAGAGCTGCTTTACTTTACATTACATTAGATATTGCTGAAGAAGTGACCATTTTTTCATCTCTTTTGCTGCCATTTTAACATAATAGCAGTAGTTTCTACACCTGCTAGAAACCGCAATTTGGGATGGTGGGGAGGGCTCCCCTTTCTTCCCCACAATTCTGTCTCTCACCCCAATTTTGGTAACCGATTTTCCTAAGATCTTATGAGGAAAGATTGAGCAAGCAAGCAGATACAAGCTCTTCAATATTCCTATCCAACTTCCATAAATACAGGTCATGTTTAAGTCAAAATTAAATCAATAAAAACCCCAACAACTAGACAAACCAACCTGTGCAGTAGCTTATCATTTTACTATTGAATTTATTTAGTTAGTTAAAATCAGAATTGAGTGGGGGAAGAAAGAGGGAAATGTTTTATCTTCCTAATAAGTATCGGCGTTCTGGATTCAGTGTCTCATTCACAAAAATCAAGTTTCCCAGACTGTAACTGTTAGAAATGACACCGTATGTTCCCACGAGTTAAGAACAACTTTTCGCAGAAGTAGTGCAAGGAGGAGGACATCAACCGAAGAGAACTGGTTCCACCTATCAACCCTGCCACAGACAGTATGACTTAATACTTTTCCACATCGACATCCTTTTCAGCTTTAACAGCACAATAATCATGGCTTAGACCTTGAAACTCTTCCAAAAAAAAGAAGGGGGAGGGAAAAAAGTGTTGACATTTACTTGCCAATGTGAATCTTTATGAAAGTACACACACTGGCCTGTCTCTGAGGACTCTTTACTTGAACTGTTGACATCTAATGTATCTCAACAGAAATATCCTGGACTGGAGGATTTAAAGAAATATATCTGATCTTGAGTTAAACACAAGGATTCTATGAGATAATGAAGAGCCATATAAGAAGATTCATTTAAGTATTCATTATAGATGGCTTGTCTAACCTTTGCTGTTCTAACAGCCACTCCCTCAACATTATTTTTAGGTATAAAAAGCAGTGTTCTAATTAGAAGAACAAGTTTTTTATATGGGGGGATTTGTATTTCTTATCTGATTAGATCTATTTAAAAATTTACAAAGCGATCTATACTGGTTAGCTTTGTTTAGTTGCTAGTTGTGCTTCATGCATCTCATTCATACATGTTTTAAGTATTTGGAGACTAACACCTACAAGCCCGACAGTAAAACCCGTTACAAAATTTGACACAAAAAAACAACGTATCTGAGGTACATAAAAGGCAGGCTTTGGGTGGAAAAAAAAAAAAAAAAAGGAAGGTTTTATTTAGGCAAGTGCTGGAGAAGCACTGGAGTAATTTTGCTGTTCCATCACTTTTTACATCCAGCAGCCTCATTTGTGGTAACAATCCTTTGCTGGTATTTTCTGCTACAAAAAGGAGTTTAGAAGAGAATAGATAGTTTCAGGCAGATTTCTTTACATCCTTTTATCTTATCAGTAGCAAAGGTGTTCATGCCACACTTACTGCATTGCAGACTGTACAGCGTGGTGAAGCCTTCGCTCAACACTGGTTGCAAAGATGCGCAGAAGCATCTGCTCTGCATCTTCACCAGACTTGGAGAAGAATTGTTCCTCTGGAAAGGTCTTGGTGGATAATTGACATATTTATTGCAAATGTTTCTGGCAGTCAAATACTTCGCTTTTTTAATGCTTGGTGTACCTGGGGCCTGGAGATTCAATAGGCAAACTCCTCTGTTGTATTTAAATGGGATTTAGCAACAACATTTCTTCAATATGAGAAATTTACATTGCCACTTCATGAAACAAAGCCTTTGCACTAACCACTGTTAAATAAATTGCGAATATACGCCCTTGCTTGAGCCTCATAGATACAACTGTAATTTTCCTTGCAAACTCTTTGCTTCAAAGCACAGACTATAAATTCCCAGCTGCCAGCCAACGTGGTTGCTCTTCCCAAAGACAAAGGGGAAAAGAAGAAAGAAAAAACCCACAAAACAAAGGCAGCTACAAGTGCTTAATAACTGTAACAAGAAGATATGTCCTTAATATTCCCAACATGCAATGATGCTGCTCAAGCAGCTGTTGTGTGAAAACTGACTCATGCTCTGAGAGCTCCCTCAGTCCGGCTGCAGTCACCGACGTGTAGTATATATCATTATGGTCCTAACCAAAGGATTTTATTATCAGTGTAGAAATCAAATAACATTCTTAAATCACTCAGGTTAAGATAGAGATTTAAAAAGTACTCAGTATCGAGATAGTTCTCCTCCTTCCATGGACACTGATTGTGGGTTTGGTTTTTCTTAGCAGGAAGGAAAAAAAGAAATGAAAAAATAATGATCAAGCCCGACCAAAAATCCAGTGCCAGCATAGTAAATATTCAACCAGTCTGGACCAGCTGTATGTACCCTACTCATTTTGGCAGGTTGATTACTGTCTGAAGAGATACTTGGTTTTGCATTAAACACACATTTAAAAAAAAGAGCAAAAGGTTTGACAGGTGAGTTCTGATAGTTTAACAGAGAATTTATCTGAAGTAGTTGCCACATGACCATGCACCATGGAAACTTCTCAGCCATTCTCTTCAGGGGACATGGACTTTTTCACACCTGACCTCCAGCACGCAAGGAGCAGAGGCAGCTGTTCTCTTTAGAACATGGGTCTCTCCGCAACAACCATGAGTTAGATGAAAGATTTAAAAAAATACCCCCCCCTATATTTTAAAGGATTCTTTTATTTCAACAAACTATGTAAAAATANCAATTAGATAAAATATTTAAAAAAAATAAACCCCCCTAGATTTTAAAGGATTCTTTTATTTCAACAAACTATGTAAAAATAGTTACATTGTACATTAACTGAGCTATAAAAGAACCTGCCATTATTTCATTTGCTTTTATAACCTTCCTCCACACATAATATGACATAATAATGAAACCCGATTGCACTGACACTTGTAAGACAGCTGGGTGGTGTTCTCTGAACAGGGCTCCCTCCACACACTCACTTCTCCAAACAGTCTTCTCTTCCTTGGTTTCCCCAACTACAGCAGATGTTCAACAGTCGTTATGAAAACCACATTAACTAAGTGAGAATGGTAGGAAAGGAAATTTTTTTAAAAAAATAAACAAGATGCTCTTGGGATTGGGATCTTGTTCCTTGGGTTTGGCATGGGTATGTTAGGAGTTTTTTTGTGATTTTTTTTTTTTTTTTAATTGAGGACGGGGTGTAGAGTGCTGCATTTCATTCATTTCCACATCTATAACCACTTAGTTCCTAAAAAACCCACCCTAAATCATACTATTAAATTAAGCTTTAATTGATTGACAAAACCAGGCTACCTACTTTAGCAAACTGACCATTCGGTGCTTAGGACTGAATGTATCTCCCATTCAGAATTAATACGCACTGTGACAGCACTGACACCTCAACAGCATAGAAAGTGGTTTCCTCACATTGTTTGCTGCCTGGAAAGTGAAGACTGGCAGATGTTCAGTCCTTCACTTGCCAGGAAAATTAGCACTTTCCCAACAGATATGCATACTGAGTGAAGCATCCTGTAGTCATTGACAAAATAGATCTCAGCATGGCAATGGACTGCTTGGAGACGGGAGCTCTTCAAACCCAATATGTCAAGAAAGTACAGGCAGTTGTTATTTGCAGCCACACAATCAAGACCTCAGCACTGTGTAATTATCATGACATCAAAACTAACACAATTCACCATCCACCGGTAACATCTTTGCTAAGGCAAACTAATTTACAAAACTTTAGTGGTATAAACTCATTTTATCATTTTGGATTTAATTATAAGAAATCTCATATTATAATGGTTTACATCAGTTTAATTGAATTTATCAATTTAATTTCTAATTCTTAGTTTAATATACTTATTTATGTTCAGATGAGAAAGATGCACATGCAATTTTTTCTGAACTTATTCCAATTATCATTTCAAAATTCGGGGAAATAAGTCTAAGTTGTTAGTTTTTTCTTGCCTGATCCCTGTTAAACCATATGTTTCAAACCTAGTAATACTAAATTACTATTCAATGGTCTGTATTTTGCATGATTTCACTTCTAAGACATGACAAAGATGATTTTTTTTTTTTCCATATATAAAGAGATCACTTTAAGACACGAAGGGAAAAATACTCATTAAGTGCCTATGGGTATGTGTGCCAAACCATTTAAGACAACTACAAAAATCTGCAAATTCTGGACCTAAGACTGATGAAAGAAAAATATTTACTTCTGACAGAAATATTTTATTCCCTGGTCTGTACATCTCACGCAGTGAGATGAAGCCTCCCATGCAGCCCAGACCTGAGACTAATCCAGCTGAAGTTAGTGTTCCTTTGAGCAAAATCCTTGCTTGCTGAGGTAACTGCTTGGGTGCCAACTGGATCTATCAGTGACCACACAGTGAGGGCAGTTTCCTGCTTTGAGTTTTTTTCTTCAGAAAATATTAACATAGAGTTATGTTTATTTCCTCCAGAACAAACTACCCTGAAATGAGCTCAAGAAATCCAACAGTTCTTACAAGGGCTCCAGGTTTTCAGCAGATTAACTGACATCAGCACTTTTCTACTTCCATTATGCAGCATCCAAGAGGAAAAAAAGAAATGAGCAAGAGGCATTTGGGAATATTTGACAAGTCTTTGTTTTAGAAGACCAATAACAAAAAATTGATTGCAAATCCCAAAGCCACCACAACCAGATATTGATTTCCTCAGCACCGCCGAGTTCTCTAAAACTTGAGGCGTTCCTAGTTATGTTCATTGCTGGCACTCCTCTTACTGCTGTCCCCAGCCCCTGACACAGGGAAGTATATCGGGTCTGGCTGAGCTGGAGTTAGTTTTCCCCATCGCAGCCCTCACGGTGCTGTGCTGTGCGTTGGTACCGGCAAGGTGCTGGTAACACACCAGCGCTCTGGCCGCTGCTGAGCGGTGCCGGCACGCACCACGGCTGTCTCCCCAACATTGCCCCCTCACCAGTACGCTGGGGGTGGGCAAGATCTTGGGAGGGGACACAGCCAGGACAGCTGACCCCAGCTGTCCAGAGAGATATTCCATACCATATGACATCTGCTCAATGATAAAAGCTAAGGGAAAGGAGGAGGAAGAGGAGGATATTTGTTATTATGACATTTGTTTTCCAGAGCCACCACTACACACACTGAAGCCCTGCTTCCCAGGAAGCGGCTGGACATCACCCGCTGCTGGGAAGTAAAGAATAAGCCTTTTGCTCTATTAAACTGCCTATATCTTGAATAACAAGGGTTTTTTCCTCACAGGGGAGTGATAGAGTGACTTAATGGACACCTGGCCTCCAGCCAAGGTCTATTCACCACAGGAAGGTAAAAACCAACATTGACCCCTTTGGACTGGCATTACCAGCCTTTTCTTCAAGAAGGAAGAAAAAAAAAAGCTTAAGGTAGAATAGTTACAGAGTTTGCTTTGGATGAAGTGTTGAACATGGGGATTTACATCCCACTAAAAAAATACAAGGTTAGAGATGTAGTCAGTAAGTAGTGCAAGAACTTTCTGATTTTTACTCTACATGCTTCCTCTTCATAGTTTCCAGTACCACGGTGAGGACAGCTGTTTCGGCATGCTCAGATAAAAAGATCATTTGGTTAGGTGAGCCCAGATGGAAATAGGGTCCTTCTGAGCAGTTACACCAGTTCCAGTCACAGCTACTGATGGGCAGCAGCCCTTCAGCATAGGGACTGTAGCTCCCTGTACTTCACATGCAGTGCTCAACCACTCAAGCCATTCAAGGAGCATCTCTACGTCCACCTTCTCAGCTGAGGCTGTAGTTGCACAGTCCTCTGAAAAGACTATTTTGTCAATAATAACTGGGAACAATTCATCCAACTACAGAGACAGCATAAAAGGACAATTTGTTACTGTCACCCTGATTTGGTATTTCAAGTAATCCTGATAGGTAGTCTTGTTAGTCACTACTTGATGTTGTCTCCTACAATGCCACATGAAACCCACAATCACTTGAAACAGCATCTCCTTTTCTTGCTTTTCTGTTCATAATTGTCAGGTATGAAATACAGCTCATCTTGGGCCAGTAAAGCATCAATATAGGATTGCAGCTACATTTGTTTCCTCTATAAATAGCATTTCATAGCAGACTGGGAGTGCTCACAGTGGAATTTATACCACTTTAGCAATAAAAAGAAAGTCATGTTGTAGAAACAGCATAAAAATGCATATTTAATGATAAAATCTTGTAAGTCCTAGTCTAGAAGAGTGTTGAAGTCATCCTTTTCTTGCAAAAACATTGAAGAGTCTATATCTTAACCAACTTAACACGGGTCATACGTTTCAATGATGGGATTCATAAAGTGGCTCAGAACACATTTAGCTGTCTCAGCATTTTAGGGACTAAGTTAAAAATATGAAGCAAAAAATCCAAGCATGATTATTCCATAGGTGCGTCTGGTCACTGCTGGAGAACAGTGTTTGAGAAATGCTGTTCAGTGGGCAGTTCAAGTACGGGACACAAGCCATGGCTGTGATGGACGTGGCCTAGCAGAACCTCCCTTGGACAAAAGTCATTGTCCTCCAACCCTGAGGGCCCTGATCATCCCTGTTCATCACCAGCCTCTCCCATCAGACTTGGGCCTCGGTGGGTTTTTGTCTCCATTATGAGGCAAATGGTAAATATTTGTCACAAATTTGAGCCTAATGATTTTTGCACTAACATGAGCAGTTTCAAAGTTCTGATAGGTGAAGGAAAACAGTCGAGAATAGAAGAAAGGGAGCATAAAGGTAAAGTGATACAAGTCAAAAACAAAACAAAGAGCAAGAGGCCAATCACATCAACCTTTTTCTTATTTATCCATGGAAAAGGAAGAAACTATTTATTATCAAGTTCCATTTACTACCTGTTTTCTGCCATCTTCTGTGGTCAACAGAAGCAGCAGCAACGTTGTTTTCTCATTTTCTAACTAGTAAAAGAAAACCGAGGGGATGGGGGGCTTAAGGGACAGGGAGGAAAACTGAATGTTAAATAAAAAGACTAGGAAATAAGGGGGAAATAGGGACAAAATGAAAAGAATACATAAAGCTTTGCTTCCAGAGAGTATATTAAAGCTTTCAATTTTCAAATGAGGGCAACAAATTCAAAGAATTTGCAAACTATATTTTGAATATCAAACTGCTTTTGCCTAGACATATACTTTCACTTCATGTATAGGTTTTCCTAAGAAAAAAAATAATCTGAAAACCAAGGAATTTCCTAAGATACTTAGAGCTTTTTTCTTCCAAGAAGTAGGAAATCCAGCAGGAAAGTCTCAGTGAAGACATGCCAAAAAATGTGCTATAAACATCCCAGGGGCTGACTCCAGGGGAGCACTAAATGGTGGTGGGGATCTCCATAGATGCAGCAGATATCACTCTGCTGCTCACCTTCCTTGCTTCATTTAAGAGAATCATGATGTGACATGTACTCACAGCAGCTTTGCAATCATTTCTAAGCACTGGAGGCTGACCTGGCTCAAGAGGTCTGCTATAAATAACCCATTTATTTAATTTAATAGAAGGGCTTTAGGAAAGAAACAAGGGAAAGATGATCCAAAGCAAGTCATTCCTCAAACTTCCTCAGGGTTTCAAGAAAACATCAAAAGCAGAAGGTGCTGATCATACATAAAATCCAAAAGGCAATGCATATTTAGAAGAGAAATAAAAAAGAAACAAACCACCCTCTGTAAACACTGTAAGGGAAGACTGGCATTGAATTGGGGAATTCTGCCTGAAGCAGAGAAACCAGAAGGAGACTCATGGACCCAAATGAACCTGAAGAAATCTGAGATAACATCACCTTCCTGAGGGTAAAATAAAATATTCAAGCTATATATATATATGCCTTCCTCTGGCAGTGACCCGAGCCCCACAGTTAAGATAAGCAGAACAAGTGTCTAAAGGCTTTTTGAGCCCCCTCCCGCCCCGCAACACTGACCACGTTCCAGACATACAGCCGTCACCAGCATACAGAGGAGCAATAACCACTATAAACTTTCCCCGGCCAGCAAGCTCGGATGGACCAAGTGGCAAATGTCAACACTTCCATGGATGAACAGAGTCTGATAGTAGTGAGCAAAGTCAAATGGGACAACCTGCCCAAAAAACATCACCCCAGTGCTGCGGCAATGAGTTCAGAAGGTTGAATGGACACGTGGGTCTATCAAAGAGGATTACATGTTTTGATGAGACTAGTATTGCTCTTCTACACACAGCAAGAAAAAAAAGTACAACCAATGTAACTTCTGACTCAATTAACATTTGCTTTACACTTTCAATAATAATTGACCTTACATTTCAACAACAATATGAACTGTACTTTAAACATACTATATTTTGCTCAAGTAACTTGAATTTTCAGCATGACTTTCCATAAATAGCAAACAGCAGAGCTATATACCACAGCTCTAAAACCATTGAAAACTCTTCCCAGAAGAAATTCATAAATTCATGAAAGACATCATTTAGTATAACCACAAGGACTAACATGAGTTTTATAAATCATTTACTCGGTCCTCATACTGCAGGAGACAAGGGAAAGCTTACAGGAGCATCAATACTTAACACATCAGTCAATCTTTCACTTTTGTTTTATCAGCCTGCTCATGTGCTCTCAAATTTGCTGACCCACATTCTTGAGCTTATTGAAAAGATGTGACAATCTTGTTTACATTTAACCAAAGCTTTAAAACTTTGATCTCTTTTTAACAATATATTTTCCTTTAACCACTCCAAAAGTGACCCATGAAGAAGATAGAGATTTAATTTTGGATCTTCCATGACAAAAAGCTGTTAACTTCTTATAGTTATTAGCAACAAATAATTGCTACAGCTAAATGCATGTTTCATTAAAATACTAGTGTAACTAAAGGAGGAAAATTCCTCCCTGTGCTCTCAGTTGGGGAAGATGTAAAGGGAATGAATGGTCAAATGCCTTTCCCCTCTCTATATGTCTGCAACACAGGGGGGAAGGGGCCACACAAAAGCTTCTGTGAATTCAGGAAAACCTGAGAACACACAACTCTTCCATGGTTTCCCTATGGAAAGTCCCCTTTCCCAGCAAGAAGTGAGTTTAAGAGTTCAGAAGGACAAATGGCTGCCTTTTCTCTTGAACTTGTTACCACCAGCACCAACCTTTTGCTTCTCTTACCATCGTTCAGGCTACACTGTGCCACCATCCAATTCAGGGCCCTCAGAGCAGGACAGAGAATTCAAGGACTTTTCCTTCTCATTACTATTTTGAAAATTTTCCTTGCTGGCTTGAAATCCTCTTTGATGCATCACAGTCCTCTTTCATTGCAGATTGCAATGGCTTTACCGATGAACAAGGTAAAAAAATTCTTCTTCCATTTCTGTAAAGACTTACACAAGGGCTCTACATTTAAAAAGGTAATGGTCCCACAGACCCATGAACAACCGCAGGATGTTTTTCTTTATGTTTTTAAGTATGGACATCTTCTCCTTCCTAGTCATTCTCACTTCAAAGAGACTAACAGATCTTAATTTGACGGTCTTGTCAGGAAAGTTTATGTACATATGGAGAGACAAATGAAAGTCAGAGATAGGGGGTAGGAAAAGGGGAAAAAAAAGAGAAAAATATTTTCCTTGTGTCTTTATCATTCTTTGATGACTAAACATAATTAACAAACCCATCAGGCCTGAACAGTTACCATGTCTCTGGTTCAGAGGGAAAAAAACATCATTAGAAAAGGCTACTTTGAATTAGGTATTATGCCTATTGATATTTCCTAGAGTGGATACAGAAAAGGAGCCTATTTCAGCATCTCTCAGGTCACCAGCAAATGTTATGATTATGTGCCTCCATACAATTGAGGCGCAGATGTAGGAAGAATATTGAGCTTTGGGGGATAATCAGATTTATTTTTTTTTTTTCTCCAATAAGTAGAGCATATTATTTTCAAGTGGTTAACTGAGAATAACTCTTGCAGAAGTACAATATAACAGTAATTATTCCGAAATCAATGGCACAAAAGGGTTCATTTTAAATCATATTATGATTGCTGGATTAAAGTAGTTATTATATAATCGGATAGCAATTACTCCACCTTAATAATTTCTGGGTTTCTAAGGGTGAAAGTGATAATACAAGCTACAGCAGGTGTCAAATTTTAGACTTTGTGAAATGAATATTCTAAAGGCTAGAAAGAAACAAACATATTAGCATATAAAACCCACAAGCATAGAAAATAGCTAAAAATATAAAAATATTTCAACGTTCCTGCCTTGAGTTGACATTCAGAAGCAGTTCACTCATGACAAAGGACTTTCAACGTGGGGTTTAAATCACAAGGAAGCTAGAGCTTCTCATCATCCCTTCTCTATACAAGAAACCATTAAGTTTGTTCAATCAACTTTACTGTCTATGACTTGGCCGCTCCTTTACCAGAGCGGTGAGACAAGCCTCTAACAACTACAGATCTGCAGGGCATTGCCGAGACATGGTCCAGAAAAATTTATCTTCGCCACAATTGGTTTTGCTCTAATTCAAAGTTCTGCCAATTCATTTACTGCAAAGGCAGCCTCGACCATGTTGTTCTTCCTAGGTTTCTTGTTTCCTTATCTCATTTCTCTTTAATCTGAAATTCCCTTCTTTTTGCTTTAAATATCAGGTGCCTACTGCTTTTTGATCACATCTCAAAGAGCAACTCTTTCCAGATCCAAAAAACCCAGTTCAGCAGAGTTAAAAAGAACATAAGAAACAAGCCTCTTAGCAACCTTCTCCAATTCCTCTTTTTTTTTGTGATGGCATTTACTTATTCCCAGCTCTTGAAAGAAATCCATGCTAAGAGACTAAAGCAATGATATTTTTCCACAGATTCAAGAGCCTGTCCATGAGGCCCTAGATACAGGAATCAAGGCTTTGTTTCTAGCTTCCTCAGATAAAAGATCTCATTCACGCCTCAGTGGACACCATCAGTACCCAAAAACTGTAGCAAGAAGGCAGAACTGAATACACGACTTCCTTACTACTCTTTAAAATACAGTTCTCTGGGGAAGAATATGTTGGTTTATATTACAAACTAAATGGCAAGTTAAAATAAAGCACACCTAGTTTCTAAAGGACAAATATTTGAGATGTGCCGTCAAATACAGTGTCCATTTGGCAAGGTAAGTATACACTGAAGTTCAATATATATGAGGATAAACGTGCAAAGTTTAATGCAGTTAAAGCAAGGAAAAAGGAAAGTCTCTTAAACAGATACCTATGTACAGATTGTAGATTTACTGGATGTAGTTCAGCACACTAATTTCTGCACAATCCTATCAATATAGGGTAACACTGAGGAAAAGTAGACATTGAAATACAATAAGGAAATAATGTAAGCAGATGGATTTTTGTCATTGAACATTTCTGTAAGATTGATTTTGTTCTGTGAGGATTTGCAGTAACCGAATGATTACAAGTGCTCCACAAAACCTAACTGGTTATGGAGTTTTGAAGTGAAAGCTATCAATATAGGGAAAGATTTTAATAAAATCTAGGAGAAATGACATTTGAAAACATTACAATCATAGACATCAAAATGTGAAAGAAGGATGTCACAAAAAGTCATGGAGGACAAAAAAAAAAAGTGTTTTCCATTTGGATTTTCTTCTTAGGAATCAGTACTCCACAACCCTTAGAGAACAAACCCAGCAATCCAGGTTAAGATTGAGTGGGACAGTCTCAAGAGAGCAAGACACGGACACACAGCAAAACTGCCAGCTAACTCAGAAGGAAAACTGCATAGTCACAACCTTTCTACTAACAGCATTCGCTCCCACCAGTGCCAAAACAGGTGTTGACCCAAGTTGAACAGAAGGGATCCTAACAACCCTGCAGGCACAAAAGTCCAGAATTTTAGCATAAGCCCTGAAGTTCCTAGCCCATCCCACCACATACCTGCTCTTTGAGCTGCGGTTGCAGTTAGACTCCTCTTAACCAAGGGTCTTTCCTTCTCTTTACAGCCTTCAGTAATCAGAGCGCACCCTTGCATATGAGCAAGCAGAGAAGAAAAAAGTAATCCCCAAGTCTGTGATTAATTTATGATCCACAATGAGAAACCTGCTTGTGCTAGCTTGCATAATTAGAAGTGCTGTTTTTGGTTGTAAGGAGTCAGGTTTAGATTCTAGCAGTGCCCATGAGCCACAGCAGGACTCCACATACGACATCAAAACTCAGCCCCAAAGCTATCACCAAGTTCAAGAGACACAGGGTAAGCTCTGCTCTCCATTACCATCATGGCAAAAAACACCATGTTCAAAAGCATTTCTCAGTGTGCCTCAAGCAGCAAGATACTAAACATTAAAGCAGACATCAATGTTACAAAACATTAAGGTAGCGTAAATAATCCCCTTATTATTGCAAAGGCATATTAGCCATTCATCCCTCATGCAAGACTTTTCATCCCATCTTTCTGCCTACTTCCCATAAAGATAGCTGCTACGTCTAACACAGGCTACCAATTCCTCCTTTAGCTAGCACCAGGCTGAATTTACACTTGCTGAAGCACTACAAGCATGACATATAGATCTCTTTGGAGATCTATAAAGTGCTATGCAAAGCTAGGAAGTAAACTGTAAGAGTGTATTACAGGCGATTTCCCTCAGCCTAAAATGTTCCTATGATGTAGGTGAAACATCAGTATATACAACAGGACAAGGCAGAAAGATTTCCAGCCAAATAATATTTCTCCATCACGACTCCTCAAGAAAAGCATTGTAATGAATATAGTTATGGGACTACTTGGAGAAATAAGTTAAAGATGGTATAGAAATATCCACTCTACTGAAATAGTTTCACAGAACAGGAAGTTTTAGCAGGTCTCCTCCAAGAAAATAGAATCCCAAAGATCAAGGGCAGCAAGATGCATCAATTCTTTATTGTTGGCAATTTTTGAACCATTAAACCAAAAGCCTAAATGAATATTCATATATTCCTTAGGAACTGAAAATACTGCATGTGACTAGTGTTCTTTGGCTAGATAGAGAAGCAAGTTATTAAAACAGTTAATACTGCAGTTCTTTAACCTCTTTAAAGATCTTATTTAGAGACTGAGGGGAGCACTGCCACACCACCGACAGAAGTTACGATTTCCACATTAACACAGATCTCATCTCAACAATTGTGCTGACTCATCTGTCATGCCCTGCGATAAACACTTGTGAGTCGCAGCAAGAAGAGTTTTTATGGAGAGAGAGAGAGAGATGTCGGGTGACTCCCATCCATGCGCAATTTTAAAACCAAAAAACCCACAAGCTAGAGAAATTGGCAGCTGGCACTTTGGGTTGTCAGCTGCCAACGAACTGCATTGTTTTAATTGTCGGAAATGATTGATTATGCAGCTGAGCTACTGAGGTAGCTGAACAATTTCATGACAACACAAACAATGGTAGTGTCACTCATTCTCCTCCAGATACGTGGTCAGATGGAGGGAACAGTACTGTTTTGCCGTCCTAAATTACAGCATCTAGGAGAATAGCTATGATTATTTTCCCTGTCACTAAAGTTCAGTGTTGTTGTTGCATCTCTATGGACACCTGTTGCCTGAACCGGTGTGTATCATCAGTTTAGAAGCGCAAGAAAAAAAGATTTTATGATAGGTAGAGGTATATATACACACACAAATTCTTTGTTCTTTACATCTCCTACTTTTCCTCCTATCATAAGGATTCTGTAGAATACTTAAAATGCTCAAGACAGTACCCTTTAGGAAGGTAAGGCTTGCGTTGTCTTGAACCACATACAGAGCAACACTTCCCTATTATTGAAACAAGGTGGATGTACTGTGTTTCCTCCATAGAATTAACTTTGTTCAGGCCAATAAGAATTTGGAGGATCTGATAAGTAATAGGAAAGCAAGCTGAACATCCTCATTTGATTATCTTTCAGTCTCTCAGGCATACTAAGCATTGCCTATGACTGATTTTATTTCCTTTCCAGACAAGTTAACAGCAAGTTCAACAGGAGTCAGTACTAATCCAAGAATCCTGTTTTCTTTTCAGGGCTGTGGGGATTTTTTGGGCTTGGTTTTTTTTTGGGGGGGTGGTTGTTGGGTTTTTTTGTTTGTTTTGAGGGGTCCACTCCCCAGGGGATTTGTGGTGAGTTTGGAGTTTGTTTGGGTTTTTTTTCCTGTATCCTGGTGAGCTTCATCTCAGCAATCTGGAGGAAAAAACCTAATGGCCTGTTTCAAAGCACAACTTCCCAACTGTCAAATACAGAGAACAACAAGCGACGGGGATGGGGGTGGAGGAAAAGACAACATTGGCCACAGGTACTTATGCGAGTCCCAGTCCTAGAGAGCTGATTCTGGAAGAGCTTCTGGTTCATCAACCAAACCTGACTCAGAGAGGCATGCTGCTGGTTTGTTGTGCAATTTTTTTTTTTCCAGCTGCTACATTGTTTATAATTAGCAAATTTTTCATGCATCAGAACAAGGGCCTGATCCTTCAGGCTGTAAACACCAGCTGACAGATCAAGAGAAGTCACTCCACTATGGGAAATACCTATGAACGATACTGCATGCCTGTCCAATCTCTCCCTCTTCAAAAATCTCAATTTATTAAAAATGCTGCTAGGGCATATACAGTTTTCCTGTTAACACCAGATGGTCCATTCCAACTTAAGCCAGTAACAACAAATATTTCTGTAAATATCAGAGATAAGAAGTTTGGCACTGTGATGTTCAGTCAGAAAAACTCTGGGCTCAGCAGCCACTGACAAAGCTGAACTCCTGCTCTGAAGCCTACAAAGTTGTAGGGCTGGTCTATCAGGACTTATGGTTAGACTTAAATAGTCTTATTTGACCTAAAGGAAGAAAGCGTATTGGGAAGGAGTCAATTATTCTAGTTTGCACTAGATGCAAGACCTGAAAGCTCCCAGTTGGGGAATAGGTGTAAGGATCAGTGAAGAAGGAAAATAAAAGCAGTGGTCTTAACACAATAGGATATTTCTTCTGAAAAAGGATCCAGCAAGAAACTGCTTCCCATCTTTCTGTGTCCACACAGGTTTTCTTCCACACAATATGTCCTGCTCATGTTTTTTTTACTTGTTACTGCATTGCCCCATCACAGCACTGAATAATGACAGTACACTCCACTGCTCTGCCCTAGGCTCTCACTCACAGGTAATACATTTTACTACCAAGCAAGTGACCCACTCCCCTTCAGGTGATTAATGGCCAGAATTAGTCATCGGGACAGTAAATCTTAGAAGACTTCACTATAACAGGAGTTTGAGCTCAAAAGCAGAATGAAACCAGAGGCAGCTAAAATAAAATCACCAAAAAAAAAAAAAA